>OZ023143.1:19533900-19869651 GCA_963675895.2 Styela plicata | reverse complement strand
TTCTATTACCGGTGTATCAGAGATTCGAATCAATTGCGCTTCGAAGCATTTCCAACCGCCGAATTGAACTGTGCAGCCCTGAGCACGTTTTCTTTCAATAATTGTGTCCATTAAGGTCTGGTGATGTGCCGGAAAATAATATCTCGGCTAAGGCTGGGCAGTTCGATTCGGTGATTCGAATCCGTTCAAGGCACAATATATTCGAATCAATCGTGAATCGTTCATAGGAACAAATATTTACAAATTGGACATTCATTTTTAACGACAAAATACAATCGATTTTGGTCAAATTTGACCAAAATCGATTATATTTTGTCGTTTAAAAATGAAAATTGTTCACATTGTAAATAAACTATAAATTTCTTGATTTTCACAATGAAGACAAGTTATAATAGTAAAAATGAGATCTTTGTTATTAACATCGAATTCGTGATTCGATCCGATTCGAAAAAATTATTCGAATCAAATTCGAATTCCAAATGATTCGGTTTTGCCAGCCCTAATCTCGGCTTGGACTAGAGGCTTAGTTCGCCGTGTTGGCTCCCTATATAAATAGAGTTAAATTAGTCGAACCCCGACTTACCAGGCTTACAATCCCGAACGTAAAATCTCTCAATCTTCTGGCTCTGATCGTCATATTCGTCAATCTATCTCGATTCCGTGATATAGACATGTACTTTGCGTGTACGTGGATCGCAGAAGGCACGAACACCACGAGAGAAAAACTCAGAACGGCCAATGTCGCGTCGATCTCAGGAATGACTTTGACAATCAGGAATGTAATACCCGTAGCGTGGAGGATCTCTGGTATCATGCACTAGAAATTAAAGATAGTATTTTGTAAACGGTCCCCAGAACATAAATTTTCCAAGCATTTCAAATATTTTTTTTGATGGAACTTTGATGCAAGGGAAGGAGGGGCGTTGATATTAACAGAGAGGAACTCAGGGTTGACTTTGGCTATAAAGAATGTGATACTGGTACTGTGGAATTAAATAAAACATGTTCGGTGAAAATTTATCGAAATCCAATTTTTTTTCAACATTTCAAGTTTTTTTTCAAGTATTAATACTATTTATCAATACTGAGTATATTGTAGAGTAGAACCAACCAAAGCAAACACCGTAATCTTTTATGACGGTTCATGCAATCAGAAGTTTTATTTTGTCAAGACCTGACTGGCGTGTTCCATCAGGGACGCATGCCTAGCAAATGCTTGTACAAAATATTTTTTCTAAATTGGCTGTTCAGCGTATTTTTTTTAAACATTTCAAGTTTTTAGAGAGACCTCGTGCTTGCTCTCTGCTATTAAGTGGCCAATAGTTCTTTCCTTTTAGACACTGCTTCCGGCCTTGCTCAGAGTGAATTTCAACTGAAAAAAAAAGGAATCGAAATATTGCTCACCCATAAGAATGCTTCCCAGTTCATTCCTCGTTCCTTTTTCATTATCATCCGGTACAAGCTGTATCCGAGGGTCAAGACTTCGGGGAAACATAAACATACCATAAGCATTAGCATAGCCTGGTATCTCAAGTAGTATGGTTGTTCTGTTGTACCCAGGGAAGGATCGATCGGCTTTGCTTTCGGGCATGATTTCTCATCAGTGTAGTCTTGAGAGTAGGCGTTGGCTAGGACGAGAAGAGTGCCCTGCAGGAAGAAGTGTATTTGTGAAGCCGTCGATGAGAAAAGTTTTTTTGACTTCAATGCTGTCGCGAGGGCTGGGCGAAACCGAATCACTTGGAATTCGAATCTGATTTGAATAATTTTTTTCGAATCACCCTTTCTTTGTAAATATCGAATATCCCAATTTTGCTATAATAACTTATCCCCATTGTCAAAATAAATAAATTTTTAGTCTGTAGTGTTTTTCAATTCACACTAAGAGCAACAATTTTCATATTTTAATGACGGACGAAATATAATCGATTTTAGTCAAATTTGACCAAAATCGATTGCATTTCGTCGTTAAAAATAAAAACCTAGTTCATTTAACATTTTTTTTTGTTCCTATGACCGATTCACGATTGATTCGAATAAATTGTGCTGTGAATCGATTCGAATCACCGAATCTAATTGCCCATCCCTAGCTGTCACCATACCCCATGGCATATACTGCTCGCTGCAGTTCATTATAGTATTTCCAAATTCGCGTTAGCGCTACATACCTTCGTTGCAATAGCCCCCAGGAACACACTTCCACCGAAAATAATTACACTGATGTACTTCGCTATCTTCGTAGCAATACGAAGCATAGGACCTTCCTCATTCCCTCGGTCTTCTGGAGGAATCACCTCAAATTCATCCCATGGTGGTAACTCTGTTTTCCTGTAAAAATGGAGAATTATACCTTAAATTGTTCCGATGACGTCATTGGTAAATGATGACGCCATTATAGCAAAGTATTTTTTATAGCCACTTCTTGGAGTGGATCACTTACCAAGACACTCTGCCAGCGGCCACTTATAGTCGGGCAGGGTTAGAATTGTTGGAAAGATATGATCTTTTCCTGTTCGGCCTATCCTACCCAACTTATTACACCCTGGGTTGAGTGGAATAAGGTGCAAAAAGAGAGTCACATTTTAACGCAGAAAAGCTATTTTAGATGAGTGATTCTTTTTCTGTTATATTATAAAATGATGAGATCATGTGCGATGACGTCATGACAGCGTGAAGGAAATTTCAAAGTTGACGTCAGGGATAGGGTTGGGAAAAACCGAATCATTTGGAATTCGAATCCAATTCGAATAATTCTCTCCAATCTGATCGAATCACCAATTCCATATAAATGACAAAATTCAATTTTTAATATTACAAATCGTTAAAATCAAGAAATTTATGGTTTTAGTGTATTTTCAATTCACACTCCATGTCTAAGAGCAACAATTTTCATAGTTTAATGACAAAATATAATCGATTTTGGTCAAATTTGTCGTTAAAAATGAAAAATTTTACTTCATTTAGCAAGTTTTGTTCCTATGAACGATTCACGGTTGATTCGACTAAACCACCGACAAAAACTGATACTTACGGTTTACCATTGGTCGGCAGCAAGCTCTCAAATTCTGAGTTCATGTTCCTCTCAAGATTCGATCCGCCGTTCGGTCTTCGCATCATTTCTATCTTTGGAACTTGATCTTTCTGATGCGGTGTTTCTTCTTTTTGACTATCTATCAGGTGGTCATAAACATGACTAGGTTCATGCTCTGTGATGAAATAAAGGGGATAGATTGTTAGAAAAAATATTCACTTGTAACATCTGAGTAGGGCTGGGCAAAATCGAATCATTTGGAATCCGAATCTGATTCGACTATTTTTTCGAATCGGATCGAATCACTAATTCCATAAAAATAACAAATGTCCAACTTTTACCAACACTATTATTGTCTCCATTATGATAATTAGGAAATATATGTTTTCGACTTGAAAATATTAGCGTAAACAGACTTGAAAGTAATATATTTCAATTACACTCCTGTCTAAAAGTGAAAATTTTCAATTTTTAACGACAAAATGCAATCGATTTTGGTCAAATTTGATCAAAATCGATTGCATTTGTAGTTAAAGATGAAAAATCCACTTCATTTGCAAGTTTTTGTTCCTATGACCGATTCACGGCAGATTCGAATAATCTGTGCTTCGAATCGATTCGAATTGCCCAGCTCTACATCTGAGGCTGTCCAAAGTTATCGGTTCGATTCGTGATTCGACAATTCATAAATTCTTCGATTCGATTTTTTGAGTGATTCGAAATCAGCAGAATAAAAAAATTTTCTGAAATTTTCGAAAGAGTTGAGAGAAAAAAGCAAACTTAGATGCATTTCACTATTTTCTAAGGAGGTGCCTTTGTTTGTTTATTTATTATAAAACTGAGATTCGAATATTCGATTAAAAAATTATTCGTTTTTGATTTCGGAATCAAAAGGCATTCGGCCACCCTTAGTGACATCATAGTTAGGTATATTTTTATTTCAATTTTTATTCAAATTCACTTCAAGCAAGGCAGAGACTGAAAGGAACCAACTAACGACCACTTAATAGCTAAGAGCTACTAAAAGATGTATTACCAGCAACTGCACTCTAAACAGAAAACATTCCAAACGAAACTGAACTGCTATGGTAAAGTGTAGTGAGTGGTATCTGCCATGGGCTGTGGTAAAACCATCTACCACTTCCCGAAATATTGGCATGTTGAACTTTTCAAAACCAAATATTTAAAAGTGACGACCTCGAGTCCGAGTGTGTTTTTGTGTATTTATAAACAACTATTACGCAACAAAGAGTCAACAAAAGGGTCTCGAGATTGAATATGATGCACCGCCTATCACCGCCTATGACAAACAATCGACTCGTGTGACGTAACAATTGTAAATAATCTTCATAAAGTAAAGTTTCTTATCTGCTCTGATTCTAAGTAAACTATTAATATACACTGTAAAAAATACAGTAAAATCACTGCTCTTAAACAGTAATTGTACTTTGTGATATCGAAATAAAACTATAAAATCAACTTATTATGCCAATTATGAGTTATTGATAGAACGCGCCGCCGAGAAAAAATCGCCAAATTTTAGCGCGCCATCGGCGCGAATTATCCGTTTTCTGTGTTTTACGATAAATTCTATCATTAGAATACGTTTTCAGCTAAAATTTCACCGTTTTTTGCAAAAACGAATTTCTTGTGCGTATTTTCGTTAATATGACGCTGTTAATTTCCATTTTTCAAAGGCAAGTGGGGAGCCCCAGATGCCCGAGAGCTTCCGCCTCCTCTGGAAAGTATATAGTTTCCTATAGAAGTTCGGAACTAGGGCTGGGCAATTCGATTTAGTGATTCGAATCGATCGCGAATCGTTCATGGGGACAAAAACTGAATGAAGTGAAATTTCTATATTTAACAGCAAAATACGATCGATTTTGGTCAAATTTGACCAAAATCGATTGTATTTCGTCGTTAAAATATGAAAATTGTTCCTCTTAGTGTGAATTGAAAATCCACAATAAACTATAAATTTTTTGATCCTCACAATGGAGTCAATTAGCAATACTATATAACAAGATATTTGTTATTTACATGGAATTAGGGATTCGATCCGATTCGAAAAAAGATTCGAATTACAAATGATTCGGTTTTGCCCAGCCCTATTCGGAACTAACTAGCATATTATATCGTTTTCAATTATAATTAACATTTCTCTTAGAATCCTAACTTGTTCATGACTGGGCGTGCCAATCATACACGCAGAGAAAATCACATAAATGGCCAGCAAGGTGAAACTCCTCCCTGCTATAAAACAGTACAGTCCTGAGGATAAGCTTTTAACACTTTATCAAAAGGTATTTTTATCATAAATGTATATAAGAAACCCTGTGTAGAATGCCGAAAACACAAGTTGGACGAACTTCTGTAGCCCTCATTTCATATCTAATTTACCAATGTGTCGTGATTGGATGTCCTATATGGTTCAACCATATTCTCGGATTTTCTCTCCCCACTGGATAAGAATGAAATCCCAATTTACATCTTCCCAAAAATATATAAAAGGCAGTGATTCTGATTTCAACTTTTAACTGAATAAATCGCCTGAACCAATTTTACAATTTATACAGGGTTTTATATTTATCCAGCGGGAGAGGGAAGCTGCGAATTCAGGCACAAGATCCGTTTTTATTAATTTTTCTTGTACATACACATGGTTGGTGGAGGAAGCTTAATTCTGGTGCTTAATTAGTCCAACCCCCCTGATGTGTTCATTACTGTTTGGCCAATATCTCCTCCGGGCTGGGCTACTTAACTAGCCGGAGGAACTAATGGCAAAGAAAAATTGCAAAATGAAACGCCGGCTACTGCTCTCTAAGCAGAAAATATCATAAACATAACTGCGGACCGCTATGGTAAAGTGCAGTGAGTGGTATCTGCTCTGGGCGAAACATATACTACTTCTTTATTTTTTTTTATTTTAGTCGCTTTTTACGACACGCAACAAATAAGTTAAAGAAATTCCAAAGCTCGTAATTAGAGGTCTAAATTCGTTCTTTTTGCGGATGAACTATGTCCGTCAGCACTGCAACAAAAGTACATTAAATTTACTAGTCATTTGCAAGTAATTACATATTCCCAAAGTTAAAAAACCCCAAATATATGAGATTGATGCCAATTATGGGCTGTTGATGAACCGCACCTTCGCGGTGCGTTCCTTCAGCACCCCATATTTGGCCAAAAAGTCAATTTAAAATTTTTTTTCACTACCTCCGGATAAAATTACTCTCAAAGACCAGTGATTTTGTTACATTTTTTGTTACAGTGTATAATGAACTTTGGAAATGTACACTGCAAATGAATGCTAATTCACAGCGTGGGGTAACCAGCCGTACCAGGGTTACTCAGTAACACGCACTTTCAGCGTGCACTTCGCACAAAACAACAAACACCCGCACGAGCGCATATATTTGCTGATTAAATAACAAACAATGCGGTTATCAGTGACATGACCGACCTCACAGCTATGGCGTCATATTTTAATATATTTATTTTTAAATGGTTTGAATCTTTCAGAGTTTAATTCTATTTCAGAATAACAGGGTATATTATGGAGGGAGGGGCATGAAAAAGTGATGAAAGTCAACATTTTTCTAAATTATTTTCATTTTTTCTTAATTTAATTACCTTTTTCTTTGTGAAAATTCGTCAAATAGGGCCAAAAAAGTACAAAAAAAAACTATTTCAAACTGGAGGAGCGCAAAATTTTTCTTTTCATTCTGGATTATTAAAATAATTTCGGCTTAGCCTACCCAAGTTATTAATCTCTGGATTTTAGTGGTGAGCTTGGATTAACGGGTCGGTCGCGGTCTCGACCCCGAGACATCCAACCGGCGATGCCAATATTGCGCCCAAGTATGACGTAATTGCGGTCGCGATCGTTACTTTGACTCAGAACTCCAGTAAAAAAATCCCCCCAATAAAACTTGATTTATTATGTCGCAACAAAGAGAGAAACGAGAATTTAATCCTGTACACGCAATAGTGGATATTTATTTGTCAGACGTAAAAAAACGATGGTCGGCGCCGTCAATGTGTATTGTGAAAAAGATGGGGTTTAATTTATGAACTCTGGTACTAATTTCGCGTATGATGTTGATATAAAACTTTGACTTCTTTGACCAATTATGGCTGTTGATGGAACGCGCCTACCGAGGCGCGTTCCATCAACAGCCCATATTTGGTACAAATCTCCTCAACAAGGCAGTTTAAAAGTTTAGAAATATACAATTACTGCGAAACAACAGTAAATTTGCTGCCTTTTGTCACAGTGTATGTTTGAAAGAAAATAAAGTTCTGTCTGGGTGTGTACACAAAATATAAACTGGGAACTAGAAATCGGCTTAGTCATTTCAAATGTAAATACCCAAATTCTGTGTAATAAGCCCTGTAGGTACGGGCTTTAAAATAGTCCTAACATATATTCTGCGTGTCGTAAAAGGCGACTAAAAAGAAGCAAAAAAGTGGTGGATGGTTTTACCATTGCCCAGGACAGATACCACTCACTGCACTTTACCTTTACCGTCTTATCAGTTTGTGATGTTTTCAGTTTAGAGTGCACATCTTTTGGTAGCTCTTTGCAATTAAATGGTCGTTAGTTGGTTCCTTTTAGGCTCTGCTTCCGGCCTTGCTCAGATTGAATTTCCACAAAAAAAAAATATATATATAAGAAATTACGACATCAAAACATCTTTTATTAAGTATGAGTCACTGATGGATCGCGCCGCCGAGGCGCGGTCCATCTGTGGCTCATGCTTGAATAATGGAATTACTGATCGGATTAATATCATGGCGAAAACATTAAAACGAAAATTTCAAGACAAAGAGGCAAACAACTCTAAAGAGTTTAGTAAAGTGCAGTAAGTATTATCTGCCCTGGGCTGTTTATGTCCGATGTTACTCAAAAAGATTTTTAATGAAACAACGAGTGCTGAAAACCTTCCCAATCGAGTCCGCATTTTGTCAAAAAAATTCAGACAAAACATTATAACGACCACTTTCGAGGCAAAAATCGTTTCCGACCAAAACTAAAGAGTTAAGTAGAGACTGCATTGAGTGATATCTGCTCTGGGCAATCAAAGTGTTATCCAACAATGACTCACACATGGTGGGCGCGATGGCCTAGTGGTAAAACATGTAGGCATCGCATGTTCCCGGCGAGTCTGACTCGCTTATCCATGCCAACACTCAACCCAGGGTGTAAAAACTTGAGAAGGCTAAGCCGAACAGGAAAAGATCACAC
Source organism: Styela plicata (assembly GCA_963675895.2). Lineage (NCBI taxonomy): Eukaryota > Metazoa > Chordata > Ascidiacea > Stolidobranchia > Styelidae > Styela > Styela plicata. The sequence goes on along the minus strand of OZ023143.1, from coordinate 19,861,375 downwards.
CTTCCCAGTAATTGTAACCCTGTCCGTCTATAAGTGGCCGCTGTTACAGGGCCTTGGACAGGGTGATCCACTCTAAGAAGTGGCTATAAGAAAATAAAAAAATATTACGTTTAAACAAAAAAATGTTCTATTATGTACTCAAAAGATAAGTTGAGTACTCGGCGTATATATTTCAAATGTAAACACTCAACTTCGGTGGAATACGTTGAAATTATCAGAAATTCGGATTAATAAGTTGGATTTATTAGAAAATATGATATTAGATGGGTCAATATAGTCCGCTATATTGGTCACTCCACTGACGAAGAAACCGAGGGGGAGGGGAGGGCTTATATCAACTTTGAAGGACAATCCCACCTTCTCAAGACTTTCAGAATTCAAAAAAAATATCCAAATAAAAAAAACTTCCCTTGCTCTTGTCGCATCTTGTCGTTTCTGCCCCCAAAACTGATTTATCACTGATCTTAACTAGGGTTTGGCAAAACCGAATCATTTGGAATTCGAATCTGATTCCAATAATTTTTTCGAATCGGATCGAATCGTTGATTTCATAAAAATACCAAATATCTCATTTTTACTATTGCTATTATAGTTTACACCATGATATTTAGGAAATATACAGTTACGAATCACAAATATTAGCTTAAACTGACTTGAAAGCGATGTATTTTCATTTTAACATCGAAATACAATCGATTTTGGTCAAAATGGGTTCAATATGGCCCTAGGCAGATACCACTCACTGCACTTTTTTTCTTGTTGCATTATACTTATCCATGTCCCACCACACACGGAATACGTCAAATAATACTATGGGGAGGTTCCGATCGAAAAAGAAAAGCGCAAACGTGTTTCATTAAGCACGAATCACTGATAGATCGCGCCGACAAGGCGCGGTCTATCAGTGACTCATGCTTAATAAAGTAAAATATTTTACCGGCATTAGGTCTATATGCTTTATCATACACCAGGAAAAATAAAAAGGTCTATATCGAATTTTTATATTGTACAGTTCCTAAACATCTCTCATTCATAAAATTTATCGGAATTCAAACAATATTATATTGCAATATGGTTTTTTAATATTGAACATTTTATGAGAAAAAAATCGATTTTCACATAAAAAGCACCCACTGTGCTGTTCCCTGGTTTTCAAAAATTGTCGATGGTTTTACCATCGCCCAGGACAGATTGTGCACACCACTACATAGGTGCAGTTATGCGTGTGTTAAGAACGGAAGGTTCCGTCCATCGACAGCCCATAATTGGCATAAATGTCATCAACATGCCCTTTTTTTAACTTTGGAAATATGAAATTACTGCAAAAGACCAGTAAATTTACTGTGCTTTTGTTACAGTGCAGATACTAATGGTTGCACTCTATTCCTTTTTAAGAAAGATGTATTACTGGACTCAAGTCTAAAGACTTTAATATATATATTTTTTATAGAGCCACTTCTTATAATGGATCACCCTGTCCAGGGCCCTGTAACAGCGGCCACTTATAGCCGGACAGGGTTACAATTGCTGGAAAGATATCATCTTTTCCTGTTCGGCTTAGCCTACCCAAGTTATTACACCCTGGGTTGAGTGTTGGGCATGGATAAGCGAGCCAAAATTGACCAAAATCGGTTGTATTTTGTCGTTAAATAAAAATACATCGCCTCTAGGAAAGTTTATGCTAATATTTGTAATTTGGAATATTTCCTAATCATCATAAAGGAGACTCTAATAGTCAAAATGGGATATTTGTTATCTTTATGAAATTAACGATTCGATCCGATTCGATAAAAATATTCGAATCAGATTCGAATTCCAAATGATTCGGTTTTGCCCGACCCTAACAGCGACTCAAATCTGCCCAAAATAAAATTTATTACTGAACTAATGAACACAAGCCTTTAGGCATTAATATTTACCAGAACAAAATGAGAAAGAAGGGGTATATTGAATTCTTAACGTAAAATTTAATATATTATCTCCAAGTTATAAAATTTATTAGGATTCAAACAATATAACATCGTTCCATGGGTTTCTAATATTTCAATATTTTATAGAAAAATCGATAAAAAATTTGACAAACGTTCTTTTTACGAGAATATTTTACAATCTTTACGAAAATAAGCGGACACCGTTCCTTTTCAGGGTGAGATTTTTTCCAAATTTAGGTAATTGTGATAATTTCACCATCACCCAGGGCAGATACCGCTACTGTACTAGTATTATAGCGGTTTAGCTCCGTGTCAGGACAGTTTTTGACTTGAAGTGTGGCATCATACCGATGCCCCCCTCGGCGACTGAAAAATTTCCAAATTGATCCTCCGGCGCGATTGGTATATACAATAAAAACCTCTTTTTTTATCAGAATTTTTGCCTCCGTCGCCTATTACGACGTCATCACCAACCTCAAAAACCCTTAGTCAGGGTTGGGAATACGCTTCGAGCTACGCATCTCACCCACTCAAACACATTTAGCTCCTGCGGACAAACCTATGTAAAATTAAATCTCATCCATAGGCTGGGCAAAACCGAATCATTTGGAATTCGAATTTGATATGAATAATTTTTTCGAATAAGATTGAATCACGAATTCGATGTAAATAACAAATATCCCATTCTTACAATTATAATTTGTCTTCATTGTAAAAATCAAGAAATTTATACTTTATAGTGTATTCTCAATTCACACTCCATTTCTGAGAGCCATAATTTTCATATTTTAACGACAAAATATAGTCGATTTTGGTCAAATTTGACCAAAATCGATGGCATTTTGTTGTTAAATGTAAAAATTCTAGTCCATTTAGTAAGTATTTGTTCCTGTGAACGATTCACAATTGATTCGAATATATTGTGCTTCGAATCGACTCGAATTCCCCAGCCCTATACACCCACCCACTGCAACACGCTGGTCAATTTTTTTCAACTGAAATAAACTCTGAGGTCTCTACCCTAAAAGAAAATCATTTTGTGTTAAACTAATTTCATTTCCTTTTGCACAACGAATTGCATTTGTCTTATTCCTTTAATTGAAGTTATGTCATGCATGGGCCATGGATATTCCGTGTCTTATAATCACACCCCACACACCAAGTTAAAAGTATGTTTTGTCAAGCATGAGTCACTGATGGATCGCGCCTAATAGGCGCGGTCCATCTGTGATTCATGCTTGACAAAATGAAACTTCAATGGCTGTTAACATTTGTTTTTGTGAGAATTCCGTTTTAGCAAGTGCATGCTAATTGGATTCGTCCGATACTCGGTATTTCCAGCGACGAATATATGACTTTGAATATGTGTGGGAAGAAACACGTCACGGTTTTTTATATATTGAAATTGACTCCATGACAGGCTGGAAGAAGCGCGCATAAAAGAACCAACTAACGGCCATTTATATCGCAAAAAGGGACTACAAATTGTATTCTCCAGCACTGCATTCTAAACAAAAAAAAACTCCATACAAAACTGACCAAATTTGACCAAAATCGATTGCATTTGTCATTAAAGATAAAAAAATCCACATTATTTGGTCAAATTTGACCAAAATCGATTACATTTCGTCTTTAAAATATGAAAATCGTTGCTCTTAGTGTGAATTGGATATATACTATAAACTATGAATTTCTTCATTTCCACGATGGGGTCAAGTTATAACAGAAAAATGGGATATTTTTTATTTACATATAATCAGTGATTCGATCTGATTCGAAAAAAATATTCGGATCAGGTTCGAATTCCAAATGATTCGATTTTGTCGAACCCTAATTGTGACCTTAGAACGGCATTCTAATGACCACACGGCAACTGATAAACACATAGCTTAGATATTCATATGTTGACCCAGTAGGCGTAAACAAACATCAAACACAGGCAATAAAAAGGTTATTATGGTAAGACATTTGAAAATTCTTTGTGCGTTTGTAACAAACAAAAAGAAAAATCATATTCAACAGCTCAAACGTAGGAACTGACTCCATCTGTCCAACAATATACAATGCGCGGCTTTGAAATCGCCTAAAGCGAAATCGATATGATTCAGAAAAAACTTTGGCTGCGGCGGCTATTATGACGTCATGATTTGACAGCAAAATTTGAACACTCTCGACCAAGAAAAACTGAGACTCTGACACTTTTAAATCGGCGCTATCATAGGCGCTCGCTACAATGAACAGATGAAATCCTCAGATATTAACTCCGAATACCCATTTTATTGGCTTCAAACAACTCAAACATATTTACTCTGAAGTTAAAGAGAAAAGGTTCGAAGTTCATCCCATGCACAGGATAAAGGAGAAATACGATAATCCAAAAACCTTCAACCCTATTCGGAACTGGTATCTGCACACTGGTATCTGCTCTCCTCTCCAGCAGGATAAAAATGATATCCTACCCTATTTGAGTTAAACGTAATAAAACACCAAAAATTGAATGGTTCTCTCTTACAGTGCGCTATTTATAAATAACCCAATTTTTATTAGTTTCAAATATTCTCATTAAAATATCACGATATTTAGATTGGCCTAAAGCCCTGTAGGTTCTAACGTACTTCCTGCGTGTCGTGAAAGGCCACTAAAATGAAAATAATGAAGTCGTAGATGGTTTTACTATCGCCCAGGGCGGATACCACTCACTGCACTTCGCCATGGCGGTTCAATTCCGTTTCGAATGTTTTCCGCTTAAACTACAGTTGCTGGTGCCTCATCTTGTAGTAGCTCTTTGTGATTAAGTTGCCGTTGGTTGGTTCCTTCTGGGCACTGCTTCAGGTCTTGCTCAGAGTGAATTTCAAGAAAAAATGCGTCTAGAGTGGCGATTCTTGCCTGATTTACTACGAACTATTTATTACACAGTCACTGTCATGAATTCGAATAGAAGTCCAGAAACATATCCTCATGATCCTAACACTCATATTCGTTGTTCTAAACGCATCTGATCCTTTTTTGTCATTGCGCACCAACACAACAAAAAATCGAAAATTTTTTTGCTTCGAGTACGAATTTTTTGACTCGAAATACATCGACCATAATTCCGAACAAAATTTTCGTCAGTTTTATACCATTTCGACCAAATTTAACCAATATCTCGGTTCATTCGATCCAAAAGTACCTGAAAGTCTAACCCCATTCTAACTCCGACCATAGTTTCTGCCCTAGTATGTCCATTATACATCTGTAAAACAGTTTGTACCAAAAAATAAATAAAAAACGGTTGATTCACCATAATATTAGCGTAAATCTCACACCAAAAACTTAAACTTTAAAGTTCTTTTGAACTAATGCAAAATTAAGCACGCATCACATATAATCCGCGCTTTCGAAGTGTGGATCATCTGTGGTTCATGTATGATAAAGCTACAGTATATCTATATAATTTACAACAAAATTCCATAAACATTTACAGTTTTTATAAACGCATGACAATGATTAACTTGCAGAATTTTTATTGCCTGGGCGTTCACAGCTATATATTGTGACATACCAAATACTTCTTAAAATTGCGACGATTCATGTTTGATAAACACATTTATTTGACTAAAACTTATGATTTAATATTTAAATTAATAAAATAAATGCATCCTAATGGGCATGTATTAGCAGGCCTCGTCGGTACGGGCTTTAGAATACAGTTCTGACGTACTTCCTGGGTGTCGTAAGAAGCGACTAAAAGGAAACAAAGAAGTGGTAGATGGTTGTACTATCGCCCAGAGCAGATACCGCTTATGCGTTATACGTAGTAATTATTTTTTTCCTTTCAGAAGTTACTTTCGGCTTTGCTTAGAGTGAATTTCAATAAAATGGGGCTATGGTTTATTATCTCCCAGGGCGGAGGGGATGGTACTATTACGCTCTGCCCCTTTCCCTTCTCGCCAACTAAAAAATCCCAAATATTTTTCGGACTTTAAAGATAGAAAAACTTGCAAAGTTTTCGCGGGCCTTCAGCGCGCATAAACACATTACGCTTAATAAGCTTATCTAAGACCCCGAAATCTTCTTTTTCAAAAATTTTTAGTATATTTTTTGGTAAAACACATTAAAAAAGCTATTTTCAGGTTTTTTTGCTTGTCTACGATGCTTATTATGACGTCATGCTTGAACATCAAAATTTTTTTTTTCAATTTTTGACGCCCCACCCCCCAAAAAAAACTCCCCTCCCCGCCGCCTTTCAAGTCTCTGAATATTCAGAGCCCACTCGCAAAATAAAACAATCGAACGGGTCTTTGTTAACATATCTCTCTATCACGCAAGATCGTGTCAGAATCTATGCGGCATTATTTACACGCTCGCTGAATAAATATACCAATTAATCAAGTAATTTAAAGTTATTAATTTAAAGCTCGACAAGAACCACATCGCACGTAACATTTACTGATCAGGACGGTATTTCGTCTTTTTGAAACCAGAATAACGACCCATTTACGTCACCAATACTGTGAAGAAACTGGTGGTAAAACGACCCCTCTTTTACGCGAGGTGATATTGACACAAATACGTCTATAAAACCCATTTCCTCTGCCAAGTATGGGCTGTTGATGGAACGCGCCGTCTCAGGCGCGTTCCATCAATGGCCCATACTTGGCTTACATCTTATAACAAAAGTAGTTTTGAATTTTGGAAATATGCAATAACTGCAAGTAGACAGCATATTTACTGTGCTTTTTTACAGTGTTCTGTTTGTCACTTCAAGCAAGGCCGGAAGCAGTGACTGAAAGGAATCAACCAACGGCCACTTTATAGCAAAGAGCTACTAAAAGATGTAGTACCAGGAACTGCACTTTAAACGGGAAACATTCCAAACGGAACTTCCATGGTAAAGTGCAGTGAATGGTATCTTCCCTGAACGATGGTAAAACCATCTACCACTTCTTTGTTTCCTTTTAGTCTTTTATGATGTTTAATTAATTTCCTCTAGAAGTTGCTGGGTCACGCCGGGTAACTACAGCAAACTAGCCCTGGGGATTTAGAATAGTCCTAACGTATTTCCTGCGTGTCGTAAAAGGCGACTAAAAGGAAACGAAGAAGCGGTGGACGGTTTTACCATCGCCCAGGGCAAATACCACTCACTGAACTTTATCATGGCGGTTCAGTTCCATTTGGATTGTTTTCCGTTTAGAGCGCAGTTGCTGGCACTTCATCTTTTGTAGCTCTTGGTTCTTTTATGAACTGCTTCCGGCCTTGCTCAGAGGGAATTTCTTTCGATAGAAAAAGAGGCAGACCAAAAGAAGACAACAGAAACGATTCTCTTCTACTGCATACGGTAACTATACTATGACTAATAACTGTAAAATTGCGGCGTATCACGCGCTGTTCATCTGTGATTCCATACTCGAAACTCTTCTCAAAATTCTTGTCCGAAGATCACAGAATTGGATATTCGAATCATCCGAATCAAATTTGTATGCAATTTTTTTTTATTGAAATTCACTCTAAGCAAGGCCGGAAGCAGCTCCCTAAGGAACCGACTAACGGCCACTCGATAGCAAAGAGCTACTAAAATATGTAGTACCAGAAACTGCACTCTAAGCGGGAAACATTCCAAACGTAACTGACCCATCATGTAAAGTGCAGCGAGAGGTATCTGCCCTGGACAAGGGTAAAACCATCAAAGATATGATCGTTCCTGTTCGGCTTAGCCTACCCAAGTTATTACATTGCGACAAAAACGCGACGAAAAACTCCGACGCCAACAAAGTTCCACAAGAACCCGGATTCAAAAGTAAAACTAATTATTCCGGTTCCTTTCATACCGAAGTATTCTTATCCTGGACTTTTTCAATGAGGCGACATGTATTAATGGGTAGACGCCTGTTTTGTAAAGCATGAGTCATTGATGGATCGCGCCACCGACATGTGAAAAGAACGCGACGTAAAAAATTCGACGTTATCGCAGTTCTACAGGTATGCCCGCTACACGGACGCTGAATATAAAACTAGTTAACGGACCCTGTGTTCGTTAAATTCACTTTCAAACAATCACTTTTCTCTCTCGTAGGATGAAAATTGAATTCTATTTTATCCAACAAAAAGGATACAGCATTCACAAACAATTTAAGCCATTGTGTTGAGGTTAAAAATAAAAAAAGAAACTTTCAAAGTTCCACAGGAATGCCACCTGTCCGGACGCTAAAATAAAACTAATTAACGGGCCCTGCGTTCGTTTGATCCGAACAATCACTTTCCACTCCCACAGGTTGAAAATAAAGCCTATCCTATTCACCAAAAAAGATGCAACGTTTACAGACACGCTTTAAGGCATTATGTTGGACTTCAAAATGAAACATCAAAGTTCCACAAGTACGCCAGCAACCCGGATGTTAAAGTGAAACTTATTATCAACTCTTCATATACCGAAGTATTCTGAGCCTGGACTCTTTCAATGACAAAAAAATATTTCCCCAGCAAGACAGAGGTTTTTTCAAATACGAATCTTTGGCCCGTGTATGGCAAAATATAATATCTATTTGGGAGATATTGGAAATATACTGCGGTCAGATAGATATGTCTACCAGTTTTTGGTGAATTCCACACGTAAGCTGAAGGTCCCTGGTTCGATTCCCGGTGTAGCGAGTTGTATATTTTTATTTGTGTGTATTAAAGTAACGAAAGCTTGGATTTGTTGGGTGAAATAAACAAACATCATCTCAAACCACGAAAATTTAGAGAAATTGCGATCTTTCGTTGGATAGATACGTCTATCAGGTTGTTAGGAATTCCAAACGCAAGCTGAAGGTCCCGGGTTCATATCCCGGTGTGCCAAGCTATATGTATATATATATATATATATATATATATATATATATATATATATATATATATATATATGTATATATATATTTATCTAATTTCTGCATTTGGGTGACAAAGTGGGGTTATTTTTGCTGTATTTGGAGGACCATATTTTTCGGTAGACATTTTCGCGTCCCCCAAATAATTTGAAGGTCATTTTTCTCCGTGAACGAATAAAGCTGAGTTGTCATGATTGCAGTTACAGATAGATAGTCCACGATTTTACGCCCTTACAAGGTGTCAACGACCAGCCGACAGAAAAAGTCTTTCATTTAGGCTACCAAAAATTTGTGGGCTATAAGTGTTGTGCTAGTTTTTTCATGATTTCGGAGACTTTTGTTCACACCACATTTTTAGTGCCGTGCACCGTTTATATCTTGACCAAACTTGGTCAGATGAAATAGGAAATTTTTATTTATGTATTGACACCCTAAAAATCCAGCGGAAATTAATCTGGCATGGCCTTTTCACTAACAACGTAAAATCAGAAAGATATAACTTTTGTGACTGGTCACGTGATCTCTAATTCCCATTGTAAACAATTCAAGTTGTTTCCTGCGCTTTGTTTGGTTGGCGTTTGATGCGGCGTTGGTGGGGTGTTGGTTGTTGTGTTTGGTGGCGGATCTAGCGTATATTCAAGAAGAGGGGGGGGGGGTGTAAAAGTGGATTTTAGGAAGAAGCTATTAATTATTATAGGTGAAGATGCTGGTCGGGACGTTGATTGACACCAAGCTATGAGGTGTTTTGATCCAGGATATGCTGATGGCTGTGGGACATACCGAATGCAGGCACAAGTACGGTGCTGTAGTGTTACAGGTTTTTCCTTGTTTCTCTGTAGGGCAATGTATATTACCAGTATCAATTTGCCGAAAGCTTAAGATAAGATTCCAATTTTATATTTTTGTACTCACATTTTTCCCTTCGATTTGGTTATGAAATTGGCATGAATCGCTAATCAGTGGGAATTGGTCTTTCAAGAATGGCCAGACATAAGCAATTATCTACAATTCCCAATTACAACGCTAACCAAAAATTTTAAATCATTTCGAAAAGTATTTTCAAAACAAAATAGTTAATTATGGGAAGCGAATTTTTTCTTGACTCCTCTTGAAATATGCGAACTTGGCAATGTTATCTTGTGCTTAATTGATGGATTTTAGGATATCTATACGATGCCCATAAAAACTTTAAAAAAGCAAACAACAAAAAAAATAATATTTCAAAAAGTTGCAGCAACTCTGAACTATACTGTATAGTCGAATCAAAAACCTCTTCTACGCATTAGAATTAGTCCTGTTAGCCCATGCCAAAATGCAACAGTTAAGTCTTGCTCTAGAGGGGATTGCAGGAATAGTTGTGAGATTTACAGCACTGCTCTATTCTGTGTTGGAAAGACTCTATAGTCACTGTGTTCAATCACATGAAATCACCTTTCAAAAATCATGTTGTCTGCTGAATGCCACTACATGTCTCATCAGGGAAGAAAATGCGCCCCATAAGGCTACAACACATGTCATGCAATGTAATTTGCCGTGACTTCTGTGTTCATCGACCCAATAATGATTCTAAGTAGATGCTAATAAAAGGCAAATTAACTTGTCATTGCTGTTGAATGGATTTAGTAATCGACTTGTGATTCTTAAATATGTGACTCGACTTGTGACTGGAAAAGTACAATGCAAGACTTTAAATATTGGTAAGTCTTGGACTCGCAACTTGTGTGTTTTTCGACTTGGGACTCAAGCTCCCAACACTGGTTATATTCGCTTAAGAGTCAGGGTGGGCAGATGAGTCGAATAATAAGTTGGCTCAATTAGTAAGAGTGTTTACCCTTCTTATTGTCATAACGCATGAATATAACGGCAGTCTTGCATGATCAGAAGTGTATTCAAGATGGTTTTTTTTTAGCTGTATTCCTAGTGTTTATCTGCCAGAATGACAAAATCTTGCTTTTTCTTTGGGCGTCCGAATCCAGATACAAAGTGCAGCAAGGCAGCCAAAAAGTATTGCAATGCAGTTGATTCAGTATAGGTTTTTATTAAAACCAAACATCGAAAACAGAAATTTCGATATTCCAACTTTACTGATTTATGATGAATTATTGTGCTTTGTCAATGTTCTTTTTCTCTATGTATACTCATTTTCTTGAGGGGGGAACAGCAGAGTACCGATACATGACATAATAATATAACTATGAAAAGTCAGAAAGATCAATTGCCCATTTATAAATAACTTGGTTCTGAATGATACTAAATTTTGTAAATGATTTCCAGCTTTTCTAGTATCATGTAGAATGCTATGTAGTATTTTTGCGGTTGAATATCATGCAAAACTTTTCTAGTGCTTTTCACATCAATAAATCTACGATGTTCCAAAATGACTATTAGCAAGCCAATAACGCAAAGTGGAGAAATGTATGGCCGAAACCTTGACAGGTGAGTTTTGAGTAGGTTTAGGAATGACAGGTTTTTAGAATTAAATTGGTTTTGCAAAATTCATTGATTTGGATGATACCTTCGTTTACCATTGTTGGAGGGACTCGAGTCATCTTTTTTTAAATGACTTGACTGTCACCGTCTTGGCTAAATACCACTACTCGTACTTGACTTGACAAAATGCAGGAGGAGGAATGAGGATTTGTCCTTAGACTTAAAAATTTAGCCTGGAATTATCCTCCTGAAAAAGCAGGTCGTCTGCTGTTGTGTTAATGATCAGAGAAGAAAAGGCGCCTCCCAGAAGTGTATAACGCATCACCTTAAACCTGCTGTGAAATCTGCGTTGGTCAACAATTTGTCATTGTTGTTAAATGGATTTAGAAATCGGCACATGGCTCGACTTGCGACTCGTAAATGTATGACGCGACTTGATTTGTGACTCGGAAATTTAAATTTTGTTAAAACCTGGGACTCGTAACTCGTGTTCTTTACCTTGACTCGAAGTGAAGTGACTCATTCCCAACACTGATGAAGTGGCATACATCATTCGTAGGGGGTAGTCATAACCGGGGCCGACATTAACATCTACCTAAAGCTCCTATTAAGCAGCCATTATGTCCAGCAATCCTCGTGCGTAATCATACCACTTTGAAACTGAACCTGGTAGCTGGATCATCAAAAATCACAGGTTGAAACATATTCTGCATTGATTTTACTGACTGTGCTGACCAGAAACTGTTTGATTCGCCCAGTCCAAGGAACAATGTATATTTCAATTAATTTCTGTCTGATATTTGAGCATGTTCAACTTATTTGCGCGAGAAACTGAATTACTGCAACTAGAAGTTCTCTTATTGTTCAGCATTCCATCATCATGGGTGTTTGACATTCACTTTTACATGGCTCTATGTTGCATAAAAAGAATCTTAAGAAAGTCTGAATCATCAATATGTATTTTCTCAGATTTCCTGTTGTGCTAATTGAAGAATAATGATTACATTGGGTGTATTGGTTACATTACATCAGTTTGCACAAACGCTCTGAGATTCTCCTATTCTGACTGAGGATTCGTCAGATGAAAGGGATTATGCGCTTAGTTTATCAGGTTACATCATCATTGGTGTAGTGCTCTATGGCTATTATTATAGAACTACAGACCTACATATATCAAATAGAGAAGGATTATAATGGCATTCTTACATGGTACGTTTTTTTACTCTGATCTTCAACAATTATTTATTCAGTGTTTTTGCATTCTGTATATATAACAGGTCGTCTCCCCTCGTTCTGGTATTTGTTTCAAACATATCTGTTTTGTTGGTAATAGACGCATCATTTTTTCGCAATATATTTACGCTACCTCCAAGAGTACCAGTAGCTTGAAATATTAAATGAAAATATTATAATTAGATCAATTTATACATTCTAAGTATTTCATCTTGTTTTTATATATCCTATTTATTATATCTAGGTTTATTTATTTTGAATATTCATTAATATTTTGACAGGTCTAAACAGCAATGGGGTTGTATGATTATGATGGTACAGATATTCCTGATAAAGAATAATGATATCTATGTTCTTCACAATCTACATACAAATCTTCATCATTGCCGCAATAGATCTGAGAATGATCACTCACGAAAAGAGACAATATTTTCAAATATATTACGGAGAATAGCTATTTCTCATAAAAGCAAATGTGTTGATCGAAGGGGATACAATAAGGACTGTCTATTCAACTTGGTCATGAAACATTGAAAAGCACAACTATATTTAATTTCACTACATTTCGAATGTCTGAAAATCTCCAGATCAGCCCCTATTCTTTTTCGAAAAGCTCAGCAAATTACATTGCTTGTATTTCATCAGTTGAGCATATCAAAATAAAACTACGAGTCTACCTGGTGACAACCCTTGATTATTGAAAAGCACATAAGTTTACAAACATAACTGGTTTTAGTTAAAGTCAAATAGACAAGTGTTGACTCATAGAGAAAGTAAACCCCAATTCTATGTTTCCTTCCATAAAAGAATTGTATGAGAGCGTGCTGTTGTTTTTTGCGAAGTACTGATCACTAAGCATGGATGTCTGCCTTTAATTCATCAAGGCCTTGGACTCAATCATTTGTCGAACTGACTGACTGCTTTTTTGCGCAATTTCGCATGATCTAACAACCAGACTGGCAGAATATCAACTACTCTAATACTTATACACCCGAGAGGAAAGGTTTCTATCAGAAGTAAACTTAGCAAATGCGCAAATTTAGGTAGCAACGAAACTAAATTAGGAGCTTTAAAATTGGCAATACTGCCATGAAATAGCAGTGTTTTTTGGCTTTGAAGCTTTTATAGCCATATGAGGAAAATGATATAAACATTTTTTACTTCGTCCACCCGAAGAAAATCAAGACTCTGCCACCCTGCCAACAACTATATCCGAAGTCCGAAAATAGAAATAGGAACTTTAATCGATGATTAGTTGCATATAAACATATGTTGATTTTGTCACTTAAACCTGAAGATAATTGACAATTGTATTTCCTCGAAATAAAGGAAATATTTTCTATAATCGAAAATTTCAGGACATTGGGATTTATTTTTTTTTTTAACAAAGTTGGAATGCTGCTTTTCATCAAATTTTATTGCCGAGTTCAAAATGTTAGAATTTAGAAGAATTTTAGACGAATATTTCTTATCCAAATTTATTTCTTAGAATGTATGCAAGATAGTAAATATTCGCTTTTGGCAATCCCGATTAGCCAGTTTTTATTTTCATATTGAATCATTTTGAGTAATTAGTCGACTACTTTTTTTATGCGAATTTAATTCACCCTAAGCAAGGTCGGAAGCCTCACTTAAAAGGAACCAATTAATGACTACTGATATGGCAAAGAGCTACTACAAAAACTCCAGAATCAACATTCAGAACAGAACTGAGCAATTATAAAATATACAGTGAATGGTGGATGATATTAAAACCATTTACCACTTTTTGAATCAAGAATTTTAATACCTCTTATATGGACATGAAATATGTTAGGTATATTTCTAAACCTGGCTCCCAACCAGCAGACATGTTATAAGTTTTTTTTAATCATGCTAAAAATAAAAATGCGAATCACTGTTATGGATTCTTGAATATTCAACAGACTTCACTAAATGTGGGTGTGTTATTTGTTTGAGAAATACGAGTTTTTCATTAAACCCAATGTTGAATCCATCACGAAAAAATGAGTATTAAATTTCGACATATATCCAAATTAATATAAATATTTAATCGCATTTGTGTTTTCAATGAATATAATTTTTTTTTTAAATATTTGCATTTGATTTATAATTTTTTTTTTTTTCAATCAACACGTCCAGGCTGTTGCAAAATCTTAATATTCATCCCGAAATTAGTGTCGGTATTTACCATATAAAAATCAAACTAATTCAGTAATTAGTCCAGTCAAACTACATATCGACCCTTGAAAAATGGTCTAAAGATTTTTACATATTATGTAGCCAAAGGCTTGCTTTTCAACATAACAAAAGTTTTACTAAAATCAAACTTACGGAAACTCCCTAAAATGATCAGCTAGGGTTAGCATATAACTATATGAAAAACAATCAGGATACTACTTGTGAACACGAAATGCCCCTTATTGTTACGTTATGCAGTTAACAGCATATTTAGGCAAAATACAATCCCATGACCAGCCTTGTAAATGCTCTATATCACGAAATTTGTGAATGAAAAGTCTCCTTCCTTCTTATTATGATGTCATCATTTCGGGGTGCTTTAGACCATTTTTTTTTGGCGATTTTTGGGCTTTCCGCAGTATTTGTTGACTGGACTAGCTAGATGTTTTAAATTATCATCAGTATTTATCATAAATATTTATCAGTCGATATTATGAAATCTAACCGTAATCATTTTTTTTTTTTATTCGACTGTATAGTGTAATATTATGCAGCGGCGGCGGCGGAAACATTTTTCGCCCTTTTTAATCATAAAGCCATCATCATTTTGCAAATAAAAAAAAAAAACAAGAAACTTATACAAAAGCAATTTAGTGCCAGATGTGCATGAAAATTTTGCCTAATATGGTGAAATTTTTGATTTTGCTTATGGTGAATCGAAGCAAATATTTTGGAGCCTTACTTTTAGGCGTGGAAAATTCTCAAAAATTTGCCCACAACTTTTGAACGCATCAGTTATTCATGGCTGTTTTACATTTTTCATTCTGCCTGTAGCGCAAATATGACAATAAAATCGAATTTTTTATTTTTATTTTCTCTGATAGATAGTTTTTCAGGAAGCGCTTAAAATTGGTATACAATAGGATTTTGATGTTTATCTTGTAGAAAGAAGCAGAGAATACATTTATGACTGAACACAAGTAGTTGATCCTTAAAAACATCTTTGGGAGTCATCCCATTTCACTCTCCAGTTTGCGAGAGGTGGAACTCACCTCTCACCAGCCTCTTGACAGCGTCCCCCAAATGTGGACAATGTCGCCCAAATGCAGAAATTAGAAAATAACATTGAAATATAGAAATCGAAAATATTTGGGCGACTTCATTTGGCAGACATTCAGATTATATTTTTTGTTAAGCCGTATATCTAGCCGTGACTCCAGCCTGACGTCTGACGGTGTTAAATAAGGGCATTGAAGTGGTCTAAATAGCTATATATGCTGTAGAAAAAAAGTCTCCCAAATGAAGAAAAAAATATCATGTACGCCAAGTACAGCAAATAGATGTATATATATATATATATATATATATATATATATGTGTGTGTGTGTGTGCGTTTGTGTGTGCGTGTGTGTGTATAAGAGTGACGAAAACCATCAATTCTGTTTAATAAAACAAACAAAGATCATCTAGTTTCACAGATATGTTAAAAGTTCCACGCACCCTTGATATCTTGCAACCTATCCTTAACCCGACCTACCCCTCCTCCCTGTTTCCTTAAAATCCTGGATCCGTATGTGAGATAATTCCCAAGAATACACGAATGAGATTATATCAAGCATATCATGTCCTAATTCCACAGAAATAAATTTTTGCTTGCGTCAGAAAAATAAAAAGTATTTCAAATCAAAAATTTTATTTTTTCTTTGAGCCCGAATCACAGAAATGGCGAAACCGACTACCGTTTGGTTTTTTATTGTCGTCTCTTAAGTAGGGTTGGGCAAAAACGAATCATTTGGAATTCGAATTCGATTCGAATATTTTTTCGAATCGGACCGAATCACGAATTCGATGTAAATAAGAAATATCCCATTTTGACTAATGCAGTTTGTCTCTATTCAAAAAATCAAGAAATTTTTAGTTTATAGTGTATTTACAATGTGAACAATTTTCATTTTTTTAACGACAAAATATAATCGATTTTGGTCAAATTTGACCAAAATTGATTGTATTTTGTCGTTAAAAATGAAAATTCTTGTCCAATCGATTCGAATCACCGAATCGAATTGCCCAGCCCTACCCTTAACACTTGCTGGAATTACGTTAGGCAGTGGTGAAGTCCGCGCGTATATGACTATTACGAATTAGAACATTTCTTTGTAAAGCATGTGTCGCTGTTGGACCGCGCCTCCCCGGCGCGATCCATCAGTGACTCATGCTTTACAAAACATACTTAAAAAAAAATTCTCTCCGGATTATACTGTGATATTCGGGTAAATCAGATATCGAGAACCAGGTAAAAGTGCTTTAAAAAAACTCGTTAAACTATGTAAATTAGTGCTTTTTGTTATATTGCCACTTCTTGGAGTGGATCACCCTAACCAAGGCCCTCTACCAACGGCCACTTATAGACGGACAGGGTTACAATTGCTGAAAAGATATTATCTTTTACTTAAATTTAACAACAATAACCCGATCACCGCACCCAGAATCACGAATCCCTGCGCATTGACTTCGTCGATCATCAGCCATTGCTAAACCGCGTCTGGAACTAAATATTTTAATGAAAAAGTGCAGTGCCTAAACGGAGCCGACCAACGGCCACTAATTAATAGCAAAGAGCTACTCAAAAATATAGCACCAGTAACTGCGCTTCAAGCGGGAAACAGAAATGATCAGCCATAGTAAAGTGCAGTGAGTGGTATCTGCCCTGGGCGAGGGTAACCATTTATCATTCCTTTGTATCCTTTTAATCGCCTCTTAAGAAACGCAGGAGATACATTAAGTTGAACTAGGTATAAGTTCTTGAAGAATAAACGAGGTGAACAAGGTAATTCTACCTAGGATCGCAAACAACGCCTCTAGAAAATTATAAATCACTCCTCACTACTGCGGCGCGATCCACAAGTGATCCATTTTTGATAAAAATTTTTGGTATAAATTCCACAATCAATCTTTGTGCTAAATTTAAAATGCAATTTAAAAAGTTTTTTTGTCAACAAAAATGAAATATTTGTCAAATATTTAAACTCTATTGTCGCGTCATAAAGTTAGTGTCGTTTACAGAAACCAGTTTCGTTTTAAAGTTGTTTACTTTGAAAGTAACATGTGCCATGCATGGGATGGTGATAATATTAAAATAATATGCTTGGTTTTACTATGGACCAAGTATGGGCGATGAATATATTTAAATGCATTCGTCATATGATTGTTTCGTAACAAATTGTTTAATATTTGATTGTTTGCTCATAGACAATCAGAAATTTTATTTTGCCAAGCATGAACCACAGATGGACCGCGTCTCATCGACGCGATCCATCAGTGATTCATGCTTGACAAACTTTATTTTGACGATATTTTTTTGTTTGCTCATGACGATGCTTCTGGGTAACAATCTAGTTCTAAGTAAAGTCTGGATTCCACGGAAGGACACAAAGAACTACGGGGATCAAATATACTTTTCTTTATTGGAGAACATTCGTCTCAATTTTATTGGAAAACCATTTTGAGTAATGATTTATTTTCTAGATTGAAGTTCAAAATCGCTTTCATCTCGTAGGCGCGATTCATCAGTAACTCATACATAACAAAACATGTCTACTCCTCATCGGCGCGATCCATCAGTGACTCATACCTGGACAAGTATTTTACGGGTATTTTTCGCGTATCCATGGCCACCACTTGGGCTGGGCAATTCGATTCGGTGATTCGAAGTATAAATTATCCGAATCCATCGTGAATCTGTCTTCGAAACAAAATCATGCATAATGAAGCGAAATTTTTCATTTTTAACAACAAAATGCAATCGATTTTGGTCAAAATTGACCAAATTTTTGCTCTCGGACTGGAGCGTAATTGAAAATACATCGATTTAAAGTCAGTTTATGCTAATTTGTAATTTTGAATTTCCTAATTATCATGATGAAGACAATAATAGCAATAGGAAAAATAGGATATTTGTTAGTCAACGATTCGAAACAATACTTTTTCAAATTGAAGAAGAAGTCACATTCCAGCTCATAACAGAACAAACTTCATTCTTGTTTTTGACAAGGAATGATTATTATTCCGAAAGGTAAGAAATACATTCTATCGAAATCATATATATACTTTCATCTTGGATTCATATCTTTTTTATGTTTGGGTGTGCAGAACATATAAGTTTGCGTGGGCGCGATGGCCTAGCGGTTAAACATGTTGACATCGCAGGTTGAAGATCTTGGGTTCGAGCCCCGGCGAGTCCGGCTCGCTTATCGATGCTCACCACTCAACCCAGGGTGTAACAACTTGGAAAGGTTAAGCCGAACAGGAAAAGATCAATTTCTAGTAATTATAACACTGTCCGTCTATAAGTGCCCGCTGTCACAGGGCCTTGGACAGGGTGATCCACTCTAAGAAGTGGCTATGAATGAAAAAAAAATAGTTGCGGAGAAATTGCATACATGGCCAATAATAATCGACTCTTCCCTGCTATAAGACAGAGTTTCTCACATCAATACCCAGCAAATAAGGTTCTATCCCGAAATAAGAAATGATAAATTTGCAATTTTTTTCTCTCTTTATCCAAAAATAGAGTCGCCTTTATTTACATTCCCTGAACCTATCTGAGTGTGATTAACCCTGTATGTTCATCATCCCATGGATCCGAGAAAATCCCTCCTCCAACCCCCCCCCCCCCCCCCCTACTTACCGGCCGAAAGTGTTCTCTTTGTTTTTGTCAGTGAGTCCCTGTGAGCTGTGAAAGGCGTGTCCTCCATGTGGACTTTCTTGGATCCTCTTCCGCGTTTGGGCCCGTCCCGACCCCCTTTCATGGCTGATTTTGGCTTCGGTTTGTGCCCGAGGATGCTTGCAGCTTCTTCTGTATATGAAAAGATGCACGCGTAAGTGAGTAAAATACGAAAAGTCGTTTTTTTCTGTCATGATAAAGTGCAGTGAGTGGTATCTGCCCTGGGAGATGGCAACCCATATACCTCTTATTTGTTTCCTTTTAGTCGCCTCTTACGACACGCGGGAAATACGTTAGGACTATTCTAAAGCCCGTACCTACATGACATGACTTATAGCTCATACAACCATTACTTCATCTACCATAGCCCAGGGCAAATACTACTCACTGCACCTTACCATGGCGGTTCAGTTTCGTATGAGATGTTTTCGTTTAGAGTATAGTTGCCAGTGTTACATCTTGCAGCAGCTGCATGCAATTTGAACGGACGTTGATCGTTTTTTTGGCATTTCTCAGAATAGATCACCCTGTCCAACTGCGGCCACTTATATACGGACGGGGTTACAATTACTGGAAAGATATGTTTCGGCCCTTTTTCAGATCTTGCTTAGAGCGGACTTTAACGAATAAAAAGTTTACCTATCGAACCGATATCTCTTCCATACAGTTTCGTTTGTTCTTCGTCGTTCTCAGGTTCGGCACTAAAATAGTGGAATTCGGCCACGTGTCCTAATGTTAACGCCCCGTTTTCGGACCCACTGTTGCTGTTTGACTTCGGGTGGACCAGAATTACACTATCCTCTTCCGAACTTCCCGCTGTGGTGATGATGGTTATAACACATTGAAGCTGGCTTGCAGCCGCCTGTAAAACAGGATAGGATAGGATTTCATTTTTATCCTACAGGGGAAAGCCGAGAACACAGCTTAATCATATGGCGAACCACGAGCTCTCGTGCAGATACCAGTTCCGAATCGGGTTTTTTTTTGGATCATCACATTTCTTATTTTTCCTGTACATGGACCTGGTTGGTGGAGGAAACCGTAAGCAGCGCTCACATGAACCACCGTGCACCAGCAAGACGTCCAGCAGACCTCTCGCATATAATCATCATCCCTCACAGGATTCGAACCTGCGTCATGACAATCAGAGATGCGTATTCCCAACGTTTTACCGATTGAGCTAACCGGGAACTCCACACGCAGGTGAGTGGACTGCGTCTGGATGACGGCGTGAAAGAACTGAGGAAGGAAGTGAAAGATCTTCCAGGGTAGGCAGCACTCACTGCACTTTATAATAAAGGTTCAGTTCTGTTCGGTATGCTAGTTTCAACATTGCTTATTAGAGAAAATTTAATTAAAAATTAAAAGGGAGATATTTTTTGCATTTTTAATTTGTTTATTATTGGGAATTCATATCGATAAGCTCGTTATCGACCACTTTTGAACTGTAAAATATTACATGGGGAAATAAGCCGCTATAGTAGAGCGCAATGGGGAATATCTGCCCTGAACGATGGTAAAAACTTTCCATCCACCGCGCTTGCGGCACTGGTTAACAAACATACCTGAACCATCAAATGATCGACCCATTTTCCATCTTTACTCATGTGTGACAAGTAATCATATTTTGATTGGTCCTGAAGGAAGTTATACCACGCCTCTCCTTGTTTTGGACCAATAGTATTATTTTCTCGCAAATAATTAATGCAATCCAGTCGCAGACCGTGCGCAGTCGTCCATTTTTGTGGATATTTTAGTTCCAATTGACGGACAATTGCGTGGAAGAAGCAATTTCCGTCCAAATCAACAGATTTGCGCCGAAGTTTCCAACGGCTGAGCAAATCATCAAGTTTCCTCAAGTCGTGGTATGGTATTGGAGAATAATCCGCCATTTTGTATCCAGTATATGCTTTTTACGTCATTTTTTTTCCAAAGTTCAATACGCTAAAAAAATCTGTGGAATCAAAAATCAGTTACTGAATTATCCATAGATTGTTTTTTGAATGGATCGAAATATTGACCACCGCCGAGGTGCGGTCCATTTGTGGCTCATGTTTGACAAAATAAAATTTCTGGCTCGGTGAGCGAGGCCCTTTGTCAACGGACACGTAAAATGGAGATACGGTTTTTGGAAAGATATGAGCTCCCCGGTTCAGTCGAGCTTACCCAGGGTATAACACCCTGGGTTGAGCATCGACAGGGATTAACGAGTCGGACTTCCCGAGAATCGGACCGGTTCTTTTCGGCAATGCTATGCTCAGAGTGAATTTCAGTGAAAAAAATTATCTCCGTATTTTTCTTGACAAGCCCAGCTCAACGGTTCTATAAATGAGCCCGATGGTATTGGCGCTTCATCTCCGAGCGTGTCCTCTAGCCAGGCCTTGGCAATTCTCAATGGAGATTTAATTTCCACGATGGAGACGAGTTGTAATACTAAAAGTGTGATATTTGTTATTTACACGGAATTAGGATTCGATCCGATTCCGAACTATTATTCGAATCGGATTCGAATTCCAAATGATTCGGTTTTGCTCACCCTACCTCCAGCAGGACACTCCACGGGTAGATGTAACAGACAACACATGCACAGACGCTACTAACGTCCCAAGTTGCTGCTGAAACCGGCCTTGCTGGAAGATAAGCAACGTAAATGACTAACGATAAAAAGAAGCATACATGACGCCCAATGGAAATCACCTACAATCTATAAATACTTTCTCCTTTGAACTAAATATCTTCACCCTCATGAAACTAATATATCATCATCTCCCAGTTAATATTTTACAAGATATTCGTGGTCTTGTGGGGTCGTTGCGCCAAAAGTATCATTAATCATCGCAAGTTTGGCGTATTAGGTCTAGACTCTAGAACTAGACAAAACCGCATCATTTGGATTCGAATTTGATTCGAATATTATTTTCGAATCGGGCCGAATCACGAATTCGGTGTAAATAACAAATATACCATTTTTACTATTACAATTTGTCTCCATTGGAAAAATCAGGAAATTTATAGTTTATTGTGTATATTAAGCTCATACTTCATGTCTAAGAGCGAAAATTTTCATATTTTAACGACTAAATGTAATCGATTTTGGGTCAAATTTGACCAAAATCGGTTGTATTTTGTCGTTAAAAATTCTAGTTCATGTAGTAAGTATTTGTTCCGATGAACGAATTACGAACGATTCGAATATATTGTGCTTCGAATCGATTCGAATCACCGAATTGTATTGCCCAGCCCTAATTAGATCTCAATCGCAGAGAGCTACAACAAGACATATTACACGCAACTGCATTCCAAACCGAACTGAACCTCTATGGTAAAGTGCAGTGGGTGGTATCTGCCCTGGGTGATGTTGAAATCATTTACCCCTTCTTTGCTTCCGTTTAGTCGCCTTTCACGGCACGCATGACCTATGTTACGACTTTCTAAACCCCGTATCTACGGGTAAGATTGGGCAGAAACGAATCATTTGGAATTCGAATCTGATTCGAATATTTTTTTCGAATCGGATCGAATTATAAATTGCATGTAAATAACAAATATTCTATTTTTACTATTACAACTTGTCTCTATTGTGACAAGAATTTATAGTTTAAGAAATTTATAGTTTATATTGCATTTTTAATTTACACCCCATGTCTAAGAGCAACATTTTTTTTGTTTCAACGACAAAATATAATCGATTTTGGTCAAACTTGACCAAAATCGATTACGTTTTGTCCTTAAAATAAAAATTTCAGTTTGATTAGGAAGTTTTTGTTTCCATATACGATTCACGATTGATTCGAATAAATTGTGCTTCGAATCGATTCGAATTACCGAATCGAATCGCCCAGCCCTATCCTCAACCAGTGGTATATTTAAAACTTTGAAAAGGACAAGTCAAAATTAAAAAAAATTGCAACCAAAAGATGACGTCATAATTTGCGCCACAAGCGTGGAATCATTTTTGAAAATATCGTATTTATTGTATTGATTATGTAGACAAACAAGGAAATTTTATAGCCTAAAGATTAAAAACCCGATTTTTTGCTGTATTTGAGACATTTTTAATTGGTTCGAATATTGAAATCAGCGAGTTGAATATATTAAAATCATTTTCACAACAGATATATAGTTTTTTCATCAGCATTTTTGACAAGTCGGACACGAGATAAACTGAACAACTAAGTTCCGCAAAACAACTCCATCGCACAGTGGCCTTTTTAATACCTGTTAAACGCCGGAAATCACAATTTTTTGCATGACTTCGGCGTGCATTAATTGTTTACAAGATTAAATCAGTCAGTTCCAGGCCCAAAATTCCAAACTGTAAACGCTCTTTTAATGTCATTTCCCGCCTGCCTTGTCCGTCATGATTGACTGCCTAATTTTTTGGCGCGTCTCTGGCGCTTTAGGCATCTAACATATCAACAACGGACAGTCTTTCCACGATCTAGAATAAAAAAAAAACGCTAAATTTTAGTATTTTCACCCACGGCGCCCGTTATGACGTCAAATTTTGTTCGCTATTTTTGTTTCAATTTCGACCCTTTTCGATTTTCTAAACGCTCGTTTGCTTACCTCTGTCTAGAACCCCTCTCTAGGTTATAATATATAACTCTTTCAAAGAATATACAATATATCATAACTCATGTTAATATTTTACAAATTCAATTTAGGGCAACATTTTTGTTGAGCTAGGTCCGTGGATGGGCGCGCGATAATCGCGCGCACCATCCACGGGCCTAGCTCAGCACAACGTTAAAATAAAAACAAAGACATCGTTATCTCTGAAGCTATGTCCAACTCGTCTCAAAAAGTAAATAAATTCCTAATTACTTACTCATCTTCGCTATCTTTGTTTGAGCGTGCTTTGTGTCGCATAGCAGTGATGAATAAGCGCCATAACACACTGATAAGGGTTGAAATTGGCTCTGTATCAAGACTGGGGCTGGGCAAAACCGAATCATTTAGAATTCGAATCTGATTCAAATTTTTTTTCGAGTTGGATCGAATCACTAATTCCTTGTAAATAATACTTTTTCTCATTTCTAGTATTATAACTTGTCTCTGTTACGGAAATCAAGAGATTTATAGCTTATTGTGTATTTTCAATTCAGACTCCATGTCTAAGAGCAACAATTTTCATATTTTAACGACAAAATACAATCGATTTTTGTCAAATTTGACCAAAATCGATTGCATTTCATCGTTAAAAATGAAAATTTCACATCATTTGGCAAGTTTTTGTTCCTATGAACGATTCGCGATTGATTCGAATAATTTGTGCTTCGGATAGATTCGAATCACCGAATCGAATTGCCCAGCCCTAAGCGAGCGGTATCTGCGAAAGCAGTGCCACGTACCTCTCGACCTGAAAAGTCAACAAATTCAAACTTACTTCTTCAAAATTGTAAAGCGTGCTCTGTGTCTATTTGCAGTGATAATTAAGCGCCATCACACATTGATAAGGGTTAAAATCGGCTCCGTATCGAGACAGACTGTGTATTTCGCTCTATGGTTGCCAATGCTTGGTCTTTTATATTGATTAATTCGCTTCAAGTTCGGCTGAAAGGATCCCCGAGAAGATTCAATTTATATCACAATGATATATACAACATGTATCTCCAGCAAATAGGGCTGAGGAATTCGATTCGGCGATTCGAATCGATTCGGAGAACAAATTATTCGAATCAATCGCGAATCGATCATAGGAACAAAAACTTGCTAAATAAACTAAAATTTTCCTTTTTAAAGACAAAATGCTATCGATTTTGGCCAAATTTGACCAAAATCGATTGTATTTTGTCGTTAAAATATGAAAATTGTTGCTCTTAGACATCTGTGAATTGAAAATATGCTAAAATTATAAATTCCGTGTTTTCACAATGAAGAAAAGTTGTATAGAAAAAATGGAATATTCATTTTTTTACATCGATTTAGAATTTCGATCCGATTCGAAAAAAATTATTCGAATCGAATTCTAATTCCGAATGATTCGGTTTTGCCCGGTCCTACCAGCAACTGCACTCTAAGCGAAAAAAGATCATAAGGAAGGCCGAAGCGTCATATTGAAGCGCAGAGAGTGGTATCTGCCAAACCAGTGCCCCGTTTCTCTCGACACGCAAAGTCAACAAATTCTTAATTACTAATTCAAAATTGTTAAGCGTGCTTTGTGTCTAATATCAATGATAATTAAGATCCAGCACACATTGAATTCTTAATTACCTCGCAAAAAAAATTGTTAAGCGTGCTTTGTGTCTAATTACAATGATGATTAAGATCCAGCACACATTTAAATTTTTTACAGCCACTTCTGTGGTGGATCACCCTGTCCAAGGCCCTGTAACAGCGGCCACTTATAGACGGACAAGGTTACAATTGCTGGAAAGATATGATCTTTTCCTGTTCGGCTTAGCCTACCCAAGTTATTAAATTGCGACAAAAACGCGACGAAAAACTCCGACGCCACCAAAGTTCAACAGGAACCCGGAAGTAAAACTAATTATTCCGGTTCCTTTCATACCGAAGTATTCTTATCCTATACTTTTTCAGTGACGATGACATGTAATAATAGATAAGCGTCTGTTTTGTCAAGCAAAAGTCTGTTCGGCTTAGCCTACCCAAGTGATAAGGGTTGGAATTGGCTGAGTATCGACAACAGTGATAGCAACCTAGTTATTTGTGAAGCTGGGTGAAGTAGAACGAAATTTACACGAACCTAGGTATAGTATTACTACGTAATCTAGTTCCACTATGCAGACTATGTAGTACTTTGATCAAGAACCAGGTAAACCAGGTACAGCTCATTGTTTGACTGCATTTGATGAATTTTCAATAGATTTGAAGATTGAAATCATCGAATGTTCAACAGTTTAGAATCAAATATCGTTTATCTATTTTTTGTACTGGGTGCCTGGTTTTTTCAAACGGTTATCTAGTTGAAAAATTGGTAAATTTACCTATATTATCTAGTAAATTCAGTAGGTAAAATATCAAACAGAAAACTCGCTAAAAGGTAAACTTTCATAATATTCTTGAAACCAGCTAAAAGTACGTGATTCGTTGATATCTTGCAATGAACTACCTCCTCCTTGTTTCATTACAATCCTGGATCCGTGTGTGAGAGATTCACAAGGATACACGAATGAGATAATATCAAGCATATATACAAAAATATTGTGTTCTCATTCCACAGAAATATAAGTTTATTGTAAGCTTTCGTTAGAACGTAGTCTAACTTCTTCAGACAAGATTAAAGTCAGCTAAAAGTACTTTTAAATCAACTCTGTAAACTAAGTATACTAGGCAAACTAAATTCTTTTAAGTAGAATTTTCTAACGCTGATCGAGACAGACTGTATATTTCATCTAATGGTTGCTAGTACTTTTCACCAAGGCGCAATCTCTTCGATCCCCGACAAAAATGGATTATATCAAGGTTTACAGTGTTGCCTAACTTTGTTTTTTACAGATATTATATTGGACTTTGTCCAAGGGAGCTTCTGCTCTCGTTCCTTTGCACTAACTATTAAACCGGTCAACACGATTGGCTACCAATTTATACCTGTTCACTGTGGAGGTTCCACAATGTCACAAACAGTTTTATGCAAGAAGCTTTTTTCGAGAACAACTAAACTTTGAAATTCCTGCCTTCTCACTGCTTTCCTGATCGTGTTGATCTACATTAAAACTTGCGTCAATGGACATCTATCAGAGATGGGAATTCCTTAGTTCCCATTCCTGGATTTCATGTAGCTCTTTGCACTTTAGTGGCTTCAGGAGAATTTTCAAGTTTGATTCGTCTCCTGTGGCTTTGCTCTGAGCAAATTTCAATAAAAAAATAAAAATAAATAGGGGTGCCCAGTTAGCTCATTCGGTAAAGCGTTGGGAATACGCTTCGAGCTGCGCATCTCTGATCGTCATGACGCAGGTTCGAATCCCGTGAGGGATGATGATTACATGCGTGGTTCGTCATATGGTTAAGTTGTATTCTCGGCTTTCCTCTCCCACAGGATAAAAATGAAATCCTATCCTATCCTAAATTCATACGGGCGAGGCTCTATAACCTGAGTACAGCACAGTCTCAGGAAAATACTCGATGACGTTACTGTTCTTCACTGATTCCACGAGTGTTGGAATAACACACGCAAAGTAAATCTCATGATCGGATAAATTCGTAAATGTTGTTAATTACATACTGCTACTGTATAAAAGTACAGTAAATTTACAGGTCACTTTCAGTAATTGCATATTTCCAAAGCTAAAAAACGCCATGTTGATGAGATTCAAGCCAATTATAGGCTGTTGATGAACCGCACTTTCGCAGTGCGTTCTATCAATACCCCATATTCGGCCAAAAAAGTCATTTTGGAATTTTTTTCAATACCGCCAAGTAGAATTACTGTCAAAGACCAGTGATTTTGTTCCTTTTTTGTTACAGTGTGTAAAATAAATTCACATTTTTACGATGAGGGTTGAAATTGGCTGCGTTTATATATATATACGTCACCGTATGTGACACTGATGGATCGCGTCGACGAGACGCGGTCCATCTGTGGCACATACTTGGCAAAATAGAATTGGGTGAACCTGTTTACGACCTGACCCAGAAAGTCAACAAAACATAATTATTTCAGTCTTTGTTTGAGATTGCCTGTGCTTGGGATGATTAAAATATCTAAATCCGGGCGATCGCACAGGCATATGCATTAAACAAGCAAAGTCGTGTAACTGATGTATCGTGCATCAGTTCCTGATAACTCTGTAATGTTATATCTTTATTTGTACCGCCTTTTGTGTCGACAGAGGTGTCGAAATAAACTATGGATATGTCTATCTTTTTTTCAATCTTTATTTAGAGCTTATTCACAACTTTTACTTCATTGAACTCTGAGCAAGGCCGGAAGCAATGCCTAAAAGAAACCAACTAACGGCCACTTAAGAGCAAAGAGCTACTAAAAGATGTAGTACCAGCAACTGCGCTCTTAAACGGAAACAACCCAAATGGAACTTAACCGCCGTGGTAAAGAGCAGTGAGTGGTATCTGCCCTGGGCGATGGTAAAACCATCTACCATTTCCTTGTTTTCTCTCAGTTGACTTTACGACACGCAGGAATACGTTAGGACTGTTCTAAAGCCCGTATCTACAAGGCTAAGCTACTATACTTTACTCCAGGTTTTGTTTGCTCTCCTCATAGCTCGGTAATAAGATATATTTATTTGCATCGCCTTTTGCGTTGAAATACCCCCTCGACTATGCTACGGTGGACTTGTGTGGTCCGATAGTTTTATAGCAACGAAAATGCGCGCCGAAGACGCAAGAAATTTTAGCGTAATTTTGCAAAAACGGCAAAATTTCAACTGAAAAAGTAAATTTGCGCCGAATACGCACGAAAAAATAGCGATTTTTTTTCAATTTTGTCCTAGTTTTTGCTGATTTGGGGGTCGGACACCTTAATGTTTGGCAGTGAGGGGTCCGGACCCCACCGCTTCCGCAGCCAGTTCGCTAGACTCGACAGAGAATGTAGCCACACGCTCAAAACAAAAGTGATGATCAGAGATATCCAGATGAACACGAAAAAATCGACGCCCACTAACATCAGATAAAAATCGCCCCAAAAACACGTATTTTTCCGTGATTTTATCCGGTGTTAATTCATGCGCCCGGTATTCCAGTGTTTTAATCCGCGCCCGCAGTTTCGCGTGTTTTCCTGGATCTCTGTTTTTTTTTTCTTTATGAATCGACCATATTTTTTTTATTTGAGTGGATCAGCCTGACCAAGGCCCTGTACCAGAGGCCACTTATTGACGGTCAGGGTTAGAATTCCTGTGAAGATATGATCTTTTCCTGTTCGGTTCAGCCTACCCAAGTTATTACACCCTGGGTAGAGTGGTGGACATGGATGGACGAGCCGGACTGGAGCCCGAGATCTCCAACCTGCGATGCCAGCATGTTAACTACTGAGCCATCGTCGTAGTTTTGATACTCGGGTCGTGTGTGTGTTTCCGTGAGAACTGTGGGGCATCGTGTGTACTTGCTCCCGCACCTAGGGTTGGGCAATCCGCTTCGATGATTAGAAGCACGATTTATTTGAATCAATCGTTCATAGGAACAAAAACTTGTTAAATGAACTAGGATTTTCATTTTTAACGACGAAATGCAATCGATTTTGGTCAAATTTGACCAAAATCGATCATATTTCTGTTCTAAAATATGAAAATTGTTGAAAAAACACTAAACTATGAATTTCGTCAATTTCACAATAAAACAAGTTAAAATACTAAAAATAGGATATTTGTTATTTACATAGAATTAGTGATTCGATCAAATTATTCGAATTGGGATTCGAATTCTTAATGATTCGGTTCTGCCCAACCCTAGTCGTTTTCTTTCCTGTCCGAAGCCATCCTCATATTCTGACGTCATAACAAAAAAGACAATGATAATTGTGTGAATTTTCCATTGTATTTGTTTCATCACAAAGTAACGGCGGCTATCGGGCAAACACGAAGACGAAAAACAAAAACGTACAAAAAGTTTCGAGAAAAATGTTACTTTTTCTACACCAAATTATGGATCAAAAAAATGTGTTGAAAGCAGTCAAACCAGTGAAAACGAGAGACAAAATTAAAGACTGAAAATCAAATCCTTGTAACTAGACTTTTCCCCAAAGATTGAATTACACGGTTTCCCAATTATGTAAGTGGAATGATAACATTTCAGAGAAACAATATTCCAGAATTTTTGACCACTCTGCAGCAAAATCATGATTTATTCTAAATTCTGCAGCAAAATCATAATTTATGTCAAATTTTGCAGCAAAATCATGATTTATGTCAAATGTTGCAGCAAAATCATGATTTATGTCAAATTTTACAACGTAAAATTTTGCATATATCATGATTTCACTGCAAAATGTAATCAATCAGTAAAAACAGAATCACTTTTAATGAGAATGACAGTATGTTCTTTTAGTGGGGGGATTACGGAGGGTCACATGAGGTGAGACAGAAATTTAGGGCCAAACTACTCCCCGGTATTGCTTAGGATGCTTTTTTAAAGGTCACAGAGTTTGTAAAAAGTCTCCAACTAACAAGGCTTAAAATATACAGTTACAAGGTATCGAGTTTCCACCTTAAATATGCACTAAAAACACGGCCAGGCATAATAATTGCATGAAATATAACACGGGTTGCAGTAAATAAAACTGAAAAGGAGCTGAGCATGTTGTATGGGTCAAACATGTGATCACAGCGGAGCGTAGATCCTGATAAAATGGTTTACAGTTACAAGGTATTGAACTTCCATCTTTAATATAGCGAGAAAAGGGCTGGGCATATTGTTTGTATGAAATAAACATGGTTGTCGGTTATTTACGAAATATTTAATTAGTCAAGTGGGAATTGAAAAAAAATTTTTTTGCTGTAATTACGAAACGTAGACCTTGGTAACAAAGTTTGGAACGAATCCAGTTTATACTTTTCTGTATTAAAAAAACTTTGTTATTTCGTTGGAAATAAAACACTGTTACCGATCATTTGCGAAACTTTAAATAGCGACTTGAAAAGGGGTATGTTGTGAGGTTTTGAGAACACAGTTTCTGGTTTGTTATCGGTATTCAAGCGAATTAAAACAGAGCTGGGCATTTTGTACTAAGTGAAATGCAATAACCGTAATTACGGAATGAAAAAACCAAATGAATCCAACTGACATAATCAGGGCTGGGCATAATGTATGAAACAAGCTTGATATGCCGTTGATAAGCTTGAAATAGCTGGGTATATTGTATGGTATAAAAACGGGGTTTATCAGTGATTACGAAATGGAAGAAGCTCCATTAATCAGTGGACTTTGAACAGGGCTGGGCATTTTGTAAGGAATAGGATATCATTTTTATTCTGCGAGAGAGGAAAGCAGAGAATACAACTTAACCATATAGCGTACCACGACCTCTCGTGCAGATACAGTTCTGAACCGGATGAAGGTTTTGTCTAGACATTTTACTCATTTTTCCTGTGCACCGACCTGGTTAGGAAGCGAAAAGCAGCACTTACGTGAACCACCGTACACCGGCAAGGGGTCCGTCCAGCTGACCTCTCGCATATAAGCAAGATTCAAACCCAGGACGTTAGTGATGCATAGCTCATAGCGTATTCCCAACGCTATACCGATTGAGCTAGCTGGGCTCCCACGAAACATAGGAACACAGTTATGTATAATTACTAAATACAACAAACTATCAGAAATGATTCAATTGATTCAGTCAGAGATGGGCATTAGATGGGGAAACAAGAAAATGGTTTTTCGAAAATATGAAACGGAACAAACTTATCAAGACTGTGCATTCGGTCTGTTATTTTGACCTATTTTGTGATCGGAGATGTACGTACTGGTGTGAGTCAGAATAAGTGAACAAAGCGCTGGGCATCCATAATATTAGGACTTTCCATGACATTCGACAATAATTCACGAAAGTCGAGAATTTGTCGAAAATTCACGAAAATAAAAGTGTGATAAAATACAGATTTTGCCACCAAGTTCGATGGATATTATGAACAGTTATCTATTACTTTTGCCAAAAAGTCCGATAAAGAACAGAATCACATTAAGGAGTAGTTATCCTAATCAGAAATGGCTATTTATTCTAACCAAGCATGACCCACAGATGAACCACGCCTTAATGGCGTGTTTCATCTGTGGCTCATGCTTGACAAAGCATGTTATGTTAGAAATTAACTCGGTCTAAGTCTTGGAGTAGGAGTAGTTAAAGCGACAAGGTAATTATTTAGACTGAATTCTGGCATCTATATCCTGTGGGAGAGGAAAGCCTAGAATAAGGCTTACACATATGGCGAACCACTGCCTCTCTTGCAGACAGACACCAGTTCCGAATCGAAGTGAAGGTTTTTTTGGATTTACATTTTTACTCGTTTTTTCTGTACATGGACATGGATTGACAAGATACTTTATGGTCCAAAAATTCAGATTGTTTAACGGTTTCCAAAGTGTAGAGCAGAGACATTTAATATGAAACAATATAATTTCAGCCACTCGTGTTTTCTGATTAAATTAAAAATACAGGATTGTCTTTCAACTTAATATCTAGCGGTTGATATTTCCCGGTATGATGCCCAGTGCCGGTCAGGATTGACGCATATTCTACACCTTAGTTTTGCAGTTCAAACATAAAAATACCATTTTTAGCGGGAGATACAAAAAAACGAACAAAGAAAGTACAGATTTATGAGGCTGCCTATTTTTTGCAGTAAAAAACTTGACATAAATGGGTCAAGTTACCACAAATGGTAGCATAAAGCAGCAAGGGTTTAACGTCTGGTCCCAGATAGTCAAAGATGGCAACGCCGATACAAAAATAATAATAAGAAAACACACAAAACACAAGCTATTGGTAAGAACAATATGTACAAAACAATTGAGAACGGTTTACTTGGAAACTGAAATTAAGCAGGCTTAGTTAGGCTAAGCCTATTGTGACAGCAGTCAAAGGCTGATTTAACTAGTAACTTAAAAAAATTCGGTACACAAAATTTTCATAAATAATAAGCAGGTTAACTTGACTGAAAATTAAGCAGGCTTAGGCTTGATGTGTTCAGTCACATCAGGCTGATAAGACAGCACTTTGTTATCAAAAAATGACAGGCTTACAAGTGTTAAAATAAATGAGTTTGTAAACTGGACTGAAAATTAAGCAGGCTTAGGCTTAACATCGTCAAGCAGGCTCAGAGGTTAGGCTTGGTTTATTCAGCAGTCTCAGGCTGAAAAGTCAGAAAGCACTTTGTTTTCAAAAATAACAGGCAAACAGGTGTTAAAATGAGTTTGTGATCTGGACTGAAAATCAAGCAGGCTTAGGCTTGAAGTTCAGGCTGGCATGTCAGCGGATTATTATTCAATCAATCGCTCACAATCAAATTATATATAGAACCAACAAATTAATCGACTGAAATTTCAGCAGGCTTAGGCTCATATACGGGGTACTAGTATAATTGTGAGCGATGGAACATGTTTCTGACAACGGTTGAAAATCAAAACTGATATTTACTCCAAAGAATGTGCTTTTCAATATGTTCTTCTGGGCGAGATTTAAAAATATCTATCGGACTTTAAGCATTTGAGAATTTTTTGAAATAAATACAAACGATGAATTTTACTGGAAAATAAACCAATTCAGGTTATTTAAATGGCATTTAATGGTTATTTTAATGGGGCAAGACCAATATGAATTCGGTTCGAAATCCTAGCAAATCAGAAAAGGATGTCTGTAGAGACTGGATCAGCAAAATCTCTAAAAAGCATATTTATAGAAATCTTGAATAATAATTCCAAAAAAGGCCAAAAACTGTAAATTTGCCTACATTTATTAACAGGTGGACAAATTAACATAAATGCTGTGTTTATGTTTTTTTTATCATGTTTGCATATCTAAGTGCAGCAAAATCAGGATATACTGAGTAAAAATTGGCATATATCATGATTTTGCTGCACATAGATATTACTAATTCAATCAAAAAATTAAATAAATAAAGATCGGAAAGTGTTTTTTGCCAAAAACTGTAAATTTGCGGAAATCTATTATCGAGACGCAACAGAGGAATATCCTTATTCAATATTTCAAATTTTGACTTTTTTTATCGTATTCGGGTAATTATGCAGCAAAATCAGGATATATGCCAAATCTGTCATAAATCGTGATTTTGATGATTATTTTAGAAGATTAAAAAAACAACGCGGTTTACGATGAAAAATTTTAAAAAAAATCATTAAATTTACCAAGCGAGCAGAAATTCTTATATAATTCATAACACAACGTAGAAGCTTCATCGCTCAAAATTTTGGAAGATTATAATTACCTTGTAATTAATTACTATAATTCCCTTTGAGTGTTTATGGACTGTTTTTTCGTCCTATTTGACTAATTCTGCAGTGAAATCATGATAAATGCAAAACCTGTAAAAATACTCTGTAAAATTTGGCATATATCATGATTTTGCTGCAATAGAATCTTTTTAGTTCAATCGAAAACAAAATGAAATAGATTTTAATCCAAATGAAGACCGAAACATCATTTTTTTCCATAAACGATATTTTTACCCAAAAACTGTAAATTTGCCTGCATTATTAACTGGATGGATAAATTTTGAATAAAAATTGATATCGGCTTTCTTTGTGGGATAATATAATCAGAAAAAAATGTTATTTTTTTGTTTCCACAGGGAGCCTGCCTTTATGGGTTAGCCTGCTAGGAACTGGGTATATTATACAACGAAATACAAAAACATTAGTCCGTACATGAACAAGCGTCAAAAAACAAGCCAAAAATGGCTAAAAGCAAGCCAAAAGCCAGCTTCTATAAACCAAAAAAATCGGCTGATTAGAGTCAACTTGCACAGTGTCTTTAAAGTAATTCCTGAATAGTGTTCCCAAATGTTTTACACCTGCAAAATTAAAAGTGAACACTGAAACCTAGGTTCACGCACCTGGAAAGCCAAGCTTACTAAAAGATGTGTGTGCGGCCACTGGGAGATAATTCGGAACGGTTTTAAACAGACAAGGGGTTCAAATGTTTTTCTACACACATACACAAATTTATTTCTGTAACGTTTCGCCTGAACAGGGTCAGACTTTCTCAGACAAGCATTTTCAACAATGATCATTGTCGAAAATACTTGTCTGAGGAAGTTTGACCTAGGTCAGACAAAATGTTACAGAAATAAATTCATGCATGTGTGTAGGAAAGCCTCTTAAACCTCTTGTCTATTAGTTTATTCTGTTTCTATATCATCCTTTCTTTTAGCATATGGATCAATTTCGCAAAGGCATAGAAGAAAGATGTGTTAGTCCCACGTTAAACCGACCAAGAGCATGTGCATATAGAGACAGCATTTTGGGACTCGCGATTCAAATCATCCCTTACAAATATCAATTGGTTGATGCTAAGATCAATCTTTTTGACTGTAAATATCTTAATAAATTCAGATACCAGTATTTTTTCTTTATTCATTGAAATTCACTCTGAGCAAGGTCAGAATCAGTGCCTTAGCAAAAAGAACTAACGTCCACCTAATAGCAAAGAGCTAGTACAAAATGTAGTTCAAGCAACTGCACTCTGAACGGAAAATATCCCAAATGGAACCGAACCACCATGGTAAAGTGCAGTGGGTGGTATCTGCATATATTTCGATCAAGAACTTTTGCTGTTCCATTATTAATACATTGAAATTTTAGCTTAAAGCAGGTTGGAACATTTTACTATGGAAGATGCAATTTGAAAATAAACGTTCCTGGAAAATGTGACCAATCTGAACCCAGCAGCTTTAGCTGACAATATTATTTCAAAAACAATTTTCGAATCGCAGCCTAACTGGTGAATATCTATCTCAGAATCAACTACGTTAGGTATCTTGTTTATCACAAAAGAGGGTCGATTTTCAAGCCAAAGATCCAAACGATAATTTCTTTGACTATGTAAAGATTTTGTACAAAATTTTCAACTTTAGCGACAAAACACTAAATTTGATTTCTCAAAGATACATTATATTTGTTTAAACCGGACGAACTATCGAATTTCATGGTTCGATTCAACAAACTTTAAACTTCAACTGGCATCCCAATTTACGAAAGAGAAAAATTGATCGTATTTTGAATTAATATGAGAGACAAGGATGCCAAAATCCAACGCGACCATTATCAAGGAGATTCGAGTCAATTCGGATAACCCACTCAGAAAAACTTTTTTCCAAGCATCTTTCGTTAAGCATGAGTCACTGATGGATCGCGTCGATGAGATGCGGTCCATCTGTGACTCATGCTTCACAAAATAAAATCTGATTCTGGATGTTAATTTGAACGATTTTTATCATTTTTTTTGTGAAAAATTTGGTCAGACTTTATGTAATTTCACACTTTTTTCAAAAATTCCCACTGAGAATTATAAAAAGCCATTTTCTGCTCGAAAAATATTTGAAAGTTTGAGTGGAACAGTGAAAAATACTGGAATTTGTGTTTTGAACGTAGCAGGAGCGACCGCACACACACACAAAATGATTATTCAATAATAACTAACTACCGAAAATAAAATTCACCAGATTACGTAACTGATTGAAAATACCGTAATACCGTAACAGATTTATGAAACTGATATGTACAGGGTTCTACGAAAACACAGAAAACGAAAACGACTCGAAAATATTATTTTAACGTCTTAAAAAGACAAGGATTGGGTTTTTATTAAATCATACAACTTTTGATCGCAAAAAGTCGATATATTTTGTCGCGGAATGATTTTTACTCACGACGTGCGATTAAACTCGCAAAAATTATTCAGCAGAGCCCTTGGTGGTGTTTTCAGGGCAAAAAAGTAATAATACAGCAGTGCCCGGGATCTTTTTGGGGCAAAAAACAGGAATTTTTCGCAGCAATTCTGTTTTTTTTATTTTAAATATTCGCAGCATAAAGAGGTGCCCGTGATCGTATTTTTGGGGCAAAATGTGTATTTTTTAAGAAAAATACAAAAACAGCAGTATTCCCAGGTCGAATTTGGGTTAAAATAAACGCAGCAGTTCAGCAACTACAAACTTAAACCTCGTATATTCGGAAAATCAAGGCAGCACATTCATGATTCAAGGTCATAAAATCTTGTTAAACAAAAAAACTTGATTCTTCAAGGTCAGAATCGTTTTTACAGTTGCCATGGTACTTCTATTTTCTCACTATCGTCATGACAACTTTTGATCCTCCAAAAAATTTTAACTGAGGAGGACACCAATTTTTAGTGATTATCGTTGCCACGGTTTTGGTTTTTGGTATTACCATGGCAACAAGTCCCCTATTCAGTCGAGGGGTTGGAATAAATATAGAACAATTATTATTTAATTTATGCAAATCTGCATTTTTGGGGGAAAATCCAAAAATCTTATCGATTTTAATATTCAAATTGATGTCTCTTGAATAAATAGAGTCCAAAATACAAAAATTATTTTGAAGTCTTGAAATGGGTCATGTTGACCCAAAAGTCTGGAATCCCAATGTGGAATCCCGAAAAAATCAACAATTTTCTTCTTTCTCTAATTTTTTAACGGTATTTTAACCGTTTCTCCCTTCTTAGGTCGGGTTTCAGCAAGTGTCTTTTTTTTAATTGGTGCATCAGCTTTTGGGGGGTCGTTTGACGGCTTTTTCACTGCCCCAGGGCCTCCGATGGGCCCAGTACGCTTAATGGGGCCACCCAATCCAGACAAGGCACTTGTGCTGGTATTGGTGGCACTAGAGCTAAGTTTTGTGACATTTGTGTTGGTCATGGCACCAGAGCTCAAAATTTTGGTATTTGCACTAGAAGATGTGGAATTTGGGCTTGAACTTGTGGCATTATATTTTGTAGTTGCCAGTGTTAGTGATGCCATGCCTCCAGTCGCTGATGCCATGCCACTAGTGTTCACAGATGCCGGAACAATAATAGGAGGTTGGCTCGACGGTTCAAACTTTCCGAAACTTGGTTGTAATTTAGTTTGTTGAGATTTGCTTCCTCCTACTGCGTTTTTACTCGCTCGGGAACGTCGACCGGGTCGTGGTCGGTTCGCAAAGTCATCATCAGTCTAGAAAAAAGAGATAAGAAATGATAAAAAGATAAGAGATAAGATTGCAAGTGTTAATATTGTCATTTAGTTTTCACATTTCACATATATTTCTGGCAACACACGCTTCCTTCATTGTGATTGGTTCAATATTTTCATAACTTTATCTTGATGGGATCACCTGTGTATCTGAAGTAATCGTGCATGTACTGCATGTTATTGGGGTGTTTAGTCGTTCAACAGCGAGGCCGGTTCAGTTAACAAAGCTTCGAGCTTCGCCCTAAGAGTCTTGACGTAGGTGTAAGATTTCATTTTTATCCTGCGGGAGAGGAAAGTCGAGAATACAGCTTAACCTTAACCGTGGCAAACCACGACCTCTCATACCAGTTTCTAATCGGGGTGAAGGTTTTTGGGCTATCATATTTCTCATTTTTTTGCGCAGTGCTTACGTGAACCACCGTGCACCGGCGAGGCGTCCAGCAGACCTCTCGCACATAATCATCGTCCCTCACTGGATTCAAACCTGCGTCATGACGATCAAAGATGCATAGATCGAGGCGTATTCCCAGTGCTTTACTGATTGAGCCAACCGCCCCACCAAAAAACTGTTTGCGGCTTCCTCCACCAACCAGGTCGATCGATGCACGAGAAGACCAAAGCCTTCACCCATTCGTAGCTGGTGACTGCATGAGGGGTCGTCGTTCATCCTCTGATTAACATATTCTCGACTTTCCTCTCCCACGGGATAAAAATGGAATTCTTATCCTAATACCTTTACACTTTAATGATAAGCAATAAGTTTGGAATCAAATCTAAAGAAACAATCTTTATCCCTTTTTCTCTAAAATGAACTATATTGCACATCACTGAATTAACAATGTTGACAATTATATCTGGCTACGAGATTTATCTCTTGTCATTCCATTTAGTGTAGAAACAATGATGAACCGCTAAGGTTGATCAAGCATCATCCCAACTAGAGTTGGGCTTCAGGCTGAGTAGGTAATTGCTTTAGGCTTTACGTAATCATGTCAGATTAATTCACGTTATTCTGTAAATATTAACATTTCTGGATCCTGCAAATTTTGCACAGTGTCCCTAAACGATTTATGCCTGTGGCTACTCCAAGGCACGAGCTCTAGTACAATATTAGAAACCTCAAAAGTTCATCTTCTAAACTATAAATTAAAATAATAATTCAAATCTAATATCAATGCAAACGATTGAAAGACTTAATATAAACGTATAATAAGTACGTTTAGGAAATAGGCATTAGGTAACAACATCGTGTAATTTTTTTATAGTCACTCCTTGGAGTGGGGACCACCTTGACCATGGCCCTTTACCAGCTTCCACTTATAGACAGAGAGGATTTAAATTGTTGGAAGGATATGATATCCTCTGTTCGGCTTAGCCTACCTGAGGTATTACACACCCTGGCTTGAGTGGTGGGCCTGGATTAACGAGCCTGACCCGAACTCGAAATAATCAATCTGCGTTGCCAACATGTTAACCACTGGGTCATCCGTTCAACTCTAGCCAACTCTGCGGTTATAGTGCCTTGCCAAGGAGCAAGGAAGCCTTCATTCGAAGCCTTTTTTAAACCATTGATCTTGACCATACTTTTCGAGTTTTGAACCCACATTATCCGTTAGACAGCCATCGTCCCTTTTATTACACCCCGCTCCCCACTATGAGAAGTCATGGTTTGTCACATGTTGAAAACTAATTTTATCTTAAAAATGGTATAAAATCCAGCCATATCCTATCCTAATCCAAATATAAAGCGGCCTTACCATTTTTCTAGGATCAGGAGCATCCCCATCCTGTTGAAATATGAAAATAAAATTTGTCAAAAGTGTGTAGAGCATGAATTTAACTTATGTTTTTTCTTCCAGCCATTTCTTGGAGTGGATCACCCTGACCAAGGCCCTCTACTAGTGGCCACTTATAGACAGACAGGGTTACTTATAATTGCTGGAAAGATGTGATCTTTTCCTGTTCGGCCTAGCCTATCCAAGTTATTACACTTTGGCTTGAGTCGTGGGCATGGATTGACGAGCTGGACTCAACCCGAGATCTCTAACCTACGATGCAACATGTTTAACCACTAGGCTATCGCGCCCACAAATTTGAACATTGAATTGAAGCCAGAACTACCGTATACAAATATGTTAACTATTGTTACATTAGCGGTTGGCGTCCCACATGATGCATTCGTAACGCACAGAATTCTGCAGTTGCACACATGATAAGCAGGAAATAATCAAAATTAGGAATCGGCATAATGTGATAAGCATAGCTATCACATTGATATTTGCCAATTTCAGACCTTTAGATCTTTTTTTCATTCCACAAATTCGCCGAAACAAACCAGAAACGAAAAATGTAAAGTGAAGCAATTCCCAGTTGACTGGATTATGGATTTTTGGCGTTTCTTTTGTTCCACGTTTTGGTGACAATGATTGGAATGATACGATACAAAATCGTAAAAAAACGAGGAAAAGTTACTGTCAGGACTGGGTAAAACTGAACAATTTGAATCTGACTAGAATATATTTTTTGAATTGGATCGGCGTACCAAATTTATGTAAATAACAAATATCCCATATCTACTTTTACAACTTGTCTCCATTGCGAAAATTAAGGGATTTATAGTTGATTGTGAATCTTCAATTCACACCCCATGTTCAAGAGCAATAATTTCCATATTTTAACAACAAAATATAATCGATTTTGGTCAATTCTGACCAAAATTGATTGCATTTTGTTGTTAAAATGAAGATGAAGTTAGTATAGCAAGTTTTTGTTCCCATGAACGAATCACAATTGACCACCAATTCTGGCCAAAATCAATTGCATTTTTTTGCTAAAAATAAAAATAGAGTTGATTTAGCAAGTTTTTGTTCCTATGAACGGTTCTCAACCGATTCGAAGAAAATTGTGCTTTCAATCGATTCAAATCACCGAATCGAATCGACCAGCCCTAGTCACTGTTTATTATAATTAGTTTAACAATCTCACTGTACCTTCGGTTTTCCGTCAGCATCTTTGAAAAACGATGAAATACTTGATAGTAGACTCATTCTTCCTTCGGTTTGTTGCTCCTGATTAAAAAAAACAAGCGCAACGATAGTAAAAGCTTTGATACAAGAAGAAAGCAAAATGGAATAATATTATTTCGTACGAAATATCGAATACTTTCTTGATTCAGCCATGTTTTTGATGGAAGCACAAAATATAATGCAATTTTGCCGTTTGAACAAAAACGGGTTATTTTGAAAGAAATGCACGTATGACTGATATAATCGGCTGCTTTTAATGATTTGCCGATATATAAGCAAGTGGTAGATGGTCTACCATGCCCAGGGCAGTGACCACTCACTGCACTTTACCCTGGTGGTTCAGTTCCGTTTGGGATGTTTTCTGTTTAGAGTGCAGTTGATGGTACATCTTGGTTGGTTCCCTTCTGGAGCTGCTTCCGGCCTTGCTTAAATTGAATTTCAATAAAAAGAAAAATATATCGGTAAACAGCAAAATTAGGCCGATATAACTGTCTGGCTCTAAATGATCCCCTCCCATCTTTCTCACCTTGACAACCTCAATAGGAATATACTGCGGCTTCTTTCCAGTAGTGTCCAGACCCTTCTGTACTCCGCAGACAAGTGAGGGGATGGGGGGCACTTTACTCTTCGATTGTGATGTCGCTGTTGGGGGACCCGCACTCGAAGGGAGCTTAGAAGCAGACGTCGGAAGTGGAGGCTTCATAGCGTTGAATTCTCCAAATGGTGGCGTCACTGAAAAAAGTTAGTGATCATGGTCGAGACAGAAATCAAAGTTTGTCGATCATGTATGAGAGATGGACCGCGTCTCATCGATAATATCTGTCATTGACTCATATTTTACAAACTATGCTTTTACAAAAAATATTGTGAGCAAGTTCAAAGGTCATGGAAATTTCTTGTTCATCTAGCAAATATTTAGGGTGAAATTCATAAATTGTTTAAAATATTCTATGGAATTCGTCAAAGTAGAGAAATCGCAAACCAGAAATATCATTTCACAATGAGTGCCCGGTTAGCTCAATCGGGAAAGCGTTGAGAATATGTTTCGAGCTACGCATCTCTGATCTTCCTGACACAGGGATGATGATTATATGTGAGAGGTCTGCTGGATGCCTCGCCGGTGCATAGTGGTTCATGTAACCGCTGCTTACAGCCTCCTCCACCAACAAGGTCCATGCACAGGAAAAATGAGATATCCGATAATTAAAGACCTTCACCCCGATTCGGAACTGGTATCTGCACAAGAGGTCATGGTTTGCCATATGATTTGGCTGTATTCTCGGCTTTCCTCTCCCGCAGGACAAAAATGAAATCCTGTCCTAATCACACAGTCGAGTGTATCACACTGAGGTCTCATACTTGCGATTAAAGATAAGCACGGTTAGTGTTGTAGGAAGAGTCATGTTCATGTCAGCATATTTCATAGGAAATGTTGGTATAAAAAGTAGAGATGAGACAGGATTTTGTTTCATCCTGTGGGAGAGGGGAGCCAAGAATACGGCTTGACCATATGGTGAACCACGACCTCTCATGCAGATACCAGTTCTGAATCGGGGAGAAGATTTTTTGGCTCGTCCTGTATCATGTGTGCATGGACCTGTGTACACCTGTGCATGGATCTGGTTGGTGGAGGAGGAATAGCTTACATGAACCACCGTGTACCGGCGATGCAGACCTCTCGCATAACCAACTACACGAGGCAGACCTCCTTCCCAGGATTATAAGCCGGGACGTTCGAAATGCGTAGCTCGAAACGAATTCCCAACACTTTACCGACCGAGCTAACCCGGTGGTTGCAAAGGACCCAAACGTCATTAAATAAGCAAGACTTGTAGACAAGACATAATATCTTCGGTTCGGACAAGCCCAGCTTCGTTATTATCTCTGGCTTTAAATGAAGTCTCTCGTTTCTACCCTGCGTGATATTAAAATCATCGATAACATCATTCTCCTTCATCTTACGGTGCCTAGCAATCATGAAGGTCACATAGTGATTCTAATTGCGATGTTTTATTTTTGCCAACGTTTTCAAATGACTATACAGACGCTCTTCATCAGGGCAATGGAAAGGTCAGGTAATCAACATCACTATATACTGAAAAGGGATCGTAGTACTATATATATATATTAATGTCAATGACTTAACCAAATCGTTTGCACATCACCGGTTGAGCAATTAGAATCACTATGGATATCCCTGGTGGCAATCACTCGATCTCAATCGCTTCAAAACTTAGGAAAACCTGAGTACTTTTGCGTGCCTTTGGTGTGCATAAACATTACACTTATTCAACCAATCAGTCAACATTGATATACACTGGAAAAGGGGTCGTTATAAAATAGGTATATGGTCTATATTCAGTATAATGTCGCTGACTTAACCTTTCCATTTCCCTGATGAAGAACGTCTGTATAGACATTTAAAACATTGGCAAAAATAAAACATCGTTTGCATATCACCGGTTGA
Organism: Styela plicata; assembly: GCA_963675895.2. NCBI lineage: Eukaryota > Metazoa > Chordata > Ascidiacea > Stolidobranchia > Styelidae > Styela > Styela plicata. Next base: position 19,817,922 of record OZ023143.1, on the reverse strand, counting down.
GCAATTAGAATGTTTACAACTTTTCGAATGGCTATACGGACGTTCTTCATCAGGGCAGTGGGAAAGAATGATGAAGAGAACGTCTGTATAGACATTCGAAACATTGGTAAAAATAAATCATCACTTGCACATCACCGGTTGAGCAATTAGAATTACTATGAATATCCCTGGTGAGAACCCCTCAATGTATGAAGACCCTAAATTCAACAGAATTCATGAACACAAGAATCTTACTCTGTTGGTTGGGTTGTTGCATCCTCGGGGGTCTAAACTGCATTCCTGGTCTTGTTGGGCCACCACCCATGCCTTGTTGCTGTTGAGACATGCCCTGTAATGAGCGAGAGAGCTGGGTTGAATTTACGTTATAACGGAATTAAGTAACGAAGCACGTAATTAAAATGTAAAGGCTGTGTTTTCTTAAACGGCTTTCATGTCAACCTTCACAGTAGTTTGCGTCGTAGCAAAAACGAGAATTCGTAACACAGTGACTGAAAACACTTAACAAGGGGTGACAGAGATTGAAATATATTGAAAAACATGTCGGTTCGATGTGATAGAATCAGACTTGAAGATTGTGTTGGGGATTCAAAATGTCTCGAAGACCTGGCAAGATTCTGACAGACACCACCAGAAGTAGGAAATTGAGCAAATGGACAATATTCCATGATGTATCTCTTGCTAGATGAAGAAAATACTTCATTTTTGGTGTCTGGTTTGGATCAAACTGTAGAAAAAGGTTCAAAATCATCAATACTGCTATGAAATAGCAGTGTTGATGATTTTGAAGCTTTTTTTGTCCATCTGAAGAAAATTACATGAACATTTCGGGCGCTAGAAGTCACCCTGGTCTCATCTAGATATTTCTAAAGTCTTCGTTCACATAACAGTTGAAAATGCCTGCTAGTAACTCACCTGGAACGATTGTGGGGGCATAAATCTTTGTTGGGGGTTCATGGGCATTCTTTGGGGCTTTCCCATCATATCCAATGGAGGTCTGACCATTCCCATATTTGGGCCCATTTGTTGAGGGGGCTTCCCCCCTTGCATGGGTCCTCCCCATTGTGAGGGCATCATCGATCCTCGGGGACCCATTGGGTTGAACGGAGGAGGCATTTGCCCAGTTCCTTGTGGGGGCATGGGCCCTGATTCGGCACCCCGGGATGGGGGGTAGCTTGAAGATGGCGGGCCTGACATGGATGTGCTCTGCATATCTCCTGTAAACAGAGAAATGATAATAATATATTACACAATATTTTTAACTTATCATAGCGGTTTTTATATAGTGTATTTACTCTATTGTAAGCCACGGCTTATAAATTTTTTTCTCCATCATGTTTGCGGCTTAAATTCAAGGACGGCTTCCATTTTTTTTGCGATACCGATACTCTGTCTAAACATAAACCTCGGTGACATTATCGATGATGACAATAATGAGTGTAAAAGTTAAAATAAACCTGTAAACAGTTTCAGCTTTGTTTGGTGTTTGAGATAAGCTAAGGATACGGTATAAAATTTATCGCAAGTGCTACAACATACGCAAAATCAAGATTGAGTACCAGAAACCACACTTTAATTTCCGTGCCCACCCAGATATGCTAAAACCCATATAGGCACCGGCACAGTATACGCGGCTTACATTACATTTTTAACACTATCACATCCGGCTTACAATTAAGGGCGGCTTACATTCGAGTAAATACACTACATCATGTAGATATCCCATTAGCACTAAGCAAATTGTACCATCTCTTATGGGACACGGCAAATTGCATTCCACACTATGCAACTGCAACAAATCACTGATCTTTGACAGTAATTTTACTTGGCGTCATTGGAAAAAAATCCAAAATCGACTTTTTTTGGCCAAATATGGGGTGTTGATGGAACGCACCGCAAGGGGCGGTCCATCAACAGCCCATAATTAGCATAAATCTCAATAACAAGGTGTTTCTTAACTTTAGAAATATGCAAATACCGCAAATTTACTTTAAATACTTAAATTTACTCCACTTTTGTTACAGTGTACAATGGAAAAACGATGAATTCGCCTTTCTCTCTATCATCAAATGAGCATCCCCATATCACAAAGCCAACACTTTTTCATTCTAAGCTAAGGGTAACATTAGGGGTTAGAATGATAGACGTGCCTGCAGCCTCATTTTTTTAGTTAATAATACTGTCTGTTCCAGACTTTGTAAATGTCTTAAATATGCTTTAGATTGTTCTTTTTTTTTATTGAAATTCGCTCCAAGCAAGGCCGCAAGCAATGTTTGGAACGGGGGTTCTTGAAATGGGGGGAGGGGGACAGAAGAGGTTTGAAAGAGGATCGCGAATCCCCTACAAATCCCGGCATAAAGCTTTTAGTATCCAAGTAACAGCAGCACCCTTCTCATTGAAAAAATATAGCATGAATAGACGTTTTGCTTCTATTCTCAGCCCTGTAGGTTCAGGCTTTAGAATAGTCCTAACGTGTTTCCTGCGTGTAGTAAGAGGAGACTGAAAGGAAGCAAAGAAGTGGTAGACAGTTATACCATTGCCCAGGACAGATACCACCCACTGGATCTTACCATGGCGGTTCAGTTCTGTTTGGGATGTTTTACATTTAGAGTGCAGTTGCTGGTACGTCTTTTAGTAGCTCTCTGCCATTAGGTGCTGTTATTTGGTTCCTTTTAGGCTCTGCTTCCAGCCTTGCTTAGAGTAATTTCAATGACGAAAAATTTAAGGTTCAATTTCAATTTTCATAAACATAATTAAACCTACCGGATGCTGAATAAGGCCGAGATAAAATCCCTTGCACTTGACTCTGTCTGTATTGCAGTTGCGTCATTTGCTGTTTCGAGCGCTCGGCTTGGTCAACAGCAGCAAACGTTTTCATCGTGGGCTGGGGTTGCGAGAACGAGGGATATTTCATCCCCTGCTGGCTTGTGGGGGTCATACTCCCTGGGTTGACAGGGGTCGGGGGCTTTTGTTGTGATTGCTGGACCCCGAAACTTGATGGCTGCGTAACAGGAGGCTTTTGACCCAACATGTATCCCATTTGTTGTTGTTGGTATGGTGAGATTTTCATGTTACTCCCCAACGGGGAGGAATCTTGTTGGGGTTGTGATGTCGGCTGCTTTGGGAGGTAGCTCATATTTTTGGGCACGAATTGTGATGTCATATAACCCATGCTAGGTGAAAAATCATTGTCTGTGCGGACCCGTTGGGTGGGGGGCGCTATGGCAGTGTAGTTGGTCCCGATCACTCCTGTTGGGGTTTGAGACGGTCCCAAAATGTTCCCGGATGCTCCTCCCATCGTGTTGTCATGGCTACCAGAGGTCAAAGGTGAAGGAGATGGTGCTTTATTCATTCCTGGCATCATCGGCTGAAAAAAATATAAATTTTTAATAAGTTTGCTTAAGGTCAAGTGCCCCTTTTTCAACAAATTTGGCAGAATTCATGTGAAATTTACAACAAAAATTGGCATATAGAGGAGTTCCGATTTTTTTTTTAAATCCAATCTTTCCGATAAGATTCTATTTGGAAAGAAAACAAAAAAGATGCGTTCCTAAGTGTCTTAAGATAGCGTGCCATGATAGGTATTATTATAAAAAACAAAAAACACATCCGTCCTTCAAACTCGAGCAACGCTGAATAAGAACAAAATAGTTGCGTATTGATTTTACAGCTGGGCACAATAATGACAGACTGAGGGAAGGCCAGCTAATCTGAAAATGGGTTTCATCGGAAGAAGATTTAGCAAATATCAAATCTGGTGCTAGGATACTTTCATTTAATTTCATTTCTTTGTCTCTTTTTGAGTGTCTGGTAGCAACCAAACAATCGAAAAAGGTTCAAAATCATCAATACTGCTATGAAATAGCAGTGTTGATGGTTTTGAAACTTTTTTGTTCATTTGAAGAAAACTGACATTTCGGACACCTGAAGAAAAATAAGATTCTGTTACCTTGGAATTTTAATAAAATATTGTAATGTTTTACCTGATATTGCCCTCCATGCTGCTGATAAGTAGCCTGTCTGGCTTGCTGCTGCTGATTCGTAGGCTGAGCCTGTGTAGCATAAAAACCCGACACTTGTCCTGGGTGGCTGTGATAGGAGGCTGCTGATCGCTGATGAGTGGAGCCCAAGGCTGGCAAGTAAACAGCAGCAGCGGCTGGTGAGAGACTACCTGCTGCCGTGGCAACATTACTAGCACGATGAGCCATGTTGAGTCCGAAGCTTGGACCTGAATAAGAGTGGGATGATAAGTTTGATTAATAATTTACTCGATCGTGTTCAGTGACGTGTGATTTACATGATCGGTCGAAAACTTTTTTCTGGTCTGCTAAGTTTGACATTACCTCACTTTGTTTATTTTATCGATATTGTAATGGCCTTTGTTCGAAAGAGCTTTCTGCTCTCATTCCTCCGAACGAAATTTTTCACCGGTCAACTTGATTAGCTACCCATTCACTGTGGAAGTTCCACAGTGTCACAGACAATCTTATGCAAGAAGTTTCTTTCGACTTCGGTGATTAAGAATTCGTTGCCTTCACACTGCTTTCCCTATCGTGTGAATTCGCAAGTTTTCAAAACTTGAGTCAATAAATGTCTTTTGGGTAGGAACTCTTCTTCAGCCTTCGTTTCTGCCTTCATGTAGTTCTTTGCACAACAGTGGTTTTAGATGCCTCCTATTATCGAAAGTATCTTAAAACTTTGCTTTGAGCGAATTCAGATAAAAAAGGATAGGAAGGCTTTGACGAATAATTTACAGAATAGGTCTGTTAGTCTAACTGACTTTATTCAATTGCAATTGCATATTGTAAAGTGTTACCAGAAGGGTAAAATGGCAGTTACCAGAAGGTTAAAATGGCAGTTACCAGAAGGGTAAAATGGCAGTTACCAGAAGGGTAAAATGGCAGTTACCAGAAGGGTAAAATGGCAGTTACCAAAAGGGTAAAATGGCAGTTACCAGAAGGGTAAAATGGCAGTTACCAGAAGGGTAAAATGGCAGTTACCAGAAGGGTAAAATGGCAGTTACCAGAAGGCTAAATGGCAGTTACCAGAAGGGTAAAATGGCAGATACCAGAAGGGTAAAATGGCAGATACCAGAAGGGTAAAATGGCAGATACCACGCTACTCAGACACCCAAAGTAAATGGGTTCCATTAGAAGAAAATTCTGTGAACGGACAATATTGCATAATATATCTGTGGCTAGAAGATTAAAATGTCTCATTTTGCTTATTTTCCATGTAATCCAGTATAGATATCTTTTTATTTATTAGAAGACGGTTCGGCAGAATGTCAGCTACTCAGACACCTGAAGAAAACCATTTCCATCAAAAGAAAATTTTAACAAATCGGCAATATTTATGATATAACTCTCGATAGAGGAAAATTCGCCTTGTTTTAAGCGTCTGGTAGCAATCCAATCGCAGAAAAAAGGTCAAAATCATCAATACTGCTATGAAATAGCAGTGTTGATGGTTTCGACGCTTTTTTCATCACACGAAGAAAGAGTGACACCCAATGCCAGACACCCAAAGAAAAACAAAATATTGCCTCCCCGAGACGCTCCCAACGAGATGTCGAAAACATCGTAATCAAGCGGATTGCAGGGAATTTGCAAGTTCGTATAAACAAAATAAGTTTTTCATACCTTGAGCTGTTCCGTATGGAGTTCTTCCGCTCATCGTATGAGACTGTGGTTTTAAAGCGATGGTGTTTAGTGGTTGGGCTTTCACTGAAAAAAGAAGTTGGGATTAGGCAGAGGAATCATGATTTATGCCAAATGTCCGACAAAAATCATTTTTAGGTTCATGGACTGATCAACTTTGATGAATTTCATGATTTTGCTGCATGTGCTAAAAGGCATTCCTGGCTTTCATTGAAAAAGCAGAGCAATCATGATTTGTTAAATTTGATTGCGACGTCGATTTTGTCAGCCAAATCAATTCTCTCAGCTTCATTCATAAAGAATGATAAATTTGTGAAAATTTGTAGAATAAATTGATTTTTTTCAAATTTTTAGAATTAAATCATTTTTTCAAATTAGTAGGATGAAAACATTTTTCCAAATTTATGGGAATATTATATTTTCTGTTACATATTCATGAAAACCAGGGTTCCCTAAAAATTTCTCCAAATCACTGAATTACTCCTGGACTACTGAATTGAATGGAGGATAAACGATAGATGTGGCCAAAACTGAATATTTCTCGGTTTCAGAATGGAGTCGATAAATTTTCTTAAATCTAATCAAGTATCCGAACCAGAAGTCATATAATAAACTAACAAAGACATCTTTTTGTTAGCTTATAATTTACGTGATAATCTGCACAAATTTTTGAAAAGAAATTAATAATTATCACTTTCGTTGATTTCGAACCGTTGCCAAATGGAATAGAATAAGTTGCGATGATTTATGAAAGCCCGAATCAACAGTCGACAGGATAAAGGCAGCTGACTGATTTTGGTGTAACGGCCCGGCCCCCTCGCCTCATCAACCATAAAAACTAGAAAATCATGACCGAGGGTACAGCACAATCATGAACTAATGGTGGAAAAGAATATAAAGTGACATACCAGCAGGAGTCACGACAGTTGTCTGCACAAATAACGATGTCTGGTATTCTCGCTGTTGTTGCGTGTTGTACGCCACTGGGTGGGGTGAGAGACTATTGTACGAACCCACACTCCCCATCAATGAATAATCCTAAAGAATAATATAGACAATGATATTAGTACAAACAATCTTATAGTATCGGTGTGTGGGATATCTGTTTTGAGAAATTCAGGAAATTGAGAGAGGGCTTGGACAGAGTGATCCATTTCAGAGAGTGGCTGTAACGCACACAAACACAGTTTTAATTTTTTTCAGATCGCTCGAACCAGGCTGGAAGAACAGCCTAAAGGAAGCAACTAACAGCCACTTAAAAGCAAACACCCAAACAACTTTCCATTTGCAATTCCCAGACATGTTACTTTTCTGCAATTCTCTCTGAGCAGAGAACAATGCCGAAAGCAGTGTCTAAATGAACCCTTTATCGGCCACTCGTTCGCAAAGAGCTTTGTTGAGATGTAGTACCAGCGACTGCATTCTGAAAACATTCCAATTGGAACTGAACTTCTATGGTGGTATCTGCCCTGGACGATGGTGAAATCACCTACAACCTTTTTGCTTCCTTTTAGTCGCCTATTACCACGTGCACGAAATACGTTAAGACATTTATGAAGCCCTAACGTGATTAAACAGTTATTAGACAACACAGAATTGACAGAATATTTTGAACTAAACCCCTCTACTTACTGTAGGAAAATGACTGATCATTGCCGCTTGTTGCATTTGTTGTAAATTATTATGAAGAGAAGTTGAAGATATCGGTTGGTAGTGCGCAGAACCCTGGGAAATTCAGGATGTAAAATGTTACCAAAGTAGCATAGGAATTCCATTTTTATCCTACAGGAGAGGGAAGCCGAGAATACGGCTTAACCATATGGCGAACCACGACCTCTTGTGCAGATACCAGTTCTGAACCATGGTGAAGGTTTTTTTGGCTTACCCTTACCGGTATCAAGTTTCTCATTTTCTCTGTCCCCTGTGCGTGGACCCAGTTGGTGGAGGAAGCCGTAAGCAGTGCTTATGTAAGTAATGTAATAAATAAAAAAATTCGAATTTTTCAAAAACCCTCCTTTTATATTTTTGGCCCAGTTGGTAGCAAATGAATAACGACGTACAACCTGTTGATATGACATGTTGATATGACATATGTTGAGCAGAAGTAAACATCTGAAAAGCTGTGAGAACCTGAATTTCACGCATTAAATACAGTAATAACCGACAACAAATTTAAATATTCAGAAATGCTCGGGAAATGCACTTCGGGAAAATTCATTAAAAAAAATTATGATAATAATGACGCACAGCCTGTTGGACAGTTGGTTCATGCTAGCCGGAGTTAACAAAGATAGGTATGATATGTGTTCCTGGACTGTAAGCTTTAATTTAGGTATGGTAATGAAAAAAAAACGAAACTTTCTATAAGGTTCGGGGGAAAATCCTTGATATAAAAAAGATAAAGACGCACAACCTGTTGTACAGGCATCCTATGCTGGGCAGGAGTGAACAACTGAGATGTCGTGTGATCCTGGATTCCGAGCATCAGGTACGGTGATACGACGGGAGATACTAACTGAGATTGCTGTTGTTGTACGATTGCTGAGGTTGGTCGACTTGTCGCTGGAAATAAGATGAACCAGTTGATTGAAACCTTTTTATTTAGGCAAAGCTGGTAGCAGTGCCTGGAAGGAACCAGCTAACGACCACTTCCCAATGTAGTGTAGTACCAGCAAAAAATATCGACCAAATGGTCAACTAATGGCATAAAAACAATCCAAAATACCGATAAAAGTGACACAATACGCCTTGACACCTTTGTTCAAGCTGTAGGTACAGACTAGAATAGTCCTAACATATTTCCTGCATGTCGTAAGAGGCGACTAAAAAGAAGCGAAGAAGTGGTAGATGGTTTTACCATCATCCAGGGCAAATACCTCTCACTGCGCTTCAGTTCCATTGGAATGTTTTCTGTCTAGAGTGCAGTTACAGTTGCTGGTGCTACATCTTTTAATAGCTCTTTGTTATTGAGTGGCTGTTGGTTGGTTCCTTTCAGGCACTGCTTCTGGCCTTGCTCAGAGTGAATTGCAATAAAAAAAAATATAGTTATCAAGCAAATCTTGAATAAGTTAAGACATTTTTATCTCATATTTGGTCCATTGTACAAAAAATGATGATTTAAAGACTGTACAGAACATTTAACTCAAAAGGTGATTAGCTAATTAACAAATTAATCGATTCGACTTCAATAAAATCAAAAGCATATATGTGTTTACACCAAATCAACATTAATTACAAAGAAATGTCTCAGTTTATTATACTATTTTTCAATAGTATAAAATATACTATATATATTTCAATATATCACTATTAATTTAATTTTTGAAAATCAACTCAATTGAATCAAAATCAAAGTACAAACTATCCTATGCACAATAAGTGGATTTTTAGCCATATTTATCTATTACCTTGCGATTCCGAGCTATACGCTCCTACACTAGTGGTCGTTGACGTTGTTGCCACTTTCATGCTTGAAGGATTTGACTCCCCACCAGCCCCTGGTTGCTCTATACTGCCACCTACTGATGGTGTATTGCGAGTTGGCTTCCATTCTCGAGATTGCGCAACATTAAACGTAGACTAAAAAAACAGAAAGTGAAGATAGTTGAAGAAAGGTACCAACACGGCTGATAGATTTTGGAAACGACAATAACTTTCAAATATACAAATATTGTACAATGGAATATCGAATTCAATATATCTATGTGAATATTTAAGCGGATAAAATTAATGTTAAGTGATATTCAAAATATTTTTATATAGTCACTTTGAGTGGATCACCCTGACCAAGGCCCTGTACTAGCGGCCACTTATAGCCGGACAGAGTTATAATTGTTGGGGAGATATGATCTTTTCCTGTTCGTCATAGCCTACCCAAGTTATTACACCCTGGGTTGAGTCGTGGGCATGGATTAACGAGAAGAACTCGCCGGTACTCGAACCGGAGATATTCAACCTGTGATGCCAACATGTTTAACCACCAGGCCATCGCGCCCATATTCTTGAAAGAATCATTAATACCTCTATTTTATATAATCAAAATTGAAGTTTTATGAAAATATTTGTATTAACTATCATTGACTAGAAGTTTATCATTCAGATACTGTTTCTATCCCATTTCACATGTCTCCCACTCCTTATATGACCAATCATTGCACAACTTGATGGTGTTGCCTTGTGGGTGTGACATGCATCACTCATGATATATATATATACTGCCATGCTGGTCTGTGAAGGCCAATTATGCGACATAAACTTAAATAGAAAACAGAGAAACTTATCTTAGAAACATTTAGATCACACATTATCCCAATATTTAAAAAAAATTCAAAGTTTTCAGAATCTGATTGAATTTATGTTATTACGGATGCAGCACACTTGGTAAATAAGCTATAAAGACTGTTTCTAGAAATCGCTTTTATATTGAGCCTTTTAATCATTTGCGTTATTATTGGATCAAATTACTATGGTAATTTATGGTTCCGAGGATGCACTTTCGAGGTTTCTAATACTGTAATAGAGCATGTGCCTTGGATTATCCCCACAAACATATATCATTTAGAGACACACTATGCAAAAATTTGAAGGAACAACAAAACTGTCACTATTTACGGGCTAATGTAAATAATCATAATGGCGTAATCATGTGAGGCCTAGTGCAATTACAAGGGACTTGGACAGACTGATCCACTCCAAGAAGTGGCAAAAAAAAGGTATTAAAAAAATACTTACTTGCACATCCGGCACTGAATCGATTGATTGAGACACGTTCTCTGAAGTTACCATACTTCTACCCAGAGAGTGGAAAGATGAGAATGAAGAAACTGAACCATCGTTCAATGCTGAAATATAAATAAGAAATCATAGGTTTTTTTCATCCACCATTTATTCCGTTTGGGATGTTTTCGGCATTGAGTGCAATTGCTGGTACTACATCCTGTAGTAGCACTTTGCTATTAAGTGGCCGTTAGTTGGTTTCTTCTCGGCCTAGGTCAGAGTGAAAAACCAAAAAAGATTCCCTTTTGGTCTCCCTAGCAGTACTGGCACTGGGTTACGGTGGCATATTAACTACATCCTACAGTGAACAACCTGTGGAAAATAAATATTTTTTTTTATTAAAATTCACTCTGAGCAAGGGCGCAAGCAGAGTCTAAAAGGAACCAACTAACGGTAACTTAAGAGCAAAGAGCTACTACAAGATGTAGTAACAGCAACTGCACATTAGGTGGAAAACATTCCAAACAGAACTGAACCACCATGGTAAAGTGCAGTGAGTGGTATCTGTCCTGCCCAGGCCTTTCCTCACACAGAAAGAATGGGTCTGAATTTGATATCCACAGTAAAAAGACATTTTGACCTAATCCACTCAATCTAAAATCTTCTCTAGTTCAGCTCATCAGCAGAACTCAGAAAAGTCAATCATCACAGGTTGAAGATCTCGGGTTCGAGTCCCGGAATCCATACCCACCACTCAACCCAGGGTGTAATAACTTGGATAAGCCATGCAGAACAGAAAAAGATCATATCTTCCTAGCAATTCTAAGCCGTCCGTCTATAAGTGGCCGCTAGACAGGGTGATCCACTCCAAGAAGTGACAATAAAAAAAATATATATAACTGAATACGCATCAATAACATCTTGGGTTCGAATCCCATGAGAGACAATTACATGCCAGAGGTCTACTGAATGCCTCGCCGGCGCACAGTGGTTCACGTAAGCGTGGGTTACGGCTTCTTCTTTCTACCATGCACATGCATAGAAAAAAAAGAGAAAACACGTTACGCCAAAACCTCCACCTCAATTCGGAACTGGTGTCTTCACAAGAGGTCGTGGTTCGCCATATGGTTAAGTCATATTCTCGGCTTTCCTCTTCTGCAGGATAAAAATGATTCCCATCTTGTCCTTGGTAAATCCGCTTAATCAGGGTTAGTGTAAATATTTTCGAAAGCATTTAATTTAACAATTATTCCGATTGAAAAATAAATGGAAAAATTCAATAAATGGCACGGATTGAGAAGATAGATCTGCTAAGGAGACATAGCCTAATAGTGATTGTAACAGGAAAAAGATGCCGACCTTGCTGTTGCTTTTGTCCTCCCTCACCAAATGATGACGTACTATCCCACGCTTTCCGTGCCGATTCGATCGCCGTCTCCAATTTCAGAGTAAAATCGACAGAGGGCGATGTTGGGGTCATCAACATTGCTGTTGAACTTTGACCTCCGCGTTCGGACGCTGTTTGACTTCTGAGACCCATTTCTGTTCCTGCAGAATTCTGGGGTCGCATCACGATGTCACTTCCTGTTGAACTTTGACCTCTCATAGGATTCTGGTTGCGCATTGCAGTATAATCTCCAACATTTTGACCTTGACCTCTTAAACCAAGGTCGTTTCCAGTTGAACTTTGACCTCTGATGTCACCGGCAGTTGAACTTTGAACTCTAGTTAGCCCCTCCCCAGTATTATGAGTAGGAGGGAGGGGAATCGGCCCAGGTGGCTCGGTTTCGGTCATGTCTGACGAAACCGATTGTTCTGGGGGGTTTGCACTGAAAAACAGAAAATATTTTGGGGAGATTCCATTCTGATCGACGTGAAAAAATAGGGAGGGGGGGAGGGATTTGAAAATACATTATTCCTACAAAGAGCATTCATGACATTATGCAAGAATTAGGGGAAATTCTCCGAATAAACATCAAAGAGTACAAAAAAGTGGAGAAAACAAGAACAAATAGGAAACGAATTCATGACAACCGCTTAATCCAAGTTGCAAATATTTGTGTGGGCTTCGGCATAACCGCAAACAAACTAAGAATGTTTAAAATAGATTGTACTAGAACTGTCGGAGAAACACATACACATAAAATAATGCTTGGAAAGTTCAGATAATGGAAACTGATGATATCCGAACATATTAAGGCTCATTATGCAGCAAAATCATGATATATGTCAAATATACAACGCAAATGGATTCTAAACCCGACCCTGAAATGTCCGATGTGAAATAAGATTCCATATTTTTTATCTGAATTAGCGACCTTGCTCACAAACTATATCAATGAATGTGACGACCTAAAATGTCGCCCTGTATGAATAATGCTATGCAGCCATAGATATAGACAGTAGCACACTCATTTGGGCTATGGGTAGTAGTGATGGCCGGGAGAGTGCCAAAAAGGAACCAACGACCACTTAATAGCCGTCTCCATTTCTTCTCATTTCACTTTTGTCATTTTTTTGCTTTGTATGTCGAAAAAAAACCTATGACGATGAGGACTACTAAAAGATGTAGTACCAGTAACTACAATTTAAGCGGAAGCCTCCTGAACGGAACTGAACCACTGTGGTAAAGTGCAGCGAGTGGTATCTGCCCTGGATGATAGTATAGTCATCCACCACCTCCTTGTTTCCTTTTAGTCGGTTCTTACGACACGCAGGAAATACGTCAGAACTACTGTGTAGGTGCGGGGTCTCGGAACAGGGTTTGTCAACCTCTGTGTTCTAGCGTGCGGCAAAAGTTAAAAATATACGAAAGAATATCGACTTACCCCACTCTGTTGCTCAGGTCGTCTTTGGACGTAGAATCTGGCTTGGATACTCCTGAAGGTGGCGCCATAGAGTCAAGGACTGAGGGAGACGTGGAGATACCAGACTGGGAGATTTTAGGCATTTGCATCTGTTGAAAATAAATATTAACAAAGCTGATTTATGTAAAACTCAAGAAAGAAGCGGGCTTTCGTACTCTTCCGCCTATCCGAAACTATCGTTTAATTTCCTTTCTTTTATAATGCCGATTTTACAATGCCGATTTGTTTCATTTTTATTTTCAATTGTTTCCGAGTCGACCTCATTCTGCAGTGAAATCAGGATTACAGAAAACAAATTTGAAAAACGTGAAAAGCAAAAAATATGGTAGTGGAAATTTTTTTCATTGAAAAATCATCTAAGGCCAGGCAGAATCAGCACAATCAGGCTTTTAGTTACTTCGTTAATAATAGCGCGTCCAGAATTTTTTACCTGAACAGAACATTGGGAAAACAAACCTGCACCTCCAATAGAACACAGTAAAAAGAAAATAGTAAAACTCACTAAAATACCACTATCATATTAAAACTGATTCATTGAAACTGATTAAATTAAAATTAGACTTTTGGTAGGGATGACCAAAATTGAATATCTTTAGGTTTCAGAATCTAATCGAATAATTTCTCAAGTCATATAATAAACAAACAAACACATATTTTTATCAGGTTATAATTTACTAGAAAATTCACTTATTTATAAAAAAACTCAAAATTATCATTTTGGCGATTTCGAATTGTTGCAGAAAGCGAATCGAATAATTTGTGATTCAAATATTCCGAATCGCATATCTTGAACAGTCCTAACTTTTGGATAGCGGCTTTCGGTATCGGCTCATCATACAGACATCGACATCTGGTTTAAAAAGTGATATCGGTAGATCTAGAAATCTGTGTTTTATCACTGATTTTTAATTAAAAAGTTTTATTTCACATACCGGATGGAAACCGCTCATTGGGGATGCAGAATGCCCGGTACCAAGTCTTTGTCGGGAGGGGGAAGCCCCTAGTGTTGGAGTGGGTGTGTCTTGTAAAGTGGGTGTGGTTACATCAGCAGTTGGGGAGGGGTTCGGGAAAGGTTGGAATGACGAAGGGGGCTCTGGCTTGTCCATCTTGGATTCGGCATCTGAGTTCGATGGGTTGAATGTTCCTCCGATACCTAAGAAAAATTAGAAGTGGCGATAAAATATATTGTAATTTCGTCCAGAGCAGAAATCACCCACCACACTCAACTTTTGCAGCCCAGTTTCGTAAAAGTGTTCTACTAGGGTGCAGTTGATGGTATTGCGTTTATATAGCTCTTTGCAAATCGGTGTTGTTATAAGTAAATTAATGTTTTAAAACAGTGAGATAACTTTTGCTCCAGCCCAGGGCAAATATCACTTACTGCACTCTATTTGTGTGCAGTTGCTGGTTTCACATTTCAAGCAGCATTTTGGCATCTTCGATACCCTGGGTTGGGATCCTGCGCACAATGATTGTAGGCGAGAGGATGATGGATAGCGTAACTAATGGTTACAGTTTCCTCCACCAACAACGTACATGCATAGGAAAGAAAATCTGCAAAAGCTCAGGCAAAAACTTCAACCCAGACTTAGAACTGGTGTCTGCACGAGAGGCCATGGTTCACCATAAGGATAAGCTGTATTCTAGACTTTCCTCTCACGCAAAAATAGGAATTGAATGCAGTCGCAAAGCATGAATTGGACTAATTTTGGTATTTTTTTCATTGGTATTGAATTGGGAATCAAAACTCAAAATATTCAGGGCATGATATGAAATTCCTCTCTAATCTATAATTAAGCCCTGTAGATACAGGCCTTGGAAAAGTCCTAACGTACTTCCAGCGTGTCGTAAGAGGCGACTAAAAGGAAGCAAAGAAGGGGTAGATGGTGCTACCATAACCCAGGGCAGATACTACTTACTGCACATTACCATGGTGGTTCAGTTGCGTTTGGGATGTTCTCCGCTTGCAGTGCAGAGTTGCTGGTACTACATCTTCCGGTCGCCCTTTACTATCGAGTGGCCGTTAGTTGGTTCCTTTTAGGCTCTGCTTCCGGGCCTTGCTCAGAATGAATTTCAATAAAAAAAAAAAAAAATATTTCAAACTCACCCGAATAAGCATTTTGTCTGCTCTGTACATCCTCAGGGTTAGATCGAGGTTCTCCAAACGGAGTATAATTTCTCTCCGATGTGTATTCTGTGTTCTTGAATAACGGGTTCGGATTGCTTGGGTTGGACGGAAGATCTAAGAAAAATTTCAGTGATGTTGAATATGAAGGGGTTTTGCTGATTCTATATTTAAAATATTTCTATGTGTGGCAAAAATTGATACCTTGCACGCTCCATTTCTGACCATCAACTGGAAATGACCTCGTTTTAGGAGGTCAGGGTCAAATTTAAATAACTATTGGTGTTAACAGGTTGCAAGACAAGCTTCAAAACCATCAATACTGCTATTTCATAGCAGTGTTGATGATTTAGAAGCTTTATTTTCTACCAGACACTCAAAAGAGACATTTCAGTCCTCCAGCAAGAGGCACATCACAAGATATTGTCCTTCTGCTAAAATTTCTTCCGATTCTCCCGGGTGTCCGGTTGGCTCAATCACTAAAGGGCTGGGAATACGCCTCGAGCTATGCCTCTCTGATCGTTATGACGCAGGTTCGAATCCTCTGACGGATAATGATTATATACGAGAGGTTTGCTGGACGCTTCACCGGTGCACGGTGTTTCATGTAACCACTGCTTGCGGCTTCCTCCACCAACCAGGTCCATGCACAGGAAAAATGAGAAAAACGATAATCAAGAACCTTCACCCCGTTTCGGAACTGGTATCTGCACGAGAGGTCGTGGTTCGCCATATGGTTAAGCTGTATCCTTGGCTTTCCTCTCACGATAAAAAGAAAATGAAAATGTCTGAGTTGCTGAAATTTTGCCCGTCTGGAGAGGTTGTAAGACTTACTTTGAGTTGGGGCTCCTGGCTCAGTGTTATCAGCAACGAAGGATATCACATTCTTATCGTTCATATTGTTGAACAAGGAATGGATGGTGCTGGAGTCAAGCTGGGCGTCCTGTGAAAGTAAAAAAAGAGATGATAAGTTGGCTTGTTTTATGTTGACCTTAGGATTAGGATATCATTTTTATCCTGCCGGAGAGGAAAGCCGAGAATACAGCTTAATCATATGGTGAACCGCGACCTCTCGTGCAGATACCAGTTCTGGAGGTTTTTGGCTTCTCATATTTCTCATTTTTTTTGTGCATGGACCTGGTTGGTGGAGCAAGCCGTAAGCAGCACTTACGTGAACCACCGTGCACCGGCGAGGCGTCTAGCAGACCTTTCGCATATAATCAACATCCCTCACAGGATTCGAAACTGCGACACAATGATCAGAGATGTGTAGCTCAAAGCGTATTACCAACGCTTTACCGATTGAGCTTTCCGGGTACTCTTTTGACCTTGGCAACAACCTTGTTAAGGGTGAGTTTGAATAGAAAAACAAGATCGTGACGTTTCTTTGGGAATTCAAATAAATGCAAATAAAACCTACAAAATGGATCAAAATGTATATTATAGGATTTTTTTATTGAAATTCACTCTGAGCAATGCCGGAAGCAGTGCTTGAAAGAAATCAACTAACGGCCCCCTAATAACAAAGAGTTACTTTAAAATGTAGACCAGCAACTGCACTCGGGAAACATCCCAAACGAAACTGAACCGTTATGGAAAAGTACAAAGTGTGGTATCGACCATGAGCAATGGTAAAAGGGTTTGAAAGTAAATGTTTCGAATCATCACCCAGGGCAGATACTACCCTTGCACTTTAACGATAAGGGTTCAGTTCTGTTTTGAATTTTTTCTACCTAAAAAAGTGCAGCAGCTGGTTTTACATTAAATATGAATCTCAGCCCTTTTAGTGGCCGTTGGCTGCCTGAAACAGAATTCAGTCACCCATGTTCAACTCAGGGCAGATACTCCTCCATGCCCTCAACTATAAGAGTTTAAATCTGGCAAACCTGTGGAATCATCTCCAAAGTTAGTGTCTCGATCTGAGCATTATCTATTGAGGCATCAGTGACCCCTCCACCGCGTTTCCCTCGTTCTCCTCCTATAGCTCCAGCGGGGTTCGAACCCACGCTCCTTGGGCTACCTCCTGCATCCGGTAGCATAGACGATCCAGGCTGTGAAAAAGAAAAATGCTTTATGCAATTTCTAGGCCACTGATTCTAATCGATTCGACATTCAGAAACTTGCATCCCTAATTATGGAGTTTATGCTTTAGTTATATGGTATTTATGCTGTATTTTCAATGTTAATAGTGTGTAGCGTGTCTCTGAATAATATTTTCCAGTGAATTTTCATCTCCTGGAACTTACTACTCAATCCTTCTTCTATACCTTTGCGTAAGTTGCTCCTATGCTAGAAGCAAGGATGCTATAGAAAGAATAAACCAATAGACAAGAGGTTCAAGAGTCTTCCTACGCAAAATTATTTCTGTAACGTTCAATCTGACCAAAGTCAGACTTCCTCAGAAAAGTATTTCCAACAAATACAATTATTATCGTCAAAAACGATCATTCTGCAAACACCCTCTACTCAACCCAGACAGAAATAAATCGGGTGGGCGGCTCAGCCCAACGACAAATGTGTACATTATTCCGAGAGTAATAATAACCAGGGTTACAAATGGAGTTGGGCTGAAGTTACATCTCAACAGAATTACGCTATGGTGACGGAATTACGTAAAGCAGTACACTTGAGTAATTAACCTATAAAGGCTGATTTTTGAAATTGCTTTTCTATCGAGTCTTCCAATCGTTTGTGCTGATGTTAGTTTTTAATTATCGTATCAACTTTTGGATTAGAGGACTCACTTTTGGTACTACTAATATAGAAATAGAGCATGTGTCTTGGATTATTTCCGCAAACATGCATCATTCAGGGACACACCATGCAAAAATTTGCAAGATTTGGATTCGAGGAAGCCCATTTGGGGTTTATAATATAGTAACAGAGCATGTGTCTTGGATTATTTCCACAAACATGTATCATTCAGCGACACACAATGCAAAAATTTGCAGGACCTGATAAAGCTAATATTTACGAAATTACTGAAATAAATCGTAATTCTGTAAGGCCTACAGCATTTACAACCCAACTTTAGTTACAAACTTAATCGAATTATCACAGAGGGAAAGTTAGAGGTGACGCCTCGTGGTCAGAGTGGTATCAATTCAAAAAGGGTTTCGCAACACTAGAAAACGATTCATCGTGTTCTGTCGGTAAAATTGATGTCAAACAGTCAAATTTCAATAACAAATGCATCGATGTGAAAAAATATATTATAAGGGGTGTTTGCTACCAGGTTTATTCATAGTTTCTGATTATTTTGCTCAACCTGGTTGGAGCAAAATACTCATAAAATATGACATTATAGTTACACATAATATTGAACTTTAATATTGAACTTTTTTTTATCGTGAGTTCACAGAAAATTATCGAGTTCAAGTTAACTACCTGATATTAACCCAGTTTTTTAATTTTATTTTTATCCTGCGGGAGAGGAAAGCCGAGAATACAGCTTAACCATATGGCAAACCACGGCCTCTCATGCAGATACCAGTTCTGAATAGAGGTGGAGGTTTTTTTGGATTATCGTATTTCTCATTTTTCCTGTGCATGGACCTGGTTGGTGGAGGAAGCCGTAAGCAGCGCTTACGGGAACCCCCGTGCACCGGCGAGGCGTCCAGCAGACCTCTCGCATATAATCATAATCCCTCACGGGATTTGTACCAGAGTCATGACGATCAGAGAGCGTAGCTCGAAGCATATTCCCAACGCTTTACCAACTGAGCTAATGGGGCACCCTTTGTTACAAGTATCTGCTTAAATAAAGCCTTATACAATGCGATCTATCAAAACGAGCGATAAAAAAATCGTAACGGCTTACCTGGTGATAGTCAGCAGCTGGTGATTTGATGGAATCCAGTTCTGGGTTTTGTATCAAATGTATGACAGAGGGAAGCTGCAATATGTTAATAGTATAGTAAGTAAGAATATTTGGTTCACAAGTCACACTTAAATTAAAAGAGCAAGCAGTTTGACATGTATTGAGCTTTGGATTATATGAGAGCAGTCTGACGTGTATCGGGACTTGGGGACTATATGGGGTGATATGTGACAAATGAGAAAGTTAGCCGTTTGATGTGTATCGTGATATGGATTGCATGGGGATATTATATGGGTGATGCAAAACTAGCAGTTTGGTGTGTAAGGTGCTATGTGTTTATGGATCATATACGTAACGAATGGGCCATTGCTTGTATTTGTATTTAGACTAGGGGTGCCTGCAAGATTTTACATCTCTATGCATTTAATTTCTCCTCCATCTTTGGCTCATGCTCAACCAAGTATATTTTATTGTAGAAGATTCGAGGGTGCGATGGTCCAGTGGTTAAACATGTTGGCATCGCAGGTTGAAGATCTCGGTTTCGAGTCCCAGTGAGTCCGGGTCGCTTATCCATGTTCACCACTCAACCCTGGTTGTAATAACTTGGGTAGGCTGAGCCGAAAAGGAAAAGATCATATCTTTCCATCAATTCTAACCCTATCTGTCTAGAAGTGGCCGTTGGTACAGGGCCTTGGTCAGGGGGATCCACTCCAAGAAGTGGTTTTGAAAAAAAACTCTGTTGAAACACCCAAAATGTGGACATGCTGATGTTGTTAGATGAGGCGGGATTCGAACTTGCGTCCTACGGTTTAGTGAGTGGTTGCATGGGTGCTGCATTACAACAGAGGCTTGTGACCCCATTCTTGACTACCTGACCCCCGCGTACCGACGTTATCACCCCAGTTGTCGTAGAAACGGTCCCAAAACTGCTGAAGCTGATCTTTGGATCGGCCGAACCAGGGCTGCTTCGTTGAGACGAGGGAACAGATGATTCAACACCACTGTCATGCTGAGATGCCGGGTTGTCTGCTTTGTTCGCGTCCTGTGAAGAAAAACATGATTACAAGCTACTAACGGCTTCTTCCATCTACCATGTCTATGCACAAAAAGATAGAAAGTGAAATGTCGAGCCAAAGCCTCCACCCCCGATACGGAACAGGTATCTGCATGAGAACCCATTCTTTGCCAAAGGATTACAATCACGCCTTTTTCTCATAGGATAAAACTGAATTCCTAACCTATCATGTTTTTCTAAAGTGTCCAAATATTTCTATCCTTTTCAAAGATCAAGCAATCATGAGGTTTAAAAAAAAATTTGAACACTCAGGACACAATTTAATCTTGTCGCAAATAATATGGTTCAGAATATCACTCTTTAGTAAAGTTTCTTAATATAAGAGCTATCTCCTCCAGGTGCCAAAGTGCTCTCAGATTGGCAGAATGTCAGATACCCAGACACCTGAAGCTAATGGCTGTCGATAAAAGAAAAGTTAGGAAAAGGGCAATATTTTATGATAAATCTTTTGCTAAAACATTAAAATGTCTCTTTTCGTTTCGTAGAATAAAACTGTATAAAAAAATTAAAAAACATCAATACTGCTATAAAAATTTGTCACCATTTTAGGCGGCATGTCACGAAATACCGGTATCACAGTAAACTGACATTGTGAAGATTAACACGATGATACGGTTTTTTGAAAAACTCAATATCAGTATTTACCGTCTTACCGATACACTGCCAGCTTTTTCAGTGTCGAAAATCTTTCACTAATAGAATTTTGGCCCTCTGTAGCTAAAGGGTCACACTTGGGCGTCGCAAAGATAGTTTGTGAAACACTGATATAAATCAATATTGGTCCTACAAATTTTTTTTTTCATCAAAATTCGCTCTACTACGTGTCGTAGTAGTAAGCAAAGAAGTGGTAGATGGTTTTACCATCGCCCAGAGCAGATACCACTCACTGCAGTTTACCATGATAATTCAGTTCTGTTTGGGATGTTTTCCGTTCACAGTGCAGCTGCTGGTACTATATCTTTTAGTAGCTCTCTGCTCTGGCTGTTCGTTAGTTCTCTTTAGAAGATGCTTCCGACCTTGCTCAGAGTGAATTTCAATGAAAAAATAAAAAAAGTCTGCTGAAACAACTAATGTGCAGAGAGCTACATAAATACAGAAATTATAAGATTAAAGGACCTTCATCCTAAAAGATATTTATTGACAAGTGTTTTAAAGCGATTCAGGTCAACACACATGCGATGCAATTACTACAGAACTTACCGGAGTGACAATCGCTACACTTTCTTCAGCTGTTGTTGTAGGGACATGAGATTCTCTGGGATCCCAAGTACCTGGAAGATGGAATAGAATATCAAGGTGTTAGATTTTTTACTTTCTATGAAGATGCCAGAAGACTACATAAACACTATGAGCTCAAGGAATCCGAAAATCACTAATCAAAGAAGTGGTAGATGGTTTTTCCAATTTCCTCAGTAAAACAAAATGGAAGGACATCATCCTCAATGTTATGTTGAGGAAAGACATCTTAAGAAAATGGATTTCAACTTGAAAAAAATGATACATACATTCCAGAGCCATAAAGAAAGATAAAATCCCACTACACTAGTTGAGAACACATTAAAACAAAAGCCAGAGCAAAAAGCAAGACAAACAAAAAAAATCACACCCAAGAAAAACTTGATCACTAGAAATTGCCTCAGATATATTTTGTGGGTTGTGCGATTCTCCCCATAATTTGGTGAGAGTGGTGCACAAATCATCACTGGCAGTTAAACAGTACTGACAAAACAACAACAACAAATAACACAGAAGTAAGCTACCATTTATGGTGGCTACTAAAACAAAATATATATTAAAGTCGTGGCAATTTTAGAATTCGCATTCGGATAGTTCCTCCCATTATATGTGATTCAATGCCATTGAGAGTATAAACTCCAGTATGGGTTTGGATCTTGAAGTATTTGAATCCAAAATGTATATTTCAATCGGATATTCGGATTCGGTTAATGATTAACATTTGCCGACAACACGCAGACTTGAGCCCGACTGATGTTGCTTTTTTGCAACCGATATTGATACCGATATTTTGACAATTTTGACCACTGTTAACCGATATTTTATCTTTTTAAACGTTCAAGCATCGAACCATCCGAACTTCGGACAATACGATCGCACTAAACTGACTGAGCCTGTTAGTCACCTTGTCATCAAGCTTTCCAAGTCAGCATAAAAAAACTCACCAATAGGAGTCGAGGTCCACAAATTGTCTTCGTCATTATTATTTTTCTTTGATTCTGCCGGTTGTTTGATGGTTCCACTTGATCCACTGACTGGACTCCCTGGAAATATTTGTGACAGTTGTAATACTGGGGGCAGTTCAAAATCATCCCAAACGGAACTGAACCGCAATGGTAAATTGCCGTGAGCAGTATCTGCCCTGGGCAATGGTAAAACCATCTGCCACTTCTTTGCTTCCTTTTAGTAGTCTTTTACGACCATAGGAAATACGTTAGGACTATTCTAAAGCTCGTACCTACAGGGCCTGACATGCAAAAAGACGAACAAAATAGCATAGGAACTCATTTTTGCCGAGAATACGGCTCAACCATATGGCAAACTTAGTAGTATAAAACGCTAGTATAGAGCCTTGGTTAGGATTCATCCACTGCATAAAGTGACTGTAAAAAATAAAGTAAGAATGATTTTTTATCAATCTGGCTGTCTTTCTTGCCTCTTACGACACTCGAGTTTGACATATTCGTCCAATGAAGATGAATATTAAAAATATTGAAACAAACTCCAAGATTTTAATCTTGTCCGAAAAGATAGACTATGCTCTAACGAAAGCTTACAATAAACTTATATTTCTGCGGAATGGGAACATGATATTTTTGTATATATGCTTGATATTATCTCATTCGCGTATCCTTGTGAATTCTCTCGCACACGGATCCAGCATTGTAAGAAAACAGGGAGGAGGGATAGGTAGTTCATTGCAAGATCTCAACGAATTGTGCAAACTCACGACCATACCTGGTGTTTTGTTGAACAATCTCTGTCTCTGCTGTTTCTGTTGTTCAATCTTAGCTTTTCTGGCAAATTCTTGAAACTTTTCTTCCTGGAAATGATTATAAACACGATCAGTAGTAGTAATATTAATTTCATTGGGAAGAAGAAACCAGGCAACCAGGGCAGATACCACTCACTAACAGTACCGTTTGGGATGTTTTCTGCATTGAGTGCAGTTGCTGGTACTACATCAGCTACTACATCTTGTAGTAGCTCTTTGTTATCAAGTGGCTTGAGTGGCTAGTTGGTTCCTTCTCGGCCTAGGTCAGAGTAAATTTCAATGAAAAAAATCATTTTATTCTGCCAAAAACCTGTCCAAAATATTCGATTCGCGATATTCGAATCATAAATTATTTTATACGATTTCTGCAACAATTTGAAATCGATAAAATGATAATTTTGGATTTCTTTTAAAATTGAGTGTGAATTTTCAAATAAAATTATAGGCTGATGAAAACATGTGTTTGTATGTTTAATATACGACTTCTGAATTAATTCGATTAAAAAATTCAATTATGAAACCAAAATAAAATTCAATTTTGCCCCCCCCCCCCCCCTAGCAGTATTGGTCCTGGGTAATGGTGGCAAATTAACTACATCTTCACTTTCCTCCCAGTCGACAAACCTGGGGGAAATAATTTCGTTTTTATTAAAATTTACTCTGAGCAAGGCCTGAAGCAGCCCCAAAGGGAACCAACCAACAGCCACTCAACAGCAAAGAGCTATAAAAAGTTGCAGTACCAGCAACTGCACTCTAGACTGGAAACATCCCAAACAGAACTGAACCATCATGAAGAAGTGCAGTGGGTGACATCTGCACTAGGCGATGGTAAAACCATCTACTACTACTTTCCTTCCTCATAGTCGCCTCTTATGACACGAAGGAAATACTTTAGGACTATTTACAAACCTCTTCCTTCTTTCTTATCTGCTCCCGCTTCCTCAGCTCTCTCTTGGACAACACAGGAGTGAATCCTTCGTCATCCATAAGATCCGGGGAGGCAGTGCTCGGATTCTGGTCAATCGGAAGAGTTATCAATGTCTCTATGTCGAGAATTTCCTGATCTCTGTGGGAAGTAGAAGATAAAATATAAGGGGAGTAGTTAGTAATTAGGACTTTCCTTAGAGCTTAGTTTAAACGGTATTGCTTTAACATTTCAAATAAACAAAACTGTTGATATTTGAATATATTTTGCATCACAAAGTCCATGTTTTTTTGCAAGATTTAAAGACCCACATAAAGAAAACGCAATCAGACACATAAAATATAAAACTTGCAGTTACAGACTTAAGAGTGATGTATTTTCAATTACACTCTGGACAAGAGCGAAATTTTTCATTTTAATGACAAAATACAATTTGACCAAAATCGATTGCATTTTGATGTTAAAAATGAAAACCCATTCGACTAGTTTTGTACCTATGGCCGATTGATTCGAATAATTTGTGCTTCAAATCGATTCGAATTTCCCAGCCCTACTTATAGGAAATACATTTGAATGATTCAAAAACCCACATAGGGCTCGATTATAATATAAAAATCAAAACACCAATACAAACCTGTGTGATACGTCGGGCAGATCATCCACATTGACAACACTCGCATAATTATGTAGATCGTACAACTTGAAAAATTCCTGAAAGTAATTGAAATAAGTTATGACTTAATAGATTGCATGCACTGCTAGATGACCTTTCTTCTTCGAGTCAAAATGAACACAAGTACTGCAAGATAACCTCCAGACAAAATGACCTTGAGACTTGAGAAACGACCTTGAGAATTGCGAAACGACCTTGAAAATTGCGAAACGACCTTGAAAATTGCGAAACGACCTTGAGAATTGCGAAACGACCTTGAGAATTGCGAAATGACCTTGAAAATCGCGGAATGACCTTGAGAATCGCGGAATGACCTTGAGAATCGCGGAATGACCTTGAAAATTGCGAAATGACCTTGAGAATCGCGAAATGATCTTGAAAATCATGAAATGACCTTGAGAATCGCAAAAGGACCTTGAGAATCGCAAAAGGACCTTGAGAATCGCAAAAGGACCTTGAGAATTGTGAAATGACCTTTAGGTTTCAAAATGACCTTGAGAATTGCGAAACGACCTTTAGGTTTCAAAATGACCTTGAGAAATGTAAAAAGATTGAAAGTCACAGGATGCCGAAAATATATCTAATGGTCATTTTCAAGATCAAACATACCTCATGTTGTTTCGACTTCTTATTCGTCTTATTTCCTCCATCCTCAGAATTCTTTCCCGAAGCATCTCGCAAAGCTTCGTCAATTGCATCTTGGTTGGTATAGTCAACAGAATGGAGAGAGTATACCTGAATGGAGGACAATAGTAGATTATTAAAAAGAAAAGATGAAATTATTATTGAATTTTATTTTTGTCCTTAGGGAGAGGAAAGTTTAGAATACGGCCCAATAATAAATATGGTGTGCTACGACGTCTCTTGCAGGTTTTTGGCTCAACAAATTTCTCAAAGTGGACCTGGTTGGTGGAGGAGGCCGTGAGCAGTGCATACATGAACCACTGCGCACCAGCAAGGCTCATTCGTCCTGTGTGGACGTAGTTGACGAGGAGGCCGTGAGCAATGCTTACGTGGACCACTGTGCACCAGCAGAACTCTCACGGCGAGAAAGAATCTTTCTTTACTTCGGGTGTCTGAAGTATTCATGTCTTTTTCTTCGAATGGTTTTGGACCTTTTTCTATTTTACATATATCACCCATTTGCTGAATTTTGAAATTTTGAAAAAAAAACTACCTGTGTGTTGCCATTGTTGAAGTTTCCACTCTGATCAGATCTGTTCTTGTTTGTTCTGTCGCCTTGGTTACCTCCTAGTGGTTAAAAACAAACGAAAAATGATTAGCGTAAAGAATATCCGAATACTCTGAAGCTAAGATTGTGCTTATCTCAATGGTCAGGTCTCTTTTTTTTTGACAGACTGAAATTAATTTTTGAACATTCAAACAATTTGAAAATCTCAGTTTCGAGTCCTGACGAGTCCGGCTCGCTTATCCATGCCCACCACTCAAACCAGGGTGTAATAACTTGAGTAGGCTGAGCCGAACAATAAAATATCTTATCTTTCCAACAATTATAACCCTGTCAGCCATCTATAGGTAAAGGTAAAGATCCTTAGACAGGATGATCCACTCCAAGAAGTGGCTATAAATAAAAAAAACTCTTATTTTCCAGTAAAACTAGGATAAAATGCCAAATTTCTTAGAATTTGAGTTGAAAGAAAAATTAAATCACTGCTTCTTAAATACTATAAACTTCTTATTGTGCAGCAAAATCATGAACTTTCACGGAGTAAAATAGACGAAGACAAGACCACGAGACACCGATTGACCAACACTGGTAATACAGACTGATACGACGCTACTCAGACACCCAAAGGAAATGTGCAAAATCAGAAGAAAATTTAGCAAATGGGCTACGTTTAAGATATGCTCATGCTAAAAGGTCCAAATGTCTTTCTTGAGTGTCCAATGACTGTGCAAAAAGTTTCAAAACCATCAATACTGCTATGAAATAGCAGTGTTGATGGTTTGAAACTTTTTGGTAATGATGTGAACACTTCAGGCACCCGAAGAAATACACGATTTTATCAGCTTGCTGTTAAACAAATTTCTGGCGAATCAAGCTATTTTCGCCCCTCTTATACAAACATTGTACACCCCTAACCTCCTCTTCCTCTTCCCCTTCCTCTTCTATCTTGGTAACCACCTCTTGTGGGGGGTGGAGGCTTCGTGTCCCTTGTTCTTGGGACAGGGTCAGGTTCGGTCGGATCGTTAATTTCCTGAAATGCAAAGATAGATTAAATGTCTGTTGTGCTATTTAGAAATCTGCAGAAAGGATTAAATTAAAACGGAAACAAAAAAAGAATTGATCTAAGTTTGGTCGAAACAGCGAATTCTTCAGTGTCCATATTTCGTAAAATAAATTCAAAATCTGATGTATACGACAATCTTCTGGGAATATGTCTTCCTTTTTTTTTCACCCATTGGATCCCCCGACCCTGGGAAACAGAATCGTTTTTCTTCAGATGTCCGTCTAATCCACGCGATCCATCTGTGACTCATGCATTGAGGCCGCACTACACGTTTGCATAGGCTGCTTTTTCTTTAGGTTTTTATTTATTTCACTCTTGCGTTTTACGCAAGCACAATGCTCTGCATGCATTCCCTTACGTTTCCCAATGAAACAGAACGGTTTGCTATTATGCAAGCTAATAAAGTGGTCATTTCGTTGCGTGCGTTAGTGCTTTGAACGCATGTAAACACGATTAACGCAAAGCAACACAGGCGTGTATGAAGTCAGATTGTCATGCACCTGAGATAACGTTAGAATGCAAATCTAGCACTAATGTCGAGTCTTTAATTAGTACACAAGACAATGTTTCACTTTTACTAAGTTGTTTTTGGAGGACTTTACCCACAGGTTGGCTAAGAAACGCATCAGAGCAGTTTGACACAGACATTGAAACACTACCCTAGTTTATATTTTTTTTTTACAGCCACTTCTTACAGTGGATCACCCTGTCCAAGGCCATGTAACATCAGCCACTTATAGACGGACAGGGTTACAATTGCTGGAAAGATATGATCTTTCCCTGTTCGGCTTAGCCTACCCAAGTTATTACACCCTGGGTTGAGTGGTGGGCATAGATTAATGAGCCATGCGATGCCAACGTGTTTAACCACTAGGCCATCGCGCCCACAAAGCCCGACTAAGCGTTTGGCGACTTCACTAACGGCCATTCTTATCTTTATTCGAGTCTCAGTTTCATTCCTTTTACCTGCTTTGTCTCCTTATAATCGCTGTTATCAGAAGCCGTCTCCCATTCCTCTCCTCCAATGTCCGACGAATGCATTCCATCAACACCGGAAAGTGTTCCATCAATATTTCGGGGAGGGTGGGGGGAGGTTGGTGAGGGTGTCTCAGATGTCTCATTGCTGCCTTTGGTATCTGTAAGAAGAAATGTAAAGATATTGGTGGAATCATCTTTGCTGAGATTCATGATAAGCGAGGCCGGAAGCAGTACCTAAAAGGAACCAAGTAACGAGCAGTTAATGGCGAAGAGCCGGTACAAGATATAGGCCAGCAACTGCTCTCAATGGTGATTAAGTTTCAGAAAGCTGTGATGAAGTTCAGTGAGCGGTATCTACTCTGGGTGATAGTTTAGCTATAAATCACTTCTTTGTTTTCTTTCAGTCACCTCATACCACTAGTACGTTTGAAAATCTCATAGTTCGCACCTACAGGGAAAGGAGATGGCACTCAAGTAATTGTGAGCGCAATTCGTATACAGTTGGAGAAAAATTTTTTTTATTGAAATTCACTCTGAGCATAGCAACGTACGGTATCCCTAATTTGATAATCTAATAAGGAGACAGAATCCCAATTACCTTGCATCGTAGGCCCATTAGTAGCATTACTTCCACCCGTACCAGGTTGTCTCTCATCCTCCCTAGTCTTACCAGCTGTGGCACCACCTTCCAATCTCTTGAATCTGGGTGGACGGCTGAAAAGGGGAAGGAATGTGATATAAAAAAGTGAAATTTTTTGTTTCTAAAATCAGACAACTTAAATTACTGCCTTTTTATGTAAAATTTACAAAGATTGTGTAATGCATCAACATTTACAGTAATTTTCAGGAAAATATAAACATTCTTGATTTTGATTTTAAAAATCTTTAAAAAATATTAACCAAATAATGAATTATTAATTCGAGAATCAGGGAAGAAAAATTTTGGTCAGTTCTACCTACAGAGCATTAGTTCAATATAATTATCTGGAAAGATTGGATATAGGATAGGATTTCATTTCCATTGTTCCCATAGATATTATTTTTTGCCTGCACTCTATTTTTTCTCATCTATTGATTTATCTTACTATTAGCAATGTTTTTTTTCGTTCATTGTAATTATTTTTTTTCGCACATTATTCCATCTGGGTGTTGCAGACTTGATAAGGTTTTTCAGCCTTTGCAACTCCCCCCATAACTTATCATTTCCTTGTGTTGTTAATTTTTATGATATGATAAAATAAACTTACGGTACTTGACTTGACATATTTAAACAAATGAGAAAGGTGAAGCAAAAGTTTCTTAAAACTCACCTGTCTTGTTTTAATCTTGTCTGTTTCTTTCTTCTGTCGTTTGAAAGATACTCTCTGCTGCCTCCTCCCCGGAGTGGTCCACCTCCACGTGGGGGTCTAGTGCTTCCATTACTTGTGGAGTTTCCAGGTCCCTTAGGCTCATGCTCGATGGACGAGGAATAAACTGGATGCTGAGACCTGCATATTTTTGCATGATAAATCTCTAAGTGATATATGTTTGTTTGCTGAAGGCCTACGTAAATCTGTCAGATTTATTTCCGTAATTACGTAAATATTAACATTTCTAGGACCTGCATATGTTTGCATGATACATCTATAAAACACTATATGTTTGCGGCGATAACCCGATGCACATGCTCTATTACTTAATAAGGAACCTGGATGCGAACTTTCATAGACATTGTGAATGTTTCGCTTTTATTTGGAATGCCTAACTTGCCTTGTGATCATTACTATCTGCTGTTGTTGTCAGAAGCAATCTATTATTGTTTACATTCTATAATTACTTGATTACTTTGGTTGATAGAAAAATTTAAATCTAATATCAATTTGTCGAATAAAATGGATGGCGGCAGCAACGCAAACGATTCAAGAAGTACAAATAAAAGCAGTTTATGAAAATGCCGCTTTAATAGCTTAATTACACAATCCCGCCACAATATGCTAGGATAAATTTAAAAAAAATTCCACCCTCATCGTGGAAAATCTGAAATCCTAACACTGTAACTAACCCATTTTCATTGTTCAGTCTTTGACCTCTGCCTTGAAATTGTGGAGCAGATCTTGCACTCCCTCCTCGAGTTGAAATTCCTCTCCCACGCCCTCTCGTGGACGACGTGTTAAAACCACCTCTACCCCTGCCTCGTCGAGAGGGTTCTCCTCTAGCAGAGAAAGGTGCAGAGTTGCCACGCCCCCTTGTGCTGGTTGGACGGTCTCTCGGAGGGCGTGTCGAATCTTGGCGATCGCTATGGTTACTACCGCCATTTTGTCGATTTCTTGGAGCAGAATTATCTTGTGCTGACATGTCCTGCAGTCATTAGTTAGAAAAAGTTTTAAAATAAGAAAATGTTTCAAAATAGTGGAGGTTGTGGCTCATCAGATATATTGAACCTGTATCTAGGGGCGGCCAAAATCAAATACCATTTATTTTCATAACCATATAGAGTACATTTCCTGAATCGAATATTTGAATCAAAATCACTTCTCCCACATCTTAAAACTTTCGAGGAAGCATGTTTCTACCTTCTCACCGGATTCCGCCACCAGTAGGTGGCAACAGAACTCCAGTTCCAAATCGGGGTGAAGGGTCTTGCCTTATTATAAGTCTCATTTTTCCAGTGCATGGACCCGGTTGGTGGATAACGACGTAAGCAGCGCTTACGTGAACCACCGTGCACAGGTGAGGCGTCCAGCAGACCTCTCGCATATAATCGTCATCCCTCACGGGATTCATTCGAACCTGCGTCAAAATAATCAGAATTGCGTAGCTCGAAGCGTATTCCCAACGCTTTAACGATTGAGTCGACCTGGCACCCTAAACACTTCAAAATAAACTCCAACATTAAATGTAAATCCTTGCCAAGAGCAATTTGAACCCATGCTCCAAATACGCAGGGCCAAAACCGAATATTTCACTATTTCAAATACTTTCTGAAAAAATTATTTTGAATATGAAATATGGAATATATATTCTGAATTCAGACATGTTTTTGATGAAAAAGAGTATTACGACTATTTCAAGATAAAATACGAATTTCAAAATTTAGAAAAATATGAATGAAGTCCATAATTTCTCTCGTTTTAACAGATGCATGATTTGGAGAGCAAGAACGAAGCTTTCGGTTTATACAGTGTGGATTTATGCGATAAAAAAATATATTTTCGTAGCAACAATTTTTTTTTTGAAGCCACTTCTTAGACTGGATCATCCTGTCCAAGGCTCTGTAACAGCGGCCACTTACAGACGAACAGGTCTGAAATGTAATTGAAATGAAGAATCTCACTAAATCATATATGTTCAATTTCCAATGTATTCAAATATTAGATTCGTTTTGGACATCACAACTATTTAATTCAAACTCTAGTATTGAGAAGATGTTTCACCTTATTATCCGCTGAGGTCTTCAGCTTGGTTGGAGGTGCATCAACGTCTTCATCCTCTGTATAACTTTCGTCTGAACCGCTGTATTCATCAGTATGTTCCCCGAGCTCTCGTTTGCGGGAGGATATTGGCTGGTAAAGAAGAAGAGAAGAATCACTTACGGTGATTGGGTGGTGAAAATTTCACGACATCGAAACAGCTCTTGAATTATAAAGTTTTGAAAAAAAGAGTTTTGAGACCTGCAGGTGTGCGGTTCAAATTTGCCCTAAGACCATCGTTCGGGGAGATATAGCACACTGGAAGGCATCATAGCGAGAGCAATCACGGTTTTGTCCTTTGTCAGTTGTTGGTTCCCTTTTAGCCACTTTTAAAGGCCTTTTTTGAATATAAAGTGAATTTATTTTAAGTGAAATTTGATGGGAAAAAATTACCCTGGATCACCCAGAGCAGTAACTGTGAAATTCACTGTATTTTTTTCTGAAGCATCAAACAGAAAGACAGCAATGATTGAAATTTACTTAATATTGTCAAATTTTAAAGTTGATTAGGATTAAAAATATGCTTTTTTACAAAACGATTCTTAAAGTCAACTAACCTCATGTTCCCCCGAAAGGTATTCTTCAGAATCCGTCGTTTCTTCGTCATTTCCTGCGTCTCGCTAGATGGAAGAAAAGACACGAAGAGTTGTGTTTAAGATCAAGTGATAGAGTACATATTATCTTCTTTAGTTTTTTGTTTATTTTTTTTATCAAAATTCACTCTGAGCAAGGCCAGAAGCAACGTTCAGAAGAATCCGGCCACTCACTAGGCAAAAAGATTTTAAGGGATGTGGTACCAGCAACTCAATGGAAAACATTCATATCTTGAACTGCTATGGTAAAGTGGAGTGGTCGTATCTGCCCTGGGCGATGGTTGGATCATCTACCACTTCTTTGTTTCCTTTTAGTCGCCTCCTACGACACGCAGGAAATATCTTAAGACTATTCTAAAGCCCGTTTCTACAAGGCTCCTTATGCGAACTGTATGTAAACCTTGCTAGGAAAGAAAAAAAGATTAACATGATACGACATTTTTAAAACTCAATATTGGTATTTACTGTCCTACCGATATGGCACCCAGCTGTAACTTACCCTGTGTCGGTTGGTGCTTTTACTATAAGGCCTTGGTCTATCCTGACCTCCTCTGGGTGGCGCAGATCTGAAAAAAAAATAAGATTTTTTATTGTTTTTTGTGAATTGTAGCAATCGTCGAAGTCATTGCGCCAAGCAACTAAGGTTGTTTTAAGCGGTATGCTGTAAATACAGACTTCGTGACTCACCGGTTTTGTGATTATTGGCACGACACAATATTTCAAAAAACCAATATCCCGGCATTTACCGTCCTACCGGTATGTGGCTCAGCACTAGATGACGGTACAATTTTTTAAAATATCACAATATTAATGAAAACCAACAATTCACCTGAAACCCCTTCTAGCCCCTCGTCCTCCTCTTCCTCTGGTGCTAATAGATGATGGCCCTTTATCGTAATATGACTGACCACCTCGTGCTGACACTCCTCTTGTGTAACTGCTACCTCCTCGAGATCTGGAAAGGGTAAAATAGCGATCATAAACAACGCTAAACCGTAAAATTGAGCTTCCATTCCTTTAAATATTTTGCAAATACAAAACTAAAATGAGGAAAGACCAGTCTCTGATATGTAGAAATTTAAGAGGGCCCAGTTTCTTATCTAGTAGATCTTACATTTGTTAATTTTAACTAGATTTAGAGTTTTTTATCCCTCAGAAAGCAAATATGACCAGCTAACGGCCACCTAATAATAAATACAAATACCATAGAATGTAGCTCCAGCAACTGCACTCTAAGCAGAAAAGATCCAGAATAGAACTGAACAACCATGATAAAACACAGTAAGTGGTATCTGCCTTCGAAGTCAATTTTTTACTTTTGCACAGAATAAATGAAGGAAATGAAATGAGGAATGACGATTATATGCGAGAGGTCTGCTGGACGGCTTCCTCCACCTACCAGCAGGAAAAATGAGAATTATGATAATCCAAAAACCTTCACACCGATTCGGAACTGGTATATGCACAAGAGGTCATGGTTCGCCATATGATTAAGATGTATTCTAGGCTTTCCTCTCCTGGAGGATAAAAATAGAATCTTATCCTAAAATGCAAACGATATAACCCAGCACTAACCTTCCTCTACCCCGGCCTCGGGTTGGTCTTTCATCATAATATCGATCAGTGTACCGTTCTGACCTAGGAGGTCGTGAACTTTGACCTCCTCTCCTAGGAGCATTCTTTTCTCTGTAATAAGAATCTTGACGTGCTGGAAATGGCCTTCGACCTGAAATGAAGTGAAAGTGCAGGAGTTTCAGTTACTTGGATTTGATTCAGGAACCAAAGTGCCTGGAATGGATGTCCAATAAACACCCGTTATTTATTTTTTATTTTAACAAGAAAATCCAGACCCAGCACCTGAAACAGGGTTCCCAGCCTTTCTTAAAAGCCACCTCTTAGGAGATGTTCAACCTGCTATACCGACATGTTTAGGCCATCGCTTGCATGGCGATCCCCCAAACCAATTTCAAATATTCAGCGACTATGATAAACTATTTTTTTAGGCACAGCGAGACCAAATTTAATTTAATAAATGCTAGATGAATTGTGTGAATGAAAACATTTCAACAATATCTTTGGTCACTGTGCTGATTGGAGTTTCTATACATATGACCTTTCGCCCTTTCTCAGTTGAATAATTTCATCCGCGTGTTCGAATGTCCTTTCGTGAATGTCATCAGTTAAGGGTAGCTTGATGATAGCGTACTATCTCTGAAGTGTTTCTCTGCTGATCTTTGTATATTTTCAGATATGCTAGTTATTTAATTTAAATAGAAATAATAGCAAATACTCTGCTGGCTGATGTTAATTTTGTCATTTAGCTTTCACATTTATTGTATATTTCTGGCAACACACTCTTCCTACAATGTGATTGGTTTAATATTTCCGTTACGCTTCAGTGATTTGAAAGCTTTATCTTTAATGGAATCACCTGTAGCATGGTTGCTGTTTGTACTTGTGAAACAATGTGTATCTGAAGTAACCCTGTGTGTATTGCATGTTATTGGGGTGTTTAGTCGTTTAACAGCTAAAACCTAAAGTTTTTCGAAACC
This sequence comes from Styela plicata, assembly GCA_963675895.2. NCBI lineage: Eukaryota > Metazoa > Chordata > Ascidiacea > Stolidobranchia > Styelidae > Styela > Styela plicata. Next base: position 19,783,230 of record OZ023143.1, on the reverse strand, counting down.
TATTCTGTGAATAACCACTGGTCTAGAAGGAAATAACTGGAGGCCACCAATATCCCAAAGACCTACTACAAACCATAGTAGCAGAAACTGCACTCTAAGCGAAGAAACATCACAAACAGAACTGAACTACTATAACAGGGTACAGTGAGTGCATCTACCCTGGGCGACAGTTAAATCTTCTACACCACCGAATCTTTTACCACCGTAAAATGATAAAAAAAAGAGGTATTCCAGGTAAAAATTCCAAACTCACTTTCAAAATCTCTGTTCTTCGGATCTTTTTCAACATTTTTATCGAAACTGGGTTTTTCTTCCGTAGACGTTTTACGAACTTCAGGTTTCGTTTCAGGTTTCCCTTCGACGACTTTCGGAGCGGTTTCTCTCAGCGTTCGCTTTTTATCATCCTCTGTGGGGGTGTATGTGATCGTCTTTTCAGCCTCGGTCTGGAAACGAAGGATAAAAATCGAAACTTATGAATTAGAGTGCCAAGATATTCTGGATTGTGAATCGTCAAAATCGGTCTTTTTTCATCTTATTTTATTCTAGGGGGAATTCAAGTCAAATGATCCAGAAATTTTGAAAAAAAAAAACACCCTGTCACAAATTTCAATGAAATATGGAAGAGGGATAGTGTTAAATTTACTGGAAACAATGATAGTAAAATTTTAAAAATTGGGTCATTAATCTGGGAGTTGAGTGAAGTTGGGCATGTAGGAAATTTCGGGTGAACAGAAATCACCTATTTTTATTTTTTTGGGGGGGGGGGGGTTATATAAAAATGGTAATAAAATTTATTAAAGTTGAGCCTAACGATTGAGATGCACCAATTGAAATCTTTGACATGTCGAGTTGGGGTCCCAGGTTGTTAGCTCAGTCGGTAAAGTGTTAAGTATGCTCAGAACTATCAAAATGTCTAATCGACCTAACAAAGGTTCGAATTCAACGAGGGATGAACACATGTTAAAGGATGGCTGAAACCTTGCGAACGCAAAGTCACTCAAAAATGACGAGTCAAAAACTTCTAACCAGATTTGTTTTACAGCCACTTCTTAGAGTGGATCACCCTGTCCAAGGCCTTGTAATAGCGGCCACTCATAGACGGACAGGGTTACAATTGCTGGAAAGATATGATCTTTTCCTGTTCAGCTTAGCATACCCTATTACACCCTGGGTCGAGTGGTGGGCATGGATGAGCGAGCTGGACCCACCGGGGCTCGAACCCAAGATCTTCAACCTGTGATGCCAACATGTTTATACCCTATTACACCCTGGGTCGAGTGGTGGGCATGGATGAGCGAGCTGGACCCACCGGGGCTCGAACCCAAGATCTTCAACCTGTGAAGCCAACATGTTTAACAACTAGGCCATCAAACCCAGAACTGTTATCTGCACTAGTAGTCATGGTTCGCAACATGATTAAACCACTTTCTCAGCTTTGCTCTCTCACAAAAAATGAAATAGTATTTTATAAAAGTAGTCAGGTTTTTAGGAATTGTATGAAGAAGAATGTTTCAAAATTTAAATTTGAGCATATTTTTTATATGAAAATTATTACGCAATATTTGGTAAGAAAAATACCCAACATATGACCCCAATAAGAGGCAACTCAAAAATGTGCAAGTGCGAAAAAAAACGTTTTTTGTGCACCCACTCGTTATTGTGTGCACCACTCGCACCAATTAGGTGCATCACTCGTACCAATTATGTGCACCACTCGCACCAATTATGTGCACCACTCGTACCAATTAGGTGCACCACTCGTTATTTTCTTTCCCACTCGTACCAATTAGGTGCACCACTCGTTATTTTCTTCCCCACTCGCGCCAATTAGGTGCACCACTCGCACCAATTATGTGCACCACTCGCACCAATTATGTGCACCACCCGCACCAATTATGTGCACCACCCGCACCAATTATGTGCACCACCCGCACCAATTATGTGCACCACCCGCACCAATTATGTGCACCACCCGCACCAATTATGTGCACCACCCGCACCAATTATGTGCACCACTCGCACCAATTATGTGCACCACCCGCACCAATTATGTGCACCACTCGCACCAATTATGTGCACCACCCGCACCAATTATGTGCACCACTCGCACCAATTATGTGCACCACCCGCACCAATTATGTGCACCACTCGCACCAATTAGGTGCACCACTCGTTATTTTCTTTCCCACTTCCACCAATTATGTGCACCAATAGCACCACTCATTATTGTGTGCACCACCTGCACTAGTACATTTTAGAGTCACCACTTCAATAAGCTTATATATTTTAATCAAAACTAGTCATCCAGGCCAGTCCCCTTGATGTTCAACTTAATACTTTTAAGTCATCACTAACCTGCATCTTTTTCTTCCTTTCTTCCCAGATGTTGGTACCAGGTGGTTGGGCTGGTACAGTGGATGGTTTGCTTGGTACAGGAGTGGTTGGTTTCTCTGGTCCTGCAATGGAAAGCTAATGTTTAAACTGGTCAATTTTATTCAACGGCCTTGCACGGTTGGTAGCAGCACCTGAATGAACCAAGCCCTGTAGGTACGGATGGGCTTTTAGAATAGTCCTAACCTAAGTTGTAAGTAACGACTAAAAGGAAACAAAAGATGGTTTTTACCATTTCCCAGGGCGGATACTGCTCCCTGCACTTTAACATGGCGGTTCAGTTCAGTTCAGGTTCGAATCCCGTGGGGGATGATGAATGTATGCGAGAGGTCTCCTGGACGCCTCGCCGGTGCACGGTGGTTCAAGTAAGCGCCGCTTTCGGCTTCCTCCACCAACCAGGTCCATTCACAGAAAAAATGAGAAATAAGATAATCAAAAACCCTCACCTCGATTCGGAACTGGTATCTGCACGAGAGGTCGTGGTTCGCCATATGGGTTAAGCTGTAATCTCGGCTTTCCTCTCTCGCAGGATAAAAATGAAATCCTATCCTATTAAACAATACCTTTCTCTGTAGCACTAGGAGTTGTAGTGGGCGTTGGGGTAGGCTTTGTTGTTGTCGTTGATGAAGTTTGACCTGTTGGCTTCTGTTCCTGTTTCTTCGGTGCATCTTGAGATTGCTGGCGTTGAGGGACTAGAAAATGAACAAGGTTGAACTATACAAAGGTTCATAAATGGCCACCAATAATTGTGGCTTGATTGATCAAGGGTGTTGCACTCAAGTTTTTTTTGGCCCTGTAGGTACGGGCTTTAGAATAGTCCTAACGTATTTCCTGGGTGCCGTAAAAGACGATTAAAAGGAAGCAAAGAAGTGGTTGGTGGTTTTACCATTGCCCGGGGCAGATACCACTCACTGCACTTTACCATGGCGGTTCAGTTCCGTTTGGGATGTTTTTCATTTAAAAGTGCAGTTGCTGGTACTACATCTTGTAGTAGCTCTTCGCTATTAAGTGGCCTTTACTGCTTCCGACCTTGCTCAGAGTGAATTCGATAAAAAAATAGTATTAAAACGTAAAAAATAGACAGTTTTTGTTAAATTATGGGTTGAAGAAACAGGGAAAAACAATAAAAAACATTGATTTTGAATGATTATTCAGGTTCAGTTACAATTCACTGTCAAGATTGGTAAATTCAAACACTCAAATCTGTGAATCTTTACAATTCGCAAAAGGTTTTAACCAAAGCTTTACCCAGCAAGTGTGGGCGCGATGGCCTAGTGGTTAAACATGTTGGAATCGCAGGTTGAAGATCTCTTGTTCGAGTCCCAGAGAGTTCGGCTCACTTATCCATGCCCACCACTCAACCTAGGGTGTAATAACTTGGTAGGCTAAGCCGAACAGGAAAAGATCATATTTTTCCAGCAATTCTAACCCTGTCCGTCTATAAGTGGCCGCTATTACAGAGCCTTGTATAGGGTGATCAACTATAAGAAGTGGCTTTAAAAAATTCAATTTTCAAAATATATCAAAAACCGTTAATTTGGTCATTCCTTACGATCCCTGTCATTATCACTTTGAAACACACCATACCTGTCTCAGCTTTCCTCTCCTTATTCTTCTGTTGTTGTCTCTCCCTGACATCATAACGTTGAGTCTCGTATCGTCTTTTATCACGTGCATCGTCACGTCGTGAATCACGTCCATCGTCACGTCGCGTGTCTCGTGTGTCATCACGTCGGTCACTTCTATCATCTCGACGATCACTGTGCCGGGCTGAACAGAAAAGAAAGGGATTTGATTTTGAACTGATGCGACAACCGGGATGACAGAGTCTTAGTTTTTTTCGAGTGTCCAAAATGTTCGCGTCATTTTCATCTGATCATTTTTTTTATTTTTTTTTTTACAGCCACTCATTAGTGTGGATCACCCTGCCCAAGGCCCTGTAACAGCGGCCACTTATAGACAGATATGGTTACAATTACTGGAAAGATATGATCTTTTCCTGTTCGGCTTAGCCTACCCAAGTTATTACACCCTGGGTTGAGTGGTGAGCATGGATAAGCGAGCCGGACTCGCCGGGGCTCGAACTCGAGGATGAGCGAAAAGCTTCAAAACCATCAACACTGCTATTTCATAGCAGTATTGATGATTTCGAACCTTTTTCTAGGGTTTAGTTGCTTAAAGAGACATTTTAACCTTCTGGCGAGAGATATGCTATGAAATATTCCAATTTGCTAAAATTTCTTCTGAGGGAACCCATTTTCTTCATGTGTTTGAGTAACAGAGCAGTCAACATCCTGCCAGCCTGGCGACTACTAACAGTAATACGCCAACAAACTTACTATAATATTTTTTTTATTGAAATTCACTCTACGCAAGGCCGGAAGCAGTACCTGAAAGAAACTAATCAACGGCCTCTTAATAGCAAAGGGCTACTACAAGATGTATTACCAGAAACTGCACTCTAAACGAAAAACACCCCCAAACGAAACTGAACCGCCATGGTAAAGTGCAGTGAGTAGTATCTACCTTGGGCAATGGTAATAACTTGTAACTCCAAGTGTGTAAAATTAATTTTGTAATTGATTCATCGTTTTGAACTGAACGCTCCTGAATAGAAACGATGATGGCACAGAAAAATATATATAGTCTGGACTGTGGACCGAGGCGTGTGTTAGCCAAGGGGGCTTGGTGTAAGCGACGATAGCTACCAAGCGTAACACCTAATGAATGACGCAGGTTCGGTCTACAGAAAAGTATGGTCAAGATCGATGAACGAAAAAGGTTTTCACTTTCGAGGCGAATGCTCGATAACATTACCGGTTCCTCATTGGTTCCACACGGGATGGCAAAGCAAGACGCAAGACGAATCTCGTAACCAGATATAATAGAAACATTGTTAATAACCGCGTGCTGTGAAATAAAGTTCTTTTCATTTCTGTAAATAGCTACAAAAGTCGGCATTTCAAAAGACTTACGTCCTCGTTCCCTCCTGTCCTCATTCCTAGAGTTTTGTCGTGATGTTGTGTTTTCTCTCTTGGGTTGCGGAGCAGCATCTAACGGTGTGGAAGGCTTATTAACAGCGGTCGGAGTGTCGGATGGCTTCTTGTCAGCATCTGATTTGAATTCTGAAAAATCGAGAATTTTTCCGCTAACTAATGGACGTAAAAATTTAACAAATATGTTTCGTTAAGTTCTTAAGTTTGTTTTGTTTTTATAGCCACTTCCTTAGAGTGGATCACCTTGAGCATGGTCCTCCACTAGCGTCCACTTGCACACAGACAAAATGTCTTTTTTTTAAGTGTCAATTAGCAAGAAAACTGTGAAATAATGTTCAAAATCATTGTGTTAATTTGTTTGCTGATGCTCGATTGTTGTTTCGTTGAAGTCAAGATAAAACCCTGATTGCATTGTGGTTCTGATCTGTAATGATTGTGAGTTACTGATCACCAACGTTCAAGAGAAGCGACGATATCAATCAACACTTCTCATTCAGCGTTCGATCTCGTAGCACTCAAGATGTGGTTTTGTTTGGACTCGTTAATGTTACTCTTTGTGTTTATCTTTTATTTAGTGCTTAATTTTAAGTAGAATAAAGCCTTAACAAGCAGAGGTGTAATGCGTCGTTTATGATACAATTCACAACAATCTCGAAAGCTGCTATGGAATAGCAACGTTCATGGTTTTTGAAGCTTCTTGTCCACCTGGAGCAAATTAAGTTATAGAGGCTGTTTTTTTTCTAAAAAGCTCTATAAGTCTTACAATTGTTTGCGTTGATATTAGATTCAAATTATTATGTTAACTACTGGTTTCGAGGATGCACTTTTTGAGAAACATGTTGACATCGCAGGTTTGAAGATCTCAGGTTTGCGCCCCGGCAAGTCCGACTTGCTTATCCATGCCCATCACTCAACCCAGGGTGCAATAACTTGGGTAGGCTAAGCCGAATGGGAAAAGATCATATCTTTCCAGCAATGGTAACCCTGTCCATCTATAAGTACCCGCTCTTACAGGGCCTTGGACAGGGTGATCCACTCTACAAAGTGACCATAAAGAAATATATATATATATATATATATACATATATGTGTACTGTAAATACCAGAAGTTTTATCATAGCACATAATTCCCCCCTTATTCCATTAAATTATAGCAAAAAATTAAAACAAAAAAACAGTAGAAAATGTGTCTTGGATTATCGGCACAAAGATGCATCATCTACAGATATATCATCTATCTGTAAAAATTTGCAGGAACCAGAAATGTTAATATTTACGAATTATGTAAACAAATCTGTGGTAATTACGTGTGGCAGCAATTAAAACCCAACTCCAATTTGCGCCCCTGTATAGACTCACTAGTTTCATCCCTTTTATCTTTAGATTCTACAGTACTTGCTCTGTTCTGCTGCGTCGTGGCTTCTTTATTCCAGGTTTTTGGTTCTTTTTTATGACTTTCATCTTTGCCTCTACTGTCTGCTTTGCCTCTACCTATAAATAAACAGTGATAATTGGGGGCGTGAACTTGTAACTTTCAGATACATTTACTTTCAAATCATACCGATTGAAACCTAACGATCCAAATTCGGTAGGTGTGTGGTTAAACATGTTGGCATCGCAAGTTGAAGACTCTGGTTCGAATCCCGGCGAGTCTGGTTCATTAATCCATTCCTACCATTCAACCCAGGGTGTAATAACTTGGGTAGGCTAAGCTGAACAGGAAAAGATCACATCTTTCCAGCAATTGTAAGCCTGTCTCTGTCTATAAGTGACCGCCGGCACAGGGCCTTGGACAGGGTGATCCACTTTAAGAAGTGGCTATAATAGTAAAGATCCACTAATAGATGTAGTACCAGCGACTGCACTCTTAAGTGGAAAACATCTCAAACAGCACTGGACAACCATGTGACAACCATGTGTTCGATTCGATTTGGAATATTCTGATCATAATTATTCGATTCAACAAAATGTCAATTTTAAATCTTTTTTATAAATAGGTGTGAATTTTCAAGTAAATTATAGGCTGATAAAAGAAATTTTTGTTCGTTTATTAAATGACGATTCGGATATTCGATTCAGGAAAATTATTCGACTAGATTCTGAAACCGAAAGATATTCGATTTGTGGAGTAGCGCTTACAAGGTTCCAACTAACTGAGCAGTTTAAAAAATGTGAATTTTGATGCATTTGACTGATTTATACTCATTTTGTTTTGATGATCAGATCGAAAATAACGACTAATCTTGTTAACTTCTAAAACAGCATCACCTGAAACCCTAGATAAAATTAGAAAGACTTTCTTTGTGGAAAAACAGCATTTTTTAAAGCAAATTCTTTAAACTCACCTGTTTTCTTGCTTCCATCCCTTTTCCTCTCTTTCTGTTCAAATTCATCAGGTTCTTCCACTCTGAAATCTTTAAATTTCATCTTAGATCTGCTCATTTCATGTCGAGACTTGGCGGGGTCGTTCGGAGCTTCCCTCTGGTATCTGTTCCTCGAATCTGTGGAGGCCTCGGGACCTTTTGACCCCTCGGTGTCCTTCTCCAAATGGGAGCTTCCTCGCTTGGTGATGACAGGTTTGCTGTTGAGAGGAAGATCACAAGAAATTATCAATAAATGAGTGTACTTTGAAATAAATCATGTTTTTTTTTCAAGAGTGAAAAACCGGTACTAAAATAGCTTTATCAACTATTTTGAAGACTTTTTTTCAATTCAATTTTCAGAAACAAAATATTAAGCTTCTTGGGAAGAAGATGGTTTCGTTACCGCCCAGAGCAGAGGCCACCCAGTGCATTATAGCACACATTATAGTGCTGACCCCTCAGAATCTTTTTCCAAATGGAAACTGCCTCGTTTGGAAATAGGAAGAGGGGGGTCGCAAGAAATTAGGGAAAAAATGTTTTAATTACAGCCACTTCTAGGAGTTGATCACCCTTCCCAAGGCCCTGTACTAGCGGCCACTCATAGACGGACAGAGTTAGAATTGCTGGAAAGATATATTCGGAACAAAATCGCCATGGTAAAGTGCAGTGAGTAGCTGCCCTGACTGATGATAGAACCATCTACCACTTCTTTAAGATAGTCCTAGCAAGTATACGTAGTCTAATTTGAAACAGACTTGAATTATTTCACCGTTTAAGATAAGATTGAAAGAGACATACCCATCATTTCTAGAATACAACGTCTTTTGTTGGTTATTCCGTCTCGTTTCATTCGCAGAGGCATTAGAAGCTGCACCGTCTCTTGACGTCTGTCGTTTCACAGACAACCTTTTATCATCTTTCTTTGGTTCCCATAATTTTTGTTCTCTAGGTGGCGCTTCCTCCCCAGCAGCATTGTCACGACGACGAGTCTCTTTTCCATCAACATGCCTATAAAAATCCCTCGACTGAATTGACGCTGGACGACGTTCTGAGGGTCTGTTTAAAAAACAAGATGCAGAAATAGATTGAAATAAATATAGATGTAGATCACTACAAAATGAAGCTGATTGAACAAATCACAGGCAGGGATGAACGATATATTTTTCTTACTATTTCAAATACATCATGAAAAAAAATTAACCGTCATTAACACGAAAATCAACACGATATTTTGGAAAACTCAATACCGGTATTTACCGTCCTACCGATATGCCTCAGTTTTAGTCAGGGTCACAGAATCTTTTGCCCCCACTCTTAATAACTACTACAAATAATTGGTTTCGAATATTGAATATTATATACATTCAGTCAAAGTTGAGATGAAAATAAAAAACAGGAAATCACCAAATCTAATTTGTTGATTTTTTTACACAGAGCACATGCTTCGGGCACTACCAAGGACAGAGAGACCTTTAACAAATGAACAGGCAGTATAGTATTTATAGTGGTAATCAATGAAGCATGAAAAAGATAGACAGCAGCGATAGAAATCAACAAATGCAAACAAAAAATACAGAGCTCAGAGTGAACAATGAATTATCACTTTGATATACGTACAGGTCTTATTTCGATACCAATGTGAATGAATCAGCAAAAATTTCTGAGCAAAATATTCAGAGGGTTAGCCGGAAATTTTCACAGATATATTTTTTTTTTCATGGCCACTTCCTAAGAGCGGATCACCCTGCCCAAGGCCCTGTAACAACGGCCACTTATAGACGAACAGGGTTACAATCGCTGGAAGAATATGATCTTTTCCTGTTCGGCTCAGCCTACCCAAGTTATTACACCCTGGGTTGAGTGGTGGGCATGGATAAGTGAGCCAAACTCGCCTCCACTCGTTAAAATTTTCCTATAAATTTGGTCCAATACAACAACAAACTAACCTTTCGTTTTCTTTATCTGCCGGTGTGGCTCTCCCGCTGTGCTGTGATCTGGTCGAACTTTCAGAAGGCTTGCGAGTTCTGTGGAAGGAAATGATGTGATGAGATTTCATTTTTATCGAGCAAATGAGAAAGTTGAGAATACAGCTTAATCATATGGCGAACCAAGACCTCTCGTGCAGACCAGTTCCGAATCAGGTGGTAATTACCATTGTCCAGGGCAGATACTACTCAGCCCTCACTACACTTAATTCGGTGGTTCATTTGGGATCCGGGTAGCACATAGAATCCTGCGGATATGGCTTTTTTACAACAGATATTTCGGCATTTCTGACCACCAATAAGCGGCACTTTATCTTATTTGAAAAAGTCCAAAAGACAAGTCGTAAAGCAGTAATTAAAGAACATGTCTATTGAATTGGAAAAGCAAATGAATAAGAAAAAAATTAACAGTACATCAAAAAAAAAATAATATCGCATTGCACTTTTAAAGCTTCTTTTTTTCGAAGCCACCGCCAAGAATATAAATTCTTAAGTTCTGCAAACCGCAAAAAAAAAGCACCCGCAAACAACGCTGCAACCGCATTCCTCTGCAATGAGCAATTTGACCGTGCCAAGGCGAGCATCTGTCCAAAAGCATATGCTTCAGACATGCTACCACTGACCAGACATCGTTACACCGCAAAATTAGGCTGATAGATCAGTCGGGCTCTAGAAGTATATTTTGAACTCCGCTGTGTCATTCGTTGGCTCCTTTAAGGTTAAAGATGGGCCGATGTATCGGTATCGGCAAGTATCGTTATCGACAAGTATCGGTACTGGTATCGGAAAATTCATCACTGATACTGCCGATACCAAAACCGGACACGTCTTTACAACGGAGCGTACGAATTTATTTACTGATAATAAATGTGGAAAGATCTCGCATCTTACTGCTCTGAACAATAATTAAAACGGGACATGCCTCGCGTGAACAATTTCACTTATACTTTGGGTTTTATCAATCCACTGACTATATGCTCTTTTTGATGCAGAAAAAGGTGTTAGGTGTCACGTTAGTTGCGTAACCACAAACATTTGCACGCAATCTTTGGACCCATGTATCCATTCAGTATATTTTCATACATGAAAGTTTGCACTCAAATTGATGCAAGAATTCACGGGTGCAACCGTAAGTAGGCGCACGCATACGTGGGTGCAACTATAACAAGGGCATATGTATGTGGATACAGAAAGGCCTTCAAAGTGGTATCAGTACTTGTATCGGTGTCAAAGAAAATTTTGATATTAGCCCATCTCTACTTTAAGGCGCTGTTTCAGTTCTTTAGAGCAAACTTTTAAAAAGAAATCCACAAGCCTCTTTGATTGAGCTGATGTATGAGGCATTGAAATTGACTCACCTTCCCAATTCTGCATCATGAGATCCCTCGCTTTCAACTCGCTCTCTTTTCATGATAGCTTGAGGACGCGGCCTTGTTTCCGGCTAAATAAAAATGATACACATCATTGCGTTCAAGTACTGATTTCCATTATTTGTGAACGGAAAGAAATGGTTGCCTCTATTAATCATATCCTTATCTCTTATCTCAATATCACAGATAAACAAAATTATCACAGATAAACAAAACTGCTGAACTAAATTTTGCAACAAAATCATGATTGACACTGCACAATCGTCATTTAACTTCAAAATGAATCGATTCAAATATAATCTTTAATCAGAAATCTAGAATATATTGGGCATCTGCTCTGGGCGATGGTTAAACCAGTTACCACTCCTTTGTTTCCTTTCAGTCTGCTCTTACGACATGCAGTAAACATGTTACGACTATTCTAAAGCCTGTACCTACAGGGAAGAAAATATTAGACATTTTCATGATTTCACTGCAAAACAGACACTCACATGCCTATAACGCTGGGAGGGGGTACTGACCCCACTACTGTCTCGGGTCATATTAATAGGTCACACGACAAGTAATGGTTTCGAAAATGAGATCACCATCTACTAATTTTTTAATGTATGCAGCAGAATCATGATATACACTGAATTGCTCTGGCTATATTCTCATGATTCACTGCACAAAGAATCTTACCTGTCCATAATGTTGGGAGGGGTACTGCCCCCACTGCTGCCTCGGATCATATTGGTGGGATGGAGGTTGCCCGTACCAACCCCTAGCGTCTTTGTATCGCATTTCGTCCTAAAAAATACAATAAAATTCATTACAGACAGTGTGGTCGGTTTGCAAACACACTTTTAAAAATGAAGTTAAAATCAGAAGCAGAGCCTAAAAGGAAACAACTAACAGAAATATAATAGCAAAGCAAAAGCTACTACAAGAAGTAGTACCAGCCACTGCACTCTAAACAGAAAACCTTCCAAATGGAACTGAGCCTCCATGATAAAGTGCAGTAAGTAGTATCTTCCCTGGGTGACTGTCAAACCATCTACTTTTTCTTTGTTCCCCATTAGTCGCATTTATCAAATATCCCATTTTCACAATTGCAGCTTGTCTTAATTGTGATAGTTTATAGTGTATTTTCAATTCACACTCCATATCTAAAAGCAACAATTTCCATATTTTAAAGACAAAATATAATCGATTTTGGTCAAATTACATTTTGTCGTTAAAAATGAAATTTATAGTCGTTTCAGTAACTCTTTGTTCCTATAAACGATTCACCATTGATTCGAATGTATTGTGCTTCGAATCGATTCGAAACACAGAATGGAATTGCCCAGCCCTACACACAAGGGACAATATTGAGATCCATTGCTGCAGATATTATAATAGGCTACAGGGGTGCAGATAACCATAGAGTATTACTTTCATTTGTACTCGCATCAAGACGTTTACGTATTCAAATACTCGCAAAAATTAAAAATTTTAATTGAAATGTGTTAGCAAATTCCCGTTCAGAAACCCTTATTTGTACCCCTGGGGCCTATTCTTTCCCGAATACCATAAATAAAAATCTATTATTTTACCCTGTGTTAGAAAGCCAATGTTCATAATTTTGACCCTACCTGCATCTTTTGTGCGAGTCTTGGAGGTAAATTTCTTCCACCGGGTGGCGCTGATCCACCCCCTGTAGGATAGGGGGCAGCTCCCCCCTGCTGATAATACCTGTCTTCCATCTGAAAAAAAACATTTGACATGTTAAAATCAACCGGACTTTTTTGCTTCAAGACTGAAAGGAAACAAAGAAGTGGAGTACTGTTTAAACCCTAGTCCATGGCAGATACCACCCACTGCACTTTACTGCAGCAGTTTTGACTTCACTTTGTGACGCTTTCTACTCTAAAATATTGTTGATGTTGTTCCTTCGGGTGTTCGTAATGTCTATGTACTTTCTTCAGACCGACAAACTGCTTTTGAAACTATCAACAGTGTTATTTCATAGTAGTATTGGTGATTTTAAAACTTTAGGCCGTTGGTCGATTTCAACTTCTGGCCTAGCTTATACAAACTATAATGAAATAGGTCTAGGACAGCGGTTCTCAACCAGTGGGCCATGGAAACATATTGAAGTGGGGCACAGGCCAATTTCAAAAAAGCTAGATTCATTGATTAGTTCGATTTGTGCAACTTTCCCTGATTTAATGGAATTATAACTTGGGGAGGAATTGAGATTTTTTTATTTCTTTTGAAAATAGTGTTAATCCTGGTGCACACAGGCTTGCGAATGCGATCGGGATTACCCAGCATGCATGCTACCTGCAATTGTGTTTCTTGCAATAAATCGTGCTGTACATGAAAACTGAATGCGATTTTTCAGTCTGCGACAGTTGCGATATTTTATAGGTTCTTACTTTCATAAAAATTTAGTGGGCCACAGAATTTTTGTGCAACAAAAATGGGCCACGAGAAGAAAAAGGTTGAGAACCACTTAACTAGAAAAACAAGTCCTGACTCCAGAGTGAAGAATCAGAAAAAAAATCTCACCTTTCTTCTGTCATCGCTACTCTCGCTTTCCGTGCGATGGCCTCTACCATCATATTGTCTATACTCCTCACTAGGTGTCCTCAGTAATCCGTGTGAGGGCATATCATACCTCCCTCCCGCATCTCCATGGTAATCATGGTGGTCTTTATGTGGCATCCGGCGATCGTATTCATCAGCCTTGCCATCTGCACCCTGCTGCTCGTATGCCATTCTAAAGAGAAAAATTTTAGAGTTTAGATATATTTAAAAATATAAGGTTTGACTTTGGAATCTGGATTGACAACTTATCTAGTAAATACAAGGATACAGTAGCAGAAGTGACTAACTAGAGAAGTTCAGAGTCTAAGAGTCACACTTCATACTTTCACAAACTTTTTGTTCTGCAACGTTTCGTTCGACCAAAGTCTGACATGGTTTCACCATCGCCCCGGGCAGACACCACTCACTGCCCTTTACCATAGTGGTTCATTTCCGTTAGGAATATTTACCACTTAGAGTGCAGTTACTGATACTCCATCTTTTACCAGCTCTTTGCTTGCTTGGAACCACTTTTTATAGAAAAAAATTTTAAAAAATATTTTTACTTTCCAAATTGATATCATTTCTTGGAACGAAGGATTCGCAAGTCATGATGAACTACATTTTGTAATTAATATTTTCCTCTGATAAAGTTGGAATACTGTTTTTCATCCTACGAGGCAACTAAAAGGTAGCCAAGAAGTGGTAGATGGTTCTACCATCACCTGGGGCAGATACCACTCACTGTACTTTACCATGGCGGTCCAGTTCCGTTTAGGTCCTACGTATTATAAATGTTCGGGGTATTGGAAATATATTTGTGCAAACACGAATTCCATCGCTGTCAAATTTTGTTGGGCGCGGAAAGATTATTCACACTACTAGATAATTAACGTCAAAAAACAGACACATCACCTTTTTTCTTCCTCCTCACGTCTCCTTTTAGCTCTCTCGGCCGCTAGAAACTTCTCATCATTTTGTCTCCCCCAACCCCCAGTTTCTGACCCATCTCCTTCGGTAGAGTGGGGTTTCTGGGGGTACATCTGCGGCCCCATGTATCTCTGGGGCTGTCCAGATGGATAGGCTTCTCCTTGGGGAGGCATTCGGCCCTCGTAAGGTTTGCTGAAATTAGAAAAAAGAAAGATTTTAAATTTAAATGAAAAAAAAAGTGACATTGAGATTCACATACTACCTTTTCCACAATATTATTATTAGTTCATATACCGTGTTTACTCGATTGTAAGCCGCTGCTTATAAATATTGTTTCCCATCATATTTGCGGCTTAAATTCAAGGACAGCTTACATTTTTTCTTTGCGATGCCGATACTCTGTCTAAACTTTATCGGCCATCAACCCATATAAGCACCAGCACAGTACTGGTATATGCGGATCACATTAAATTTTTTAACACTTTCACATGTGGCTTACAATCAAGGCTTCAGGAGAATTTTCAGATTTGTCTCCTGTGGGTTTGCTCTGAACAAATTTTAATGAAAAAATAGAAAAAGCTATGAACGCTTCTGTAGAATGAGAAGATGGTATCTATGTTTGCGTGAATTTTTCACACTATTAGCTCAGCTCAGTTAATGAAGATGTACAAATGATTCAAATAAAATAAGAACTTTAGTTTGTTTCTATTGAAAACTCGTCGTTCATCGCATTTAAAATATCTTTACATATTGATAAAATACTGATTTGCTAAGACACTGTGATTTGACGACATACGGCAAAGACAGTTACAGATTGATAAAATATCGCACCAAGTAACGATAAAAAACAGGTCTTTGGTCAAATTACTCCGAATTATTTCTCAACTTTCGCAAAGTCACGACATGGCAACCCACCCACATTTAAGGAGTTAGTTAAGGACGTCTAGCTGAAACTGATAATCAACCATCAATGTACCAAATACGAAATGACTGCGTAAGATATAAAAACAGAAATTGCGCTGAAAACATTTTAACTTAAGCGCAATAGTATAGTGCATTGAGTGATATCTTCTCTGGGTGGTAGAAGACCCATTCATCATTACTATTTTCCTTTAGGTCACATCTTCATTAAATGCCCGGAAATAGATTAAGGCAACTCCTATTATACAAAAAAGGATACTTACCCCCTCTGGCTCACAGGCCTAGGTCCCGGGTATCCTTGATGGTATTGTTGATTCCAACCCATATTATTTGGCTCCATACTGCCCCCGCTGGTGCCATCATATCCTCCTCCTGGATGATGTGGGGCGCCCCAGGCTTGACGAGGTTGCATGGGACGATCATCGTCCTAAAAATTTGAGCAAGGCTAGATTTAACAAACCAAATGGGCATGGGTCCTAAAATTGAAATCAAGTTTGAGATTCAATTCTTAAGAATACTCATGACTGTTTCAATCCGTCAAAAAGCAAAACTTGGTTCCTTAGAATTAACAAGATGAGGGGTACAGTGAAAAGACTTTGGTTCAATGAATTATCTTGAAACAATGCCTCCCTGGTAAAGGTTCTTCTGAAGCTCTAAACTGAACCAATTCTTCTGTTATCTAAGTAGTCTAGTGAGTCTGACCAGCCCAGTGAATCTGACCAGCCCAGTGAATCTGACCAGCCCAGTGAGTCTGACCAGCCCAGTGAATCAGACCAGCCCAGTGAATCAGACCAGCCCAGTGAATCAGACCAGCCCAGTGAATCAGACCAGCCCAGTGAGTCAGTCTGACCAGCCCAGTGAATCTGACCAGCCCAGTGAATCTGATCAGCCTAGTGAATCAGACCAGCCCAGTGAATCAGACCAGCCCAGTGAATCAGACCAGCCCAGTGAATCAGACCAGCCCAGTGAATCAGACCAGCCCAGTGAATCAGACCAGCCCAGTGAATCTGACCAGCCCAGTGAATCTGACCAGCCCAGTGAGTCTGACCAGCCCAGTGAATCAGACCAGCCCAGTGAATCAGACCAGCCCAGTGAATCAGACCAGCCCAGTGAATCTGACCAGCCCAGTGAATCTGATCAGCCCAGTGAATCAGACCAGCCCAGTGAATCAGACCAGCCCAGTGAATCAGACCAGCCCAGTGAATCAGACCAGCCCAGTGAATCAGACCAGCCCAGTGAATCTGACCAGCCCAGTGAATCAGACCAGCCCAGTGAATCAGACCAGCCCAGTGAATCAGACCAGCCCAGTGAATCAGACCAGCCCAGTGAATCAGACCAGCCCAGTGAATCTGACCAGCCCAGTGAATCAGACCTGCCCAGTGAATCAGACCAGCCCAGTGAATCTGACCAGCCCAGTGAATCTGACCAGCCCAGTGAGTCTGACCAGCCCAGTGAATCAGACCAGCCCAGTGAATCAGACCAGCCCAGTGAGTCAGTCTGACCAGCCCAGTGAATCAGACCAGCCCAGTGAATCTGATCAGCCTAGTGAATCAGACCAGCCCAGTGAATCAGACCAGCCCAGTGAATCAGACCAGCCCAGTGAATCAGACCAGCCCAGTGAATCTGACCAGCCCAGTGAATCAGACCAGCCCAGTGAATCAGACCAGCCCAGTGAATCTGACCAGCCCAGTGAATCAGACCAGCCCAGTGAATCTGACCAGCCCAGTGAATCAGACCAGCCCAGTGAATCTGACCTGCCCAGTGAATCAGACCAGCCCAGTGAATCAGACCAACCCGGTGAATCAGACCAGCCCGGTGAATCTGACCAGCCCACTGAATCAGACCAGCCCAGTGAATCTGACCAGCCCAGTGAATCAGACCAGCCCAGTGAATCTGACCAGCCCAGTGAATCAGACCAGCCCAGTGAATCTGACCTGCCCAGTGAATCAGACCAGCCCAGTGAATCAGACCAACCCGGTGAATCAGACCAGCCCGGTGAATCTGACCAGCCCGGTGAATCTGACCAGCCCACTGAATCAGACCAGCCCAGTGAATCTGACCTGCCCAGTGAATCAGACCAGCCCAGTGAATCTGACCTGCCCAGTGAATCAGACCAGCCCAGTGAATCAGACCAACCCAGTGAATCTGACCAGGCCAGTGAATCTGACCAGCCCAGTGAATCTGACCAGCCCAGTGAATCTGACCTGCCCAGTGAATCAGACCAGCCCAGTGAATCAGACCAACCCAGTGAATCAGACCAACCCAGTGAATCTGACCAGCCCGGTGAATCTGGCCAGCCCACTGAATCTAGGCATTCTAGTAAATCTAGGCATTCTAGTGATGCTAGACAGTCTAGTGAAATTAGACAGTCTAGTAAATCTAATTAGAGCAGTCAACGAACTGGACATCTGTATACGGCACGAACAGGCCAATGTCGGTAAACTATGGGAATTTCATACACCGCACCAACACGGCAAAAATTTGGTTTTTCATCAAGTGGCTCTTCGGATGGATAGAAAAGTGTCTGGTTAAGGTTTCTCTAAACTGAACCATTTCCTTCTGTTATCTAAGTAGCAGAGTAGCCAACAAACTGGACAACTGGATATCTGAATAAGGCACGAACAGGCCAATGCCTGTACACTATGGGAACACGGCAGAAATTTGGTTTTTTTGTCAAGTGCCTCTTCTGATGGACACAAAAGGTGCAAAACCATCAATACTGCTATTTCATAGCAGTATTGATGATTTTGTACCTTTTTACAGTTTTTACAATTTTGTTGCTCTGAGACGCTCAAAAAGCAGTGTTTAAGAATCCACTCACCTTTGATCTCCCATGATCATATTGTTGATCTGAATGTTTATCTCCCCTGGAACATAAAAATCATATCAAATCAGAAATAGTATTCAAATATGCGAAGTTACCTCATAGGGTAGGATAGGATATCATTCTTATCCTGAGGGAGAGGAAAGCCGAGAATACAGCTTAACCATATGACGAACCACGACCTCTCGTGCAGATACCAGTTCCGAATCGGGGTGTAGGCTTTTTTTTTATTATCGTATTTCTCATTTTTCCTGTACATGGACCTGGTTGGTAGAGGAAGCCGTAAGCAGCGCTTACGTGAACTCCCGCGCACCGGCGAGGCGTCCAGCAAACCTCTCGCATGTAATCATCATCCCTGACAAGATTCCAGCCTGCACCATGATGATCAGAGATGCTTAGCTCGAAGCGTATTCTCGACGCTTTATCGATTGAGCTAGCCGGGCCCCGGGCACGAGACTTGTATATAATTGTTAAAAATACACTATTACACCCCGAGCTTTCATTTCAATATCCTGGGCTGGCATTGAAAATATATTTCATTATCTTTTGATTTTAGAATTCAAATACTCAAATTCAAATTATTATACTTTGAGAACAAAAACAAATCTTTCGAAAATTGTGTAATACGTCAAAAATTACGATTGATTTCAAACATAATTACTCTTTTATTTTGGAATCACTGGATAATTATAGAATCGAATCACTTATGATCTGGTGAATCGCAAATACTATTGAATATTTTGCAAACTCCTTTTTTTTATTGAAATTCACTCAAGCAAAGTCGGACTCTGTGCCTAAAAGTGACCAACAACAGCCACTTAATAGCAAAGAGCTAGTACAAGATGTAGTACCAGCGACAGCAACTACAAGATCTTGCCCGGCGAGACCGGCTCGTTAATTCATGCCCACCCACCACTCACTTAATAGCAAAGAGCTAGTACAAGATGTAGTACCAGCGACAGCAACTACAAGATCTTGGGTTTGAGCCCGGCGAGACCGGCTCGTTAATTCATGCCCACCACTCAACCCAGGGTGTAATAAATTGGGTAGGCTAAGCCAATTAGGAAAAGCTCATATCTTTCCAGCAATCAACGATTCTAACCCTGTCCGTTTATAAGTGGCCCACCGGTACAGAGCCTTGGTCAGGGTGATCCACACCAAGAAGTGGCTATAAAAAAAGAAACCCAAATGAAACTGAATCGCCATGGTAAAGTGATGGTAAAACCATCTATCACTTTTTCGCTTTCTTTTAGTCACCTCTTTCGTTGCATTTTCCAATGAAACAGAACAGTTTGCTATGCGGGCTAACGCAAATTGCTTGTTTCTTTTTTTTGTGCTCTTTCGTGCCTACAAAGCACTCTTTCGTGCCTACAAAGCACTCTTCCGTGCCTACAAAGCACTCTCCGTTAGCTTGCATAGCAAACCGTTGTTTCATTGGAAAACATAAGTAAGTGAACACAGAGCATTGTGCTTGCGCAGAGGTAATATAAAACAAACCTGAAAAAAACGCAACCTGCGGAAACGTGTAGTGCGGCCTTTAGTTGGTTCTGTCAAGGCACCGCGTCCGGCCTTGCTGAGAGTGGATTTAAACAAAAAAGAGAAAAAATTGCACAATGATCTTCAACCAACCTTTTATTATTATTATTTCCTCCGTTATCATCATCATCACTAAAAACCAGTTTCTCACTGTAGTCAACTTCTCCCTGCATTTCTGCCCAGCCTTCGTCATGGTCCTTGCCGATGTGATCAAGCTCCTGCGAGACAAAACCGTCAGAGATTAGATTATAGATTAGAATAAAGAAGCCTGGTTAGAACTAAAGGTATTTTTATTTATAGCCATTCTTGGAGTGGATCACCAGCGCCTTGTACTAGCAGCCACTTATGCACGGGCAAGGTTAGAATTGTTGGGAAGATACAATCTTTTCCTGTTAGGATAAGCCTGCCCAAGTTATTACACCCTAGGTTGAGTGGTGGGCATCGATTAGCGAGCCAGACTCGCCAGGAGATATTTTGAATTTTTTTCATCTTCCGATAAGGAGTGTAATATAGTAGAATAGAAGGAATTAATACTGGATTACACATGAAATAGACAAAAGGAACCTAAAGGAATCAGGGTATTTAAATCTTCTGGCGAGACATAATATTCATTCGCATTTTAGGACGAAATAAGACAAGATTTCATTTTTATCCTGAGGGAGAGGAAAGCTGAGAACACAGCTTAATCAAATGGTGAACCACGACCCCTCGTGTTTACACCAGTTCTGAATCGGGATGATGGTATTTGGCTCAATATTTTACTCATTTTTCCTGTGCAAGGACATGGTTAGTGGAGGAAGCTATAGGCAACGCTTACGTGAACCACCATCCACCAGCGAGGCATCCAGCAAACCTCTCGCACATAACCATCTATCATTGGAATTCAAAGTAGCTCAAAGCTATTCCCAGCGCTTTACCAATCAAGCTAACTAGGCACCCGCACATAATCATTGGAATTCAAACCCAGGACATTAGTGATGCGTAGCTCAGAGGGTATTCCCAATACTTTACCAATCAAGCTAAATAGGCACCCGCACATAATCATTGGAATTCAAACCCAGGACATTAGTGACGCGCAGCTCAGAGGGTATTCCCAATACTTTACCAATCGAGCTAACTAGGCACCCGCACATAATCATTGGAATTCAAACCCAAGACATTAGTGATGCGTAGCTCAGAGGGTATTCCCAATACTTTACCAATCAAGCTAACTAGGCACCCGCACATAATCATTGGAATTCGAACCAAAGACATTAGTGATGCGTAGCTCAGAGGGTTTTCCCAATACTCTACCAATCAAGCTAACTGGCCACTATTTTGGCCATTCACGTCTCTCTATCAAGTGCAAAAATTTATCTCAAGCCGATTAGACTTAATTGTGTACCAGATTATGAATACCCGCACAATGAAATTAAATTGACTATTGAATCCATTTTTTACAGGTGTCTGAGCAGCAGAACAACATTTTTTTCATTGAAATCGACTCTGAGCAAGGCCAGATGCAGCGTCACGAAAGAACAAACCGACTGACATTCTGACAGTCCATCCCTGCCAATCATACCTTCAATTCTGAATGTGATACAATAGAAGGCATCTGTCCAAAGCCATCTTGCTTCATAGGAGCTCTCTGTCTGGGGGGGTGATTCATGTACATTCCCCCTCGGAATCTAGAATGAAGAAAACAATTAAAATGCACTCTCATTAAGGATAGTAGCAGTACTTCAAAGGAACTAAGCCCTGTAGGTGAGGACTCTGAACACAATGAAAGTTTGTTGCATTTGTATCGCATCTCTGTATCAAATGTGATTCATGCTTAATCTGGAACATGTTAGCACTGCTGAATTCCAGGAATCATTTCAACTGCCTTTCTGAACTCGTGAATTAAAATTCTGCTCAACTTGCTATCTTACATGCTTGCTTGTCTAACATACAACAATTTAAGAGTTCAATAGAGGTTTTGGAACAGTTCAAGACATGTGCATAACAAGAGACATCCCATACCATATCGTAAAATCGCCAAATTTTCTTCTGATGAGAGATAATTTCTTCGGGTGTCTTGAATAGCCGAGTAGCTCGCATTCTGGGCCAAGCTGGCTTAAATAATTACAAATAGTAATTAACGATTCTTACCTTGGATCTTGCGGCTGGGGGTATCTCATTTGTCCTCCTTGTTGCTGGGGAATTCCCCCTCCTTGGGCAGGATATCTACTGCCTCCTGGTGGCATGTTCATATGTGGATATCGGCCATATTGGGACTGAAATGGATGGATAAATGTTTAAAACGCGAAATATATAACGAACTTGTGTGGAAAAATGCTGTTAATTTAATTAATGATTTGTTGCCGATAGAGCCAGATGTTATCAAGAAACGATAAATGGTCAACTATCGACCAGAGCAGATACTAATCACTGCACCTTACTATAATGGTTCAGTTGCATTGGGGACGTTTCCTGCTTCTACTTTTACAAGAAAATGGCTGTTAGTTCTATTAGGGTACTACTTCAGATCTTACTTAGAGCGAATTTCTAATCTAATATTCGAATCAGAAGACATCTTCTTATCAGTTTATAATTTGAGTAAAAATAGAAAAAATTAATACTATCCTTTTGTTGATTTCGAATTGTGACCGAAATCGAATAATTTATGATTCGAATATTCCGAATCGAATATTATGGAACAGCCCTGGTCAATATAAAGAGAAACTTCCTAATTAGTAAATTTGCCAATATGATCGGATAAAATTTGGCACGTAGCGCGTTGCTGCTACACAACGAGGAATTTTGTAGAGATGAGTGTTTCGGTTTTAGTAAATATAAACGTTCAAAACACGGGTGCCCGGTTAGCTCAGACGGTAAAAGCGATGGAAATATGCTTCAAGCTACGCAACTCTGATCGTCATGACTATAGATCTGGAGTTCGAATCCCTTGAGAAAACATGATATGCGGGAGGTCTGCTGGACGCCTCACCGGTGAACGGTGGTTCACGCAAACACTGCTTACGGCTTCCTCCACCAACCAGGTCAACGAAATAATACAAGCCAAAAAAAAACATTCAACCCGATTCGGAACTGGTATCTGCACGAGAGGTCATGGTTCGCTATATAAATAAGCTGAATTCTCAGCTTTCCTCTCCTGCAGAATAAAAATGAAATTCCATACTACAGAAAAATACTGATATTGCTTCACAGCTCTATACTTTGATAATTATATTGCAAGTTATTCCCCCTACACTGCATCCCACCAGCTGAGGGGGCTGACCAGGGGGGGGATATTAGTGCCTCAGGTAGCAGATATCATGATTTCATTCCACAATTATTGAAGCACTCAAAAACAGCAGCAAAATCATGAGATATGCCAAATTTGATGAAATTTGATATATATCATGATTCTGTTGCACATTAAAATTGGGGACAGCGAGTTCCTGATTTTGCTTTTCAATACCATAAATTCCTGATATTGCTTCACACCTCGATACTTACATAATTATTTTGCATATTATTCCCCCTGTACTGCATCCCACCGGCTGACGGCCCCATACCAGGGTGACCCATAGTACTTTCTCTGGGTGGTATGCCTTGACCACCATTATTTACGCCCTGCAAGTGAAATATTAAAATTATTTCATCAAAATAAAGTGATTATTTTATGAACACAAGTAAATACTCGTAAGCTGATGTATTATTTTACTCTCAAAAGAGATTTAAATTGTTTACTGGTCTTCAACTGGTTCGAATCCCGTGAGGGATTATGATTATATGCGAGAGGTCTGCTGGACGCCTCGCCGGTGCACGGTGGTTCACATAAACACTGCTTACGTCTTCCTCCATGTTGCATTGTCCATGCACAATAAAATAAGAGAAATATCTTAAGCCCAAATCCTTCACTCAGAATGCAGAACTGGTGTCTTCACGAGATGTCGGGGTTCGCCATATATTGAAGCTATACTCTTGGCTTTCTTCTTATGTAGAATAAAAATGAAAAACTATCCTATTCCAGCCCATTTACCAAACTTCTTATTTTTAAAATGAGGTCTCAAACACGCGGCCCACAAACTTTATATAACCGATGAGAACATTTTGCCCAGCCTTCATGACTTTATTAAATTTTCGAAACATTTACAAACAACATTTTTTTAAATTGTACGTATATTTTTCCGGAGAGTTATAAATAAATCCATTCGAAAACTTTCAAAATCGAAGACGTATAAAAATTTTTTAACAAAGGTGCTAAATGTTCGTTAACATCTGTTGATTATCCTCACCTCTCACATTATTCCTAGTTGTCCAAAGGGTTCGACAAGGCTGATACATATTCTTTTTATCTTTTTTTATTGAAAAGCACTCTGAACAAGGTCGGAAGCAGTGCCTAGAAGGAGCCAACTAAAGGCCATTTAATAGCAAATAGCTACTACAAGATGTAGTAGCTCAACTGCTCTCTAAACGGAAAACATTCCAAACGGAACTGAACCATCATGGAGAAGTTCAGTGAATGGTATCTGCCCTGGGTTACCACTTCTTAAATAAATTTTCACATCGATGCGCACCACATGCATCATTAAAAAACAGGATGAAACAAATTTTTTTTACCTGTTCGCCACCCATTCCTTGATCATCTTGCATCGGACGTTTATTTCTTATTTCGTCTGATTCTATTTGGGGGACGTTCCTTCCTCCCCCCTCTCTCCAAGAATCCATGTCTGTGAGGGAATGTGGACAGTGAAAAAATTGGAATTGAAAGATTGTTTGGCATTGCTTAAGCTGGGCGGCATATCAGTAAGACGGTAAATACCGGTATCGAATTCTCAAGTCAAGTAATAACAACAAACAGGTCATCAGCCCACTCACAGCTGCTGATGTGCCTCGATTGAACTTTTTACAAAGTCATGAAACAACAACCCGCCCACAATTAGAGGCCTGATGATTATGACAATGACATGATGATCATCAAGTTGGCAGATCTCATTAGAGTTGGGTGGATATCAGTAGGACGGTGAATACCGGTATTGAGTTTTCCAAATATCGAATCCCATTTTGACGCCGGTGTGCCGGTACAAAATATACCCAGCTCTAGATCTCATGTTCGAGTCTTGCTTGTTATTCCACGCCCACCACTCAACTCGGATGATAATAACTTGGGTAGGCTGATGACGAACTGAAAAGATCAATTTTTAACACGAACCCTGCGTGCTCACGAATGTGTAACGCTACTATGTTATTTTAGATTCGAAGACTTTACCAAATAAACTTACTTTGAGGCCTCAAACTAGACCCGGGACCTTATTAATTTCAAAGTTTCGTCTGCCCAAAGTAGTCTGACGAAACGTCACGGAAGTGAATTTGTGTAAATATGAAGCAAGACTTGAGGGCGCAATGGCCTAGCGGTTAAACATGTTGGCATTGCAGGTTGAAGATCTCGGGTTCGAGCCCCGTCGAGTCTAGCTCGCTTATCCATGCCCACCACCCAATCCAGGGTGTAATAAACTAGGTAGGTTAAGCCGAACTCGGATGGTAATAACTTGGGTAGGCTGATGACGAACTGAAAAGATCAATTTTCAACACGAACCCTGCGTGCTCACAAATGTGTACTTTTTTTAAGATTCGTGACACGAAATAAACTTACTTTGAGGCCTCAAACTAGGCCCGGGGCCGTACTGATTTGTGTCTTTTGACCTTTCCGAGTCTTCCTGCTGTGACCTCTTTGTGTTCGATAACGAAGGAAAATCGTCTGATAAATGACCTCGATTGACCCCTGAAATGGAAAAGTCACCCTTATCGATAAGTTGCTTCAATAACAGTTCAACGAAACATGCAAAGTCCCTCAAGGACAGGCAAAAAGTAAAAAAATCCAGAACAGCACTTGGGATGTCCACAGAGAAAGAAAAAGGCTGCAAGAAAGAAAAAGGCTGCATACATAGTAATTGTGATGTTACAAACACATAGTTAATGTGACTTCATAAACAGAATTCTTGAAATAGTGTTCCCTCTAAATACTATATCTTTTTGAAGGGAACATCAACGAGCGATTGCATCATGCTCATGGCATATTGATTCTTTAGAAAATCGGGTATATTTTGTACCGGCATAACGCCGCCAAAATTCTGGTATTTCAAGCCATTTTCTGCTATCAAAAAGCATACTATTGTTTCGTTCAAAGATTTATGTGAGGCGCAACCTAGTAAAAAAATTAGGTGCGTTCCTCTAAATGCGAGCTGGTCGTTGTTTCATGACATTGCAAAAGTTCAAATGATAAATATCAGCAGATGTGAGATAACATTTATAATATTAAAGAAGCGAATATTTAAATCAGAATTACCATAATAAGTGAGATATCAGATTCTTATTCCACATTTTACAATATTTATTTACCGAGCTTATTTACAACAAAATCGACATCTATTTTATAAAAAGTGTTGAATCCGTTGATTTGGAACCAATCTTGATTCTAATCCAATTAAATTATTTATGTAGATTGGGATCTCTGATCGTCAAACGCAAGTTAGAATCCTGTAGGGGATGATGATCATATGCGAGAGGTCTGCTAGGACACTTCGCCGGTGCATGGTGGTTCACGTAAGCATTGTTCAAGACTTCCTCCACCAACCAAGTTCACACACAGGAAAAATGAGAATGAAAAATATGAACAGACAGATTATATTCAACCCCGATGCGGAACCAGCGTCTGCATGACGGGAATTGGCTCGCCATATGATTGAGCTGTATTCTCTGCTTTCCTCTCCCGCAGGATAAAAATGAAATCTTATTCTATCTTATGTTTTTTTTTCATAGCTACTTCTTAGAGTGAATCACCCTATCCAAGGCCCTGTAACAGTGGCCACTTATAAACGGACAGGGTTACAATTACTGGAAAGATATGATCTTTCCCTGTTCGGCTTATCCTACCCAAGTTATTACACCCTGGGTTGAGTGGTGGGCATGGATAAGCGAGCCGGACTCGCCGGGGCTCAAACCCAAGATCTCCAACCTGCGATGCCAACATGTTTAGCCAGTAAGCCATCGTGCCTGTATCAAGAATCTAATATCCCCCCTTCTTACCTTGATGTGTGCTACGTTGAAATCTCCCCCATCCTCCCCCTGCATTTATTTGTTGGGAATTCGCCTGTTGATTTTGTTGCTGTTGATTTATAGTGTTGCTGCTGCTTGAGTTTACTGCTGCGTATGACTGCGTAAAAAATTGGCAAATAAAAATCAAGAACAACGTCACAAAAATGGCCGAAATTTAGTACCGGTAACTGCACTTTAAGCAGAAAACATAGAAAACAGAACTGAACCACCATGGTTTAGTGCAGTATGTGGTATCTGCCCTGGGTGAATGTAAAACCATCCAATATCCCTTTGTCTCCTTTCAAAGACCTTTAACAACAGGCACAAAATACATACGGACAATTTTAAACCCTGTACCAAAATGTCATTTTCTTCAAATGGTTAAAAAAGTTTCAAAATCATCAATACTGCTATTTCATAGCAGTATTGATGATTTTGAACCTTTAACACGGTTGGGTAACTACCAGACACTCGAAAAAACCAACTAATTAATTATGAATTAAATTTAATCTTCTGATCAACAATTTATCATGGAATATCGTCAATTGAGAAAATTACGAGAATTTGATGGCTTTGTTGCTGTGGGTTTCTAGTATTGCTTGAGTAAAAACTGCTGCTGTGTAGGACTGCTTAAAAAATTCGAGGAATACACTTTGGGTGGATATAGGTCAGTGTCACAGAATCCTTGGCCTCCATTCTGAATAACTACTACAAATTATAGCATCGGGTCGGCAACTCTGCTCAACATGAGTGAAAAGTTAAATAATAAAAAAAACTATAAAATAATGTTCAAAATCATCAATACTGCTATGAAATAGCAATGCTGATTGTTTTGAAGTTTTTTGTCCATCGAAATGCACGACATAATCAATGTTGACATCCAAAGAAAAATAAGATTCTGTCGCCACAGACAAGCAGAAGTCAAAGTTGGAAACATTTATGAACTCAAGAACCTCTAAAAATCCCAGATTTCGAGCCCCGCAACCTCGTTTGAACAGAAACGAAAACGATAACTTACAGATTGCTGCTGTTGGGAATACCGCGCTGTCTGACGCTGGTGCTGCGATTCCTGCGTTGACTGCTGCTGATTTACACCCTGAGCATGCTGCTGCTGCTGAGAGCCTACTACTCCTGCTGCTGAACTGGAGGAGGCTACTGGTTTCTGGTCGGGTTTCGAACCCCATCCTGTACCGTCTTTGGGAACTGAAAAGAAAAAGGTAGGAGTCAAAATTAGAAGACCGATTTATAGAAACAATATATTATGAATTTAGATTGAAATTTGGATATTTTAACCATTTTTTTATCAAAATTTGCTCAGAGCAAAGCTAAGGAACTAAGGAAACCCCATTCCTGACAAATGTCTATCAATGCAAATTCTAAATCCATACAGATCAACACGATCAGGAAGGTAGTACAAAAACAAGGAATTTCAAAGATTAGAGGCTCCTGGAAAAAACTTCTTGCATAAAACTGTGACACTGTGGAACCTCCACAGCGAATAGGTGTGAATCGGTGGCTGATCGGGTGGACCGGTTTGAAATTTTGTTCAGAGGAATGAGAGCAAAGAGCTACCGAACAAAGCCCTATAAAATATCTGAGAAATAAATACTATGAGATGCTCATCGTGATGATGTCAGCATTAGATTATATTCGATAACAAAGCCTATATTGTTTTCAACTCGGTTTTTCCAAGTATATATATTTTTCTGAGGACAATAAATCTAGATTTTGTGTTTGACACTTTTCTGATAAGAAAAAGTTTTATTTTGTTTATTATAAGAATAAAGATTATTACTAAACCAAATATTGAATATTGATTAAGAAAAAAGGTGTAAACTCACCTAGTTCAATATTCGGGTCGTTTCCTAAATTTTCTGACTTTAAACTTGGCAAACTAGCTGGTGGGGGAACTCTACGAACATTTTGAACTTTTCCCAAGCTTTGTAGGCCATGTCGTACTGTCGCTGAAATGAATAAGATAAAGAGAATGATAATGTGTGCTAAAAGACGTGCCAAATAGACTAGGGTTTGTTCATAGCAGTTTCCACAATTTTGAATCGTATTTGATCTTCTTGCAAAAAAATACATCTATAAATATTGCGCGTTCATTAAATTTTTTTCTAATGGAATGTATTTTCCTCGAGCGTCTTGAGTAACAGTAGCTGGCACTCTGTCCGTATCAAAGCATACTCACATGAAAGTTTGGCGGCTTAAACTGCCGAAATATTCATGTCGTTTTATTTGGGTAAACAAAAAGCCTCAAAACCATCAACACTGCTATTTCATAGCAATATTGATGATTTTGAACCTCTTCATAAAGTTTGGATACTCAATCTTCTTTCTTCTTCTTCAATGTTTTTTTTACAGCCGCTTCTGGAGTGGATCACCCTGACCAAGGCCATGTACAAGCAGCCACTTATAGAGGGACAGGGTTAGAATTGCTAGAAAGATACGATCATTCCTGTTCGACTCAGCCTACCCAAGTAATTACACCTTGGGTTGAGCGGTGGAAATGGATTAACAAGCTGGACTCGCCCGGACTCAAACCCGAGATATTAATGTGAAAATGCATCTTGAAATATTGCCCAGGATTTGTTAAATTTTCTTCTGATGGAACCGATATTCTTCTGGTGTTCGAGTAGGCGTTACCTTGCCGATCTGTATGAAGTCGTTTTCTTCGGATAAACAAAAAGATCTGTATGAAGTCGTTTTCTTCGAATAAACAAAAAGATCTGTATGAAGTCGATTTCTTCGGATGAACAAAAAGCTTCAAAACCATCAACACTGCTATTTCATAGCAGTATTGATGATTTTGTACCTTATTCTACAATTTGGTTTTTCAATCTTACAGAAAGAGATACGTCTTGAAACATTGCCTATTCGCTAAATTTTCTTCTGATGGAACCGATATTCTTTAGGTGCCTGAGTAGATGTCACTTTGCCAGTCTGTATCACGTCGTTCTCTTTGGATAAACAAAAAAGGGTTCAATACCATCAACACTGCTATTTCACAGCAGTATTGATGATTTTAAACATTTTTCTACAATTTAGTTTCTCAATCTTACAGAAAGAGATACGTCTTGAAACATTGCCCATTTGCTTGATTTTCTTCTGATGGAACCCCACTTTCTTCGGGTGACATACTTACATGAAGGTTTTGCGGTTTCAATAGTTTTTCCTTTGTAAGTTGACGTCAAATTAAGCGTGTGGAATCGTCCATCCTTCCCCTTGTTTGGAACACCATAACCCGTTGACATAGCAAATAACAAATACCAACTAGTACCATCTGATATTGAATTTGACCCGAACTAGACCTGAAAAATACGATTGGAGAGCTGGATGGCATTGGGTATTCCATTTCATAACAGTATTGATGATTCTAAATCTCTACACAGTCCGGTTGCTACAAGGCACTCAAAATAAGACATTTCAATTTTTCAATCATGAAAGATTGCCTATTTCTAAATAATCTTCTGATGGCAGGCGTTTTTTTCCAGGTGTCTAAGTAGCAAAGTAGCATGCATTCTGCCAGTCTGAGGCGAAGTAAGTTGACCAAAGACTTATTGTGATATTGTATCAATCTGTAACCTTTTTAGACTGTATGCCAGAAAGAACTTGACTGAAATGGGGATTTTGCTGCAATATGTGCAGATTCAACTCTATAAGCAGTATTCTTGATTATTCGATATCTTGATTCACTTGTGGGCCGCAGTGGTGCGATTAAACCGACAATACATGCCGAACGTAACACCTAACAAATGACGCGAGTTCGAACCCCAACAAATTACGTTCAAAATGCTTCAATGAGCAATGCATAAGGGGTGCCCCTGGGCAAGGCAATGTAACTCACAGCTCTTGAACTATGCTCGATAACCTCAGTGATTTTTCATATGTTCCACACGAGATGGAATGACAAGACGCAAGAAAAATCTCGTAACAAGATATAAAAATGAAAAGATATTAGATTTTGGCCAACCCAAGCATAAACTCGCTAATTCTGAATTCGCTGGATTACGGGTTTTTTGGATCTTGCACAGACTATTATCACAGTCATGAAGAAATTTTAAATTATTTCAAGGATGAGAGAGGTTCCTTGAGGTTCCTTTAGCTTTTTATCTGTGTAATCCGTGATTAGTTCCATTTAATCTGCTATTTGACCCTGCTTATAGAAATATTGAAAAAAAATTTGGAATCTCACAATCTGTAACGAATCTGCAAGTCTGCTAGCAACAACCCAGAATAGCGAAAAAGATAAAAATATGTCCTTTCCTAAGTAAAGTTGATTAGGTCGCGTAAATTACCAATTTAAGACCATAATGAAGATTGATTTTGTAAAATTCAAAATTATTATAAACAAACTAAAGTTGTTCAGCGCAAAGCAGTAAGGGTCTTTTCATTCAAGTCTCATGAAGGAATCCAGATATGAAAACCAAAATTGTTTTATCTGGAGTATCGACCAGAGTTTTAAAGACTTCAACTCAATCGAGCAAAGCACAAAGCAATATGAAGGCAGTCAATTCCAGAGCACGGAAATATGTGGCAAAACAGAAATTTTACAGTGAATGAATGTGAAGGTCTTGTGAAGTTATCATAAACAATCTACACTAATGAAGAGTGCAATAGTTTTCAGACAGAAAGACGGAATTCATTCACCAATCATGTGAGCACAAGTTAAATTAAGCAAAAAATGGCAATGAGTACAAATAAGCACTCTCATAACTGACAGGGAGGGCTGGAGTGACCATTCGGTTTTAAATCATTCGACGCCCCCTTGGATTCACGTTTTACAATGTTTTAAAATAAAGGTTGTGCAAATAAATTCGGGTCTAGTGAAGTTTAGTACCATATTCCCGAATGTCATTAAAATAAGAACTGGCAGAATATTCTCATCCTAACTAGGGGGCGCCAATGGTGCAAGCATCTGCCATTGTCTCTCGGGTTAGGATGAGTCGCTTGCAACATGGGAAATTTTTATGATAATCGGATATATGGTACTAAACTTCATGAGACCCATAAATTCATATAACTAGAGTAATAATTAAAGTTTGGGTAGGGCGGGGGAAATTTACTGAAAATTTTACGAACGGGGAAAGTACTAAGAATATTGGCTTATGTATACGCGCTCATACATATACACATATTCGTCTGCTTATGCCCTGTATCCGTGTATGACGAGGACAAAACCAACAGGATTCAAAATGAGGAAGTATAAGGAGCAGCAGGAAGTCGTCTGTGCTTTGAAGTTTTTTTATTTCAATCAATCGTTAAATAATGTTCATCTGTTCCTTGCTTTTTAAAACCTGATATTAAATGATTAATGAGAAGTTAAACAAAATTTTAAGAAACGACATTGAAATCCCTCTCCTGAAATTGCATTTTAGGCCAGACGGGTTTTAAACCTGAACCAACTCCGAACTTTGAGGAAGTCAAATTGACACTTCCATTCAAACCAAAATTGCAACAAAACAGAAATAATTAAATATATTTAAAATAGAAGCTTACCTTGGTCAGTTCTCTCGGGATACAAAAATATCAAATATTAAGCTGCAAAATACAAAATATAGAAGGATTAGGTGGATTTCAAACACCAGTTAATAAAAACAAAAACCCTAGCAAACCGCCACTTTCCTCAATGGCGTCCAGATCGTGACGTCACGAAACACAACAAAGCGTGATTTCGAGAAGTTGGTTTTTGTCATTTCAGGAAAATAGCTTGTTTTTGCCCGCATTTTTAAAAATAAAAATATTAAACGAAAGAAATGGAATTCAGAAAACCGTACTAAGCTAAACATTTTCACTAAAAATTTTGAAATATTATTTTGACCAGTAGATGTCAACCGCGATCACCAGGCATCAAAAGGCGGGATATGGCCTCATTATTTTTCATCTCGTACTCTTTTTGATGAGGAACTCTTTCGTTCCATGCTATACAATACAATTTATCATGCTTCAGGATATTTTTGCTTACAAGTATTCTTATTGTAAAACTATTAACTGTTTAAATTTTAATTAACTATTCTCCCTCATATGGTTCACGTAAGCGCTGCTTACGGCTTCCTCCCCCAACCAGGTCCATGCACAGGAAAAGTGAGAAATACGATAATCCAATAACCTTCACCCCAATTCGGAACTGGTATCTGCACGAGAAGTCGTGGTTCGCCATATGGTTAAGCTGTATTCTCGGCTTTCCTCTCCCGCAGGATAAAAATGATATCCTATCCTATATCATCTTCATAATGGATCTTTCCCCGATCTTGCTTCACTTTAGGAAAATATTTTATGAACTAACAACTTAACCACTGACCAAGGGGGATTCGGCGACGGATCCAAGAAATATATTTATATTTTATCCTCTATATCGCTTCTATAATTATTATTTTAAGGAAATTTTAGAGGAAAAATAAAAAAAACCTAACCCATGATCGATGCGCGTTCAGTGGCTGATTCAAGTATATATTTTGAAAAGGCAATATTTTTTACCCACACTGAAAAGATAGACATAGTTTATTTCGACACCTCTGACGACACAAAAGACGATACAAATAAAGATATAACATTACAGAGCTATCAGGAAAACAAACAAAACCTGAACGAAAGTTTAAAATCTTGCAACGGAATATGTTTCGAGGAAACATTAGAAGAAAGTGACATGCGTTTGCTTACCTCAATATCAATCTTATCTAACAATACGTGCTAGATCTTTTTTTAGAGGGGGGGGTGTGGAGCAAAAACTTTCCTTCTCAAGGCCGAAATATCATAAAATAAACAAAAATAGCCATCAAGACTCAAATTCACGCCCTGGGCGCATGAAAATCTTCACTATTTTTTGCCGACGAGACTTAATAAAGAGTCTGCCATAACCTTTTGCAAAGTCATGTTGGCCTTTGCTTGACTTATCGGAGAAGAATACGCACTTCCCAGAAGGACATAAAACACGCTATGTACTCTTTTTTGACATAAGTGTTCGTCTAGCCAATAATCAATCTATGTGATTAAATATTAAATGAAAAGTGGTGAAATAATCTGTCGTTGCTGTTGAATAGACTTGGAAATAAAGACTCGGAAACGTAGGAATCGACTTGACCTGTAACTTGATGTTACATGACTCGTAACTTGTGTGTTCTTCGACTCTTAAGTGGGCTGGACGCTTCACTGGTGCGCAGTGGTTCACTTAAGCAAGGCTTACTGCTTTCTCCACCAACCAGGTCCGTGCACAGATAAGCAATATTCAAGCCATAAACCTTCAACCGATTTGGGACCGGTGTCTGCACAGGAAGCCTTGGTTCGCTGTATGATTAAGATATATTCTCGGCTTTCCTCTCACGTGAATAAAAATTTACTTCCCCAGCTTTAATGAAATCCCATTTCCACAATAGATAGAGATAGACAAGTTGAACACTCGAAATTATAAATATTTAATCAACAGTAAAAAACTAATAATTTCATCAAACAATTTGAAGATTAATATACAATAAATAGAAACTTGAGTATTATAAAAGGCAACTGCCAGGATTGTTGGCGTTCAAATAGAAGTCTTACAAAGCAACTAAATAAAGACAATCAAAAAATCTTGCACCAAAAATAAGGTCTCAATACCATTCATTGTTTTTTTTTAATGAAAGTCGCTCAAAGCTAGGCCAAAGCGGCCACTCAAACGCCAAAGAGCTACTAGAAGATGTAGTACCAGCAACTGCACTCAGAGTGTGAAACACCCAAGAGCGAGGACTGAGCCTCTATAATAAAAGACAATGAGTGATATCTGCCCTGGGTGATGGCCAGGAGTCAAAAATATTAATTTCAAAATAAATCCAGAGCCTGGATCAAAATCTCGAAAAAGTACGCCATACAGATAATTAGTAACTATATCCCACAGACTATAAGAAAAAAATTAAAATAAGTTTCCCCCAGTAATAGATCGATTTATTTTATTTTTTTTATTATTGGCCACCTAATAGCAAAGAGCTACTACAAGGTATAGTACCAACAACCACAATCTAAGCAGAAAACATCCTGAAAGAAACTGAACCAAAATGGGTAAAGTGCGAGGTGTGACATCTGCCCTGGGTGATGGTGAAATCATTACAACCTCTTTACTCCTTTTTAGTCATCTTTTATGACACGCAGGAAATTATTAGGACCATTCTAAAGCTCGTAGCGACACTTTTTTTTATTGAAATTCAAAGTAAGCGAAGCCCGGAAAAATGACCGAATGGTATCTGGCTCAAAATCCATAGCTCATCTAATCAGTTCAAGTGAATCAGTTTCATTTTTATTGCCATACCTGCGTTGCTTTAAATCATTTTAATGTTATGTTTAAAAAATTCTTCGATCGACACAATCTATATTTCTATATTATCTGCGCCCTGCTACGAAACGGCATAGATGTTAAATGAAATTATTATTTTTCTGAATTGATATGAGAATATCGTGTAATACGAAGATATGAAAAAGAGTATGGTAGGGTACAAAATAAATATCAAACTTCATACAGCACCAAGTACGAAAATTGAAAAAAATGAATCGTACCGGAAATTTCAATCGTACTGTACTGAACTACCAGGCTTGCCAATATTTCATAGCAAAATTGAGGATTTTGAACCTTTTTCTAGTTTTTTTTTGTTATCAGACACTCGAAAGGGATATTTTATTCTCCTATTAAGAGATATATCACGGAATGTTACCAATTTGGTAAATCTTTTCTGATGGACACCATTTTCTTTGGATGTCTGGAAAGCAGACATACGTCCAATCCGGTAAAAAAATATCCGATCTGAGAAAGTCTAAAGATTTCAACACAGCACATCTCAAATAAATAGATTCACAGTCCTTTACTGCTTTGCTCCACGAACTCCCTCTCTTTGAAACTGATTCCATCTCCAGGTAGTGGGCTAGGAATGATGGGACATAACCAAGCATATTTCCAATTTACGCCGAAGACTTGTGCAATATTTTCAGATATTCCTAAGTCGTAGTTGAACCCTATTTTCTTTGCTACTTCATAGCATGTTCTTCCCCTGAAAGAATTGATAAAATCTGTATATATTTTAAGGGAACAGAGAGTAAGAATAATTAATTATTACAGAATTATACCGAAAGGAATGATGATTCATCACTAGGGCTGGGCAAAACCAAATCATTCGCTTCAAATACCTTTTACGAATTGGATCGAATCACGAATTCAATGTAAATAACAAATATCCCATTTTGACTCGTACAATTTGTCTCTGTTTTGAAAATCAAGAAATTTAGCGGTTATAGCATAGTGTACAATGAAACAATTTTCATTTTTTAACAACAAAATATAATCAATTTTGGTCAAATTTGACCAAAATCGATTGTATTTTGTCGTTAAAAATATAAGTTCTTATTTGATTAGTAAGTATTTGTTCCTATTGAATGATTCACGGTTGATTCGTAAATATTTTGCTTCAAATCACCGAATCGAATTGCCCGACCCTATTCATCAGCCCACATTTATTTGTCAAGTGCGACGGCCCTGTGGTTGACATTGCAGGACCTAGATTATAAATCTCCCAGAAGGTTAACCAATGTCCACCACTCAGGGTGTTGGGACTTGGCCAAGCTTGCCTACCCAATTAGGGCTGGGCAAAACCGAATCATTTGGTATTAGAATAATTTGTTCGGATCGAATCACTAATTCTATGTAAACACCAAATATCCCATTTTTCCTATTATAACTTGTCTTATTGTAAAATTGAATATACTTATAATTTATAGGATATTTTCAATTCATACTAAAACCTACAATTTTCATATTTTAAAAAAGAAATATAACCAATTTTGGTCAAATTTAAATGCGTTT
This sequence comes from Styela plicata, assembly GCA_963675895.2. Taxonomy (NCBI): domain Eukaryota; kingdom Metazoa; phylum Chordata; class Ascidiacea; order Stolidobranchia; family Styelidae; genus Styela; species Styela plicata. The sequence goes on along the minus strand of OZ023143.1, from coordinate 19,746,476 downwards.
CGTCGTTAAAAATGAAAATCCTAGTTCATTTAAAAAGTTTTTGTTTATATAAACAATTCACGATTGACTCGAATAAATTCTGTTCGAATCACAAAATCTAATTGCCCGCCCCTATACCCAATACATTTATAGACGGACACTGGTAGGATATGAATTACTTGATATGTTTTTCTATTGAAATTCACTCTCAGCAAGCGGAAAATGTTCAAAACAGAACTGAACTGCTGTGATAAAACGCAGTAAGTGGTGTCTGCCCTGGGTGATGGTAAAATAGTCTCTTACGAGAAAAAGTCTCTTACAGCGAGAGATATCTGCCACGGGAGACAGTGAAACCATCATTGTTTATATTTACTTTAATAAATTATTTCCATGCCATCCCAGCATCACTGTACAATACATAAACCCCATCCAATACAATTTGCACCCTCTGGGAAAACCACCATAGTAGAGTGCAGCGAGAGGTATCTGCCACGGGAGACAGTAAAACCATTCTCATTCATACTTACTTTAAAAAATTCATTCCACGCCATTGCAGCATCACTGTACAATACATAAACCCCAACAAATACAAATTGCACCCTTAGGAAAACCTCACTAATAGAGTGCAGCGATAGGTATCTGCCACGGGAGACAGTAAAACAGTCATTATTAATACTTACTTTAATAAATTCGTTCCATGCCATCCCAGCATAACTGTACAATACATAAACCCCAGCAAACATATGGACGTCATAATTGCCATCACAAATGTCTCAGATTCAGCAAAGCCTAAAACCCAGGCCAACCATGGTACGAACATTGTCAGGAGAGTCCTGTTATGGAGAATTTATAATTTTCATTTAGAGCTGCACAAAACATCCCATTCAACACTCTTTTTGAGTGTCTAGAACAGTGGTTCTCAACTTTTTTCTTCTCGTGGCCCATTTTCGTTGCACAAGAATTCCAAAAATTCCAAATTCGGCCCAATAAATTTTTATGAAAGCAAGAACCTATAAAATATCGCAACAATCGCAGGTCGAAAACTCGCATTCAGTGTGCATGTACAGCACGATTTCATAGCAGTATTGATGATTTTGAACCTTTTTATACAGTTTGGTTGCTTCTAAACCAGCGGTTCTCAACCAGTGGGCCATGAAAACATTTTAAAGTGGGCCACAGAATAATTTATAAAAGCTAGATGTATTGAAGAATTCAGCTTCATTTGTGCCTTGGGGATTGAATTGAGATTTTTTGATTTCCTTGAAACATAGTGTTAATCCTGGTGCACACAGGCTTGCTAATGTGACCGGGATTTCCCAGTATTGATCCCAGATGTTTTTGAAGCTTTTTTGTCCAGCAAAAAAAATGAAATGAACACCAGAAGAAAAACACCCGCACTACGCTACAGCGTTTCATAACTACGTATCTATTGTTTCCTCAAAAGTTTTCCTCAAATCACACTGGATAAAAGAAATGAGCATTCAAATAAGATATTAATCAGATTCAATTTCTGAAACAATTTAAAATCAACAAAAAAATAACTCTGAATGTTTTCAAACATAGGTATAAAGTTTTACTTAAAACAAAAATGGGATCAGGGGTTGCTAAATTCGAATTATCTTTTGGTTTCAGAATCGAATAATTTTTCCGAATCGAACCAAATTTCGAATCAGAAGTCATATATTAAACAAACAAACTAAAAATCTTTTCATCAGCTTATAATTTACTGAAAAATTCACTTATTTTTGAAAACATTTAAAATTATCCATTTGCTGATATCAAATTGTTGCAGAATCGAATAATTTATAGTTCGAATATTCCGAATAAATATTTTGGGCAGCCCCTATCCCTACCCAGTTTGAATTCTAGGAGAGAGGTTATAGTATTTGATTTCCAATACATGAACACGACTAGCAGGATGCCAGTTCTCTGCTGCTTAGATACCACAAGAAAATGGGTCTCATCAGAAGAGCTGATGCATGTATGTGCCATTTATTTTGCCTTTGAGCATGCAAGATAACATTTGAAAATATACATTCCTATTAAAAAGATCAGGGAGTATGCACAAGATAGCATGGGCCTAAGACACAGTGTGCGGCATAGGTCCTGCAATCGAAAAAATTAAAGCGAAAACTGACACGACATGTGACAAAAGAGATAAAAAATATAACATGGACGGACAACATATATATATATATATATATATTTGAAGGATACAGAAATATAAATAATATAAGAAGGATGGACAACGAATATATATACAGGGACTACAAAAAAATATGTTGAAACTTCACTGGTGATATCTATACTGGCGTTTCCAGTGTTTGTGAGACTACTGGGATAAACTATATAGATAGCACTAGTGAATGTGTCAGGGGAAAAGGGGGTGGGGTAAATAGCTGACTAGTCGAACAGACCAAAAACTTATAAGAAAAAAAACTCACTTTGGTTGCAGAACATGAAAAACTTCCCATACGAAATCAAAGTTCAAAATATTAGAGTAGAGAAGAGCTATCCACATGTTCAGCATCATACTCAGGAAATATCTCATGGTGGCGTGTCCCACACAATGAGACACTAAAACACAATGATGGTCTCGAACCAGAATGCATTTGTGGCAAGTGAAACAGTGGTATGACCTGGTGAAAAGAAGAAATGGAAATCAAGTTCGTTTCAAAGATCAGTTAATCAGAAGCAGTGTCTAAACGAACCAACTGACGACCACTATTATTACAAGGAGTTATTACAAAATGTAGTACCAGCTGCATAATAGTAAACATCCCAAACAGAACTCAATTTACTATATTAGAAAAAGATTGAAGTTTTTATGCCTGGTAGAGATAAAATTTCACAAAAAGATTTAACATTATCAACACTGATTGCAATAGCAGTGTTGATGGTTTTGAAGTGCCTTTTTATCGGGTGCCCGGTTAGCTCAATCGGTAGAGCATAGGAAATACGATTCGAGCTACACAGATTTGAATCACGTGAGGAATGATGATTATAAGCGAGAGGTCTGCTGGATGCCTCGTTGGTGCACGGTGGTTCACATAAGCGCTGCTTACAGCTTCCTGCACCAACAAGGTCCATGCTAAAAAAAAAATAAGAAATATGATGATTCAAAAACTTCCACCATGAATTGGAGTAGGCATCCTGCCCTAAAAAAATTTTGGATGCCAAAGAAAAACTGTGTTAGCCTGACATGGGCATCAACAGGAGTATGGAAAAACAATTGTGCAAAACAGGTGAAATAAAAACCGTCTTGTAGTTGAAATAAAAATTATCATATGTGGCATATTCTACACAGTGCGACATTCGATCTAACCTTAAATTAATAATGACAAGTTTTAAAAAAGAGGCATACCGGTAATATTGATACTCATATAATAATTTCTCATTGTGTATAATTAATTATTTTTAACAAGGCTGAAACTGGTAAATCAATGGCCTAATCTAATTAATGACTAACAAATTGTTGCTATAAAATATAACCTCAGTACCAGCAACTGCACTCTAAGCAGAAAACATTGCAAACAGAACTGAAGTGCTAATATATAACACACAGGAGTGGGAGCGATGGTAGAACAAATTGAAATCAGATTTCAACGTGAACCATACAATACCTTGGTGGGGCATTTGCTTCACATTTCCAGCAATATTTCCAACCTTTCTCTAAAGAACTTGGTAGTACCCTACTACCACTTGTTGCATCTGTCGTGATAAACTTCCAAACGCTGAGATATGCGTTGATTAATATGATGGTACCTGGAAGAATAATGAAGTTTCAATGAAAGGAAATGTACTTTGTTTCACAGTAACAATGTTTACGATTATATCTGGTTACAAAATTTATCTTGTGATATTGTCATTCCATCCAGTGTGGGACCAATGAGGAACCGGTAATGTTATCAAGCCTCATCCCAAGGCTCTAGGTTATAGTGCGTCGCTCAAGGGCACCCCGCATGTAATGCTCTTTGAAGGCTTTTTGTTCATCGATCTTGACCATACGCACATTATTCATTAACCACCACTTCTAGCAGCTATCGTCACTTTCATCACGACACTGCGACCCTTGATAAGATGGGATTTCATTTTCCTTCTGCGGGAGAGGAAGCAATTAAAGGGCATATTTTCGAATAGTTACTGAATACCCAGGTATTCTAGAATTCTTATTGAATGTAATTTCACTTTAGATTATTCTTAAATTGATTCATTTTGCAGTGAAGTCACGATGTAAACACCGAAAGAGAATAGTAAGTACAGAAAGAATATTATTAATTTGCCCACCAAAATAATATTAGGATTTTATTTTGTACCAAAAGTTAAATAGGCGCTGAAGGAGAGCGAAAATTGCAGGCCCTTTTATTGAAAAAAATACACCATTTCAGGGGCAAAAACTATAAGGCTCTGTATATTATGTGATTGCACTCAGAGGCATGGAAAAAATTAGGTTTCCAAAATCTTGCAGTAAGGACTGTCCCTTCCTTCCAAAATCTCAAGGCGACATGACCTCCGCCTCCTGGTACAGAGTACCTTGACAGTTTTATAGTTTCCTTAAAATGGTTTTTCTTCTTAAATTCCAACTTTTTATTTACGAACACAGGAGACATAGACTACAGCATTTGTATTGAGCAAGAATTAACGTAACCCTTTAGCTAACAGATCTTTTTGTTTGTCAAAAATGAGGGAATAGGGGGTCTAGTGAAGTTTAGTACCATATTCCCGAATGTCATCAAAATAAAAACTGGCAGAATATTCTCATCCTAAATAATCGGATATATGGTACTAAACTTCATGAGACCCGAAATAGGTTACGGTACCGGTATCGAAGTCTGCTTATACAGATACTCTCATTGTTTATTACTAGGACAGCCTGAAAATGTTTATTAAAAACAAATTTACCGGTACTACTCGACTCACCAAAAAATATATGAATTCCTTTATTAAAAGTTGGATCAGATGCCTGAATCCTCGGCAAAATGATGAAAAATTCGAATAAGTAAACAGCCAACATGAGGCCAGTAAACGTGAAAAATATTATCTTCTCATTTCGAAATTTGAAAAACTTCTTTCGTGGCTCCATAAAGTTGTTAATTCCTTTCAAAAACCTGTAGAAGTCACCCCAACTCAGGACTCTTTAAAATCTGATACGAAACACTCTCAAACAACGCAAGCTAAGTAAGCAGAAACGTTTGTTCAAAAAAGTCACAAGGGCCGGCTGTTGGTTGAATTCGCTCCATAAAGAGGTAAGCAAACGCGTGTTACTTTCTTCTGATGTTTGACTAAGATAAAATAGGATTTCATATTTATCCTGCGGGAGAGGAAAGCCGACGATACAGCTTAACCATATGGCGAACCACGACCTCTCGTGCAGATACCAGTTCCTAATCAGGGTGAAGGTTTTTGTAATATCATATTTCTCATTTTTCCTGAGGATGGACCTGGTTTCCTCGAAACTTATTCCGTGGCACGTTTTTAAACTTTCAGGTTTTGTTTGCTTCCCTGACAACTGTAATAATAGATCTTTATTTGTATCGCCTTCTGTGTCGAAATAAACTATGTCTAGGATGACATCTATCGCATTTCACAAGAACAATATTTGGACGTCTATAATTTTAGGCAAAGTTTTCATAATTTTTCCGCTCAAGTTATCCTTTCCCACTTTTAGCTCAAAAAAGGGGCGCTCTTCTGTTATAATAACAGTAGCGGCAGCGATAATTTGTGTCAAGTGCATTAGTTAGCATTATTAGCAGAATAAGCCTTTCTCCAGAGTGTTGATTTTCCTGATTACTCCGGGACGGAAACCTATCATTGCATTGTGTATGATGATGTAACAATGCACTGTAAGATCTCGCTCAGACAGATTTTCAGGCTACTGCTCAATTTAGTATTTTGATATAATTTTTGTGGGTTTGTGTTCGTGAATCATTTTAAGATATATGATTTACTCATTAATTGTTTCATGGTTTTACCGCGGAATCCATAAATCGAAGTAGAAATTACAAGAATAGACGGAGTGGAAATCGTAAATAAAAATTTAATTCATTTTCTTAAAATCCCATTCGCCCAGCCTTACCCAGCAAAACTCGGTAATATTCTTGAAATATCCCGTCTTTCCCCATTTTAATGTTATGGGGTAAAAATGTAGGGGTCGGAGGTTCATTAGTCTCAAATTAAAAAAGGTAATCTCCAAATACACAGATTTTTATTATAGGTCAAGCCTTCCAATGACCCACCCCACAGTCCACCGCTCAGAACCAGTAAAAGGGAAGATATTATAACACGTTATATTGCAATGTTTTCTAGTTGACAAGGATAGGATGTCATTTTTACCCTGCGAGAGAGGAAAGCCGAGAATACAGCTTAACCATATGGTGAACCTCAAGCTCTCTTGCAGACACCATTTCTGAATCTGGGTTGGGGTTTTTGGATTATCGTATTTCTCATTTTTCCTGTGCATGGACAAACAATGAAATCATCCTCTCCAATAAAGCCACACAAAACCTTTCTTTTGTCAGATTCACGAAATCCCAATCACGGTGAAGTCTTTGCCAAGTTCTTTCAACAAGCTATAGCACCTTCGCTCATTCATCACACCAAACACTCGCATCCCTGCACCCCATGAGGAATCATATATGAAGCATAATAGATTTTATTCAATTTCACCAAAAATACAAAACCCCATTGGAAACTTCTCAAAAAAATTATCCCCGAACCTCTACTACCTTCCAATGCCCCTCACCAAGAAGGTTTTGTGAGGCATCTTCATAAGCTAGCGGCCCAGTATGGGTGCATTTTTAGGGGGTGGGGTGAAATTGAAATCCAGCCCCCAAAATGCACTTATGGAAATTTGTAAGGGAATTCCCCAACGTCTCCTCTACCCCCATAAAGAATCAGATGGTTTCTCCCCAAAAAATGAGAATAATCAAATGGGACTCTGAAGAAACAAAATACAAAAGCAATGATTAATTCGAAGGCAAAATATTTAAGAAAATGTATCAAAGTTCATTAAAGAGTCAAGTAGGCTTTCAACTCATCCTTTCCTCGTTTATCTGAGCTAGGGTGCCAAGATCTCTTCTGGTGTCTGAAATGTTTAGGTCATTTCTTGTAGATGGACAAGCTTCAAAACCATCAGCTATTTCATAGCAGCACGGATGATTTTAAATCTTTTTATACAGTCTAACAGCTGCCAGACACTTAAAAAGATACATTTTAATCTTCCAGTCACAGCTATATCATGAAATATCGTTAATTTGCTTAATTTTCTTCCGATGTGACCCATTTTCTTCGGGTGTCTGAGTAACATAATAACTGTCATTCTGCCAGTGTGACAGAGCTTCGCCAATTAATATTTCAAAATTGAAAATCCTGGAGAATTTCTGTAAAATTTCCATGAATTTTGCCGCAAGGTCAATAAATATTGCAACATTTTTACATCTCAATAGGTTTTTTTGTGTCCAAATTAGAACACTCGTATCTTGAACTTTTAAATTCTTTTTTGACAAAATGTAGCAAAATCATGATGTAAATCAAATTTTATGCTGGATTCGCAGTTGAAAATCTTCAAAAATGACAGAATTACAATCAGTTTTTCATATTTACCAAAAATCTCCGAAAGTATCCATATCCTATCTTGAAATACTCGAAGTATCCTAAGTTCTAAGTTTGTGACCAAATGCAGTAAGATCGCGTTATATGTCAAGTTATACTGCATAATATTTGGCAAAAATCATGATTTTAATGCAAATCCATAAATATCGCGATCATTTTACAACAATTTTTTGAACTTTTAAAATGTTTTAGGATCAAATAAAACAAAACCAGTGTAAAATTTAACATATCATGATTTTGCTGCAAATCCTAAAATATCGCAGCAATTTTACATCTTAATGAGTTTTTCATTCAAAAAATCTTCCACAGTATCAGTATCCCAGCTTGAAATACTCAAAGTATCTTGAACTTCATCGTCTTCATTGAGAAGTTTAATGATGGGATCTTGACCACGAAGATACTGGGAAAAAAGAATTTTTATTACTTATTTTAATCATTGCAAGAGAAAAGCGTCTCACTTTTATCCTACGGGAAAGCGAGCCGGCAATTTAATCGAACCAAAAGAAAACTATGAATTTTAGTGGAGTTACAAGTCCGAGGTTTTACAACAAGATTTTACTGATTTTGTCTGTGCATGAACATGGTTGGTGGAGGAAGATGTACCTAGCAGCTATGCGAATCACTATGTGTTGAAGAGGCATCCAAGAACCTCTCTTTGTGTGGCCTAGTGGTACTCATGTGGGAATCGCAGGTTGAGGATCTCGGGTTCGAGTCCTGGTCATTTGCCCGACACTCAACCCCGGGTGTTATGACTTGGGTAGGTTCAGCCGAACCGGAAAAATCACATCTTTCCAACAATGCTAACCCTGCCAGTCAGTGATACAGGCCGCTGATTCAGGGCCTTATTCGGGGTGATCCATTTGATAAGTGGTGATGAAAAGATATATATATATATATATCTATGAGGAAAGAATAGAACCTGCGATGAACGACTATACATAGCTCGAATTATATCCCTCATGCTCCTACCGATTGAGCTAAAAAGGCACCCTAAACAATGGGTCCTATGCACAGTTGCGGTGAAAGATGTCTAGGCACGCAAATTTTGGGTCGTTTAGTGGATGTGTTTGTCAACGCTCAAATCATTGCGCATTTTATTGACAAGATCATGAAAATTTTAAACATTGAGGGGGGGGAGTGTTCTTACTTTTTTAAAATTGAGGGGTAACTTCAATGCAAAGGCAGCATTTTCATGAAATAATTTTGATGTTAATTAGGAAGCTGAGTGATATTTCATCTAAATTCTTCGTTCATTTTACTCTTCCCTGTGAAAAGCGGGTTTATCAGAAAAAAATTTAAAGATAAAAATGTCCATTTTTACTGTCTGGTGGCAATCAAACTTTGGAAAAAGGGTCAAAACTATCAATGCTGCTATGAAATAGCAGTGTTGATGGTTTTGAATCTTTTTCATTCATCTAAAGATAATGACAAGAACGTTTCAGACAACCGAAAAAAAACGATATTTCTCAAGGATATTGAGATAACCAAGTCAACGCAACAAAAATAATATTCATAACTCACCTTGACTCTTAAATTAGGAAAACGCTTCGACTTGTCTCCTTTCACAAACTCTGAAAAACGGAAAACACATGAACATGGCTTAACAAAGTGAGAGACAGAGAGAGAGAAAATGTACGTCAACCAGAAAACAATATATATCACATCAATGTAAAAGCGAAAAATGTTTTCGGTACAGACTGCATGATAATGATACAGCCTTTCGGCCATCCAAGTCCATGACCACCAGTAAAAAAGAGTAAAGTAAAAATTTAATATTATGTTTATTATTATTACTATTATGAAGACAAGAGAAACTACGGTATGGAAATACCATAATAAAGTCTGTGACAATACTTAAGGTCGCACTACACGTTTGCGTAGGCTACGTTTTTTCTTGGTTTGTTTTATTTTCCCCTTGCCTTGCTCTGTATGCATTTCCTTACGTTTTCCAATGAAACAGAATGTTTTGCTACAAAGCTAATGCAGAGTGCTAGCTTCATTTTTTGCGTTTGTGCTTCGTACACATGTGAACACGATAATGCAAAGCAATGCAGGCATGTATGGCCGTTTTTATTTTATTACCCGAAACATAATGCAATGCATCGGTAACACAACTTCACGTGTATCGTGACCTCGAGTATTGCTCCATCGGCAGCAGATATTTTGTAAAAAAACGTAATCAGTGGATACTACATACAATGCAGTATTGGAAAATTCCAGAACATATAAACGTCATGTTTAATTTTTCCAAGATTCTCTGAGCAGCAGAGTTCAATCAGCCCCATGTCACATTCAATACATCTACATGTAATATATCTTCAACGGTCTAGCAGACTGAGATACCAAAAGAAGATCATCAGAAAGCGTCGTACATGCAAATGATAACCAACAGGCCATCGCTATTACCTTTTTCAATTTTTACGATTATATATTTTATGTCAAATTTTGCATTTGGTTTAACAACAAAATCATACGCAGACGAACGTTATTGTCAGTGCCTAAGTGGCACATCCATCAGTGACTCATACTTAACAAAACACGCTTGGTAAAATTGATTGAGAAATCGCAACAAAAAACTGGCGCAAAGCCTGAGAGGCTACTGTTATGTGCCACCGAATAAATTTTTTCTTATGATTGTATCATTTTTTCCAATGATACAATGCACTGATAAAGAACATCTGTATAGACATTCGAAACGTTGGCAAAAATAAAACATCGTTTGCACATCACCGGTTGGAGCCATTAGAATCGCTATGAATATCGCTGGTGGCAATCACTCAATCTTTAAATATGGTACAACGATATAAAGTTCAGTGAATGGTTTCGAATATCGAATTTGGATTAAATCATACGCACAACCCTGACCTACATGATACTTACCCTTCACTTGGGGGTATCTTCCTATTTTTCATCCGCAAACTTCAAGAACAGCCGACGGAAATTTCTACAACAACAAAAATCATTCGCAATTGGTCAAGTACGAATTGCAAAAGCTACAATATTCTACTTCTATAAATTGATTAGTTTCATTTTTTTCCTATAGCCACTTCTTAGGAGTTGACCACCCTGGCCAGTTATATACGGACAGGGTTACAATTTACTAGAAAGATATGATCTTTTCCTGTTCGGCTTAGCCTACCCAAGTTATTACACCCTGGGTTGAGTGGTAGGCATGAATCAGCGAGCCGGACTCGCCGGGGCTTGAACCCGAGATCTTCAACCTGCGATGCGAACATGTTTAACCACTAGGCCATCGTGCCCACTAATTTTAATGGATCAACTAAAATTTATTGCCGTTGTATGGTTGCAACTTCCAGATACAGATATTTTCAAATTGGTTCTCGAATCATATAATTTTGAAAAAAATCTTTTTTTTATTCATTCCTTAGTGAAATCTTGGTAAATGCCAATTTATCGTTATAAAATACGACACAGATCAATTGCCATAAAATATTACTGAATCAAATAATTTTGAAAAGAATCCAAATATGATTTGATATTAGAAATCAATGGGAAAATATTAATAAATGGCGAAATTTTCAAAATAGGTCTTAGTCATGTTAAGTCAGACTTGTTAAATTTGTGTCAGCTTGTCAAACCAGAAAGCTCATAACTCTACAACATTGCTAATCATCCTCGCTAGCCTAGTGTAGGAATTGGCTAAGGATGATTCAAATAAACAAGTGACAGTAACACAAATGGGCGCGATGGCCTAGGGTTTTTAACAGGTTGAAGATCTTGAGTTCGAGTCCAGAGTCCAGCTCGCTTGTCCATGCCCACCACTCAACCCAGGGTGTAATAACTTGGGTAGGCTAAGCCAGACCGGAATAATCATATCTTTCCAGCAATTGTAACCCTGTCTGTCTATAAGTGGCCGCTGTTACAGGGCCTTGGACAGGGTGATCCACTCTAAGAAGGGGCATTAAAAATAAAAAAAAAAAGGAAAATATTCTAAAAAAAAAACTATTTTACAAATATCTATCTACATTCTATCGAAGATTCTATGCAGTAATTACTCGATACCTTCTAGTTGAGGGTGGTTCAATAATTCTCATTTGCAAACTTCAATAGTCGCATACGTGCTCTAGAACACATACATTGTAAGGGTTTACAAACGGTTCCGATTCAAACGGGGACAGAATATCATTTTTCTTAGGGTGTCCAAAATTTTTCAATTGAACGAAAAAGATTCAAAACCATCAACACTGCTATTTCATAGCAGTATTGATGATTTTGAACCCTTTTCTACAGTTACATCATACAGATGCATCATAGAAGATTGACCATTTTCTAAATATTCTTCTGATGGGAACCATTTTCTTCAGGTGTCTGAGTAGCTGGCATTCTGCTAGTCTGGATCAAATCATGAATATATTTATTCTAATCTTTCAGAATTAGAATTGATCACAAAATTAAAGAAATTAGACAATTCATAACTCTTAATTTTATGTTCTGTTAAGTTTAAGTGCCAGCCATTATGAATGGATTACCAGCATGGATGTCCTGAGTAAAAGTAATTTCCTCGATTTTTCTTACATTAATTCATTTCGCATTGAAATCATGATAAATGCCAAATTTTTACCTCATAAAATTTGAAACAGAACAATTTTGCCCTGAAGTATTGTAAAATATTAGAAACCCTGTAGGTACAGGTTTCATAATGGTCCTAACGTATTTCCTGCGTGTCAAGTTGACGACTAAAAGGAAGCAAAAAAATGGTAGATGGTTTTACCATTGCCCAGGGCAGATAGATACCACTCAGTGCACTTTACCATGGCGGTTCAGTTCCGTTTAGGATGTTTCCTTTTAGAGTGCAGTTGCTAGTACCACATGTTTTAGAACCTCTCTGCTTTTAAGTGGCCGTTTGTTGGTTCCTTTCAGGCACTGCTTCCGACCTTGCTCCGAGTGAATTTTAATAAAAAAAATCTAGTTTATTTATCTGAATTGTTGAAATGTTATCTATATCAATGAATTTCGATGACCGTTTATACTAAAATACAGAACGTCAGGCTTTCACTTACTTTTGCCTCTTTATCCTCAGCTTCTTTTTGACAGCATTTGAGGCAATCCTCTTCAAGTTTTTGCAACCCGAAATCTTTCAACGAAGCACACATACCGCACATTAAATGTCTCTTAAACCCGATATCGGCGCACTGAGCTGCCGTGTAAGGCTGAACAACCTGTTCTACAGAACATGTTGCACTGTGGACCTGAAACACAAGATATATGCGTTAATAGACAGACATCTGTCAGGGATTGGGGTTCCTTGGTTCATATTCTTGCATTTCATGCAGCTCTTTGCACTTTAGTTGTTGCAGGAAACTTTTCAAGTATGATAGCCTCGTGCAGCCTTGCTCTGAGCAAACTTTGATAAAAATACATATATACGAGTTAAATTAGAGTCAATTTCATACTTGCAAGGTATCCAGGGCTTTAATATAAAAGACAACGGCATATAAAAAACAGTTTCGAAACATAGTGCAAGGTATTAGAATGAAGGTATTATGGTTTTAGAATGTCAGCCGAATTTGTTACTCATGCACCTTGAAAAAAGACTTTACTCAAGAACGTGAGACAGTCACCATTCAATAATAGATCTTTGAACGAAAGTTAAAAAATATCTTTTTTTCAAAGTCTAGTGCAAAAAAAGTTTGAGATTCTGCAAAACATAAATAGATGAAATAGCAGTGTTGATGATTTTAGGTCTTTTTTGTCAAGTTGAAGAATATGAAATAGGAGTTTCGGACACCATGTCAAGCAAAATGATTTTGTCAAACTAGTAAAAAGTAGGAACACTTACCCAAGCCAAAAAAAACAGCTGCAATAGCCGAAAACCCATCTTTGTGATGTCACAATAACACCTACTGTGATGTCATTCAAGTACGATTATGAAAACATACTGGTAATCAGAGTCTAAATTTTATAAATTTCAACAAACATAATTAATCAGTGATAATTACAAAAAACCCAAAATTCAGAAAAAAATAAAGAATTTCCACATAAATATTAATGTTCAACAGTAAAATGGCAGGATACTCCAACCCAAACAGAAATTTCATTTTGTCAAGCATGAGCCACAGATGGACCGCGTCTCATCGACGCGATCCATCAGTGACACATACTTATCAGAAGATGTATTGATAAAATTTTTCCTATTAGGTGATTGTGGGATCACAAGGCTTCAATAAATCTCTTATTCGTTGAAAACAGGTTAATAACCCAACAGACAGCTAGCTCATTGAGTATTAAGCCAAACTGGAAAAATACCGGCTACCATGCCACTCAAACACTTAAAAGAAATAACTGCAACTGCAGGGTATTTCGGTTCCTGGTTGACTCAGTCGGTAAAACTGGGATACACCACGAGCATCCCAATGAAAGCATGAAAGCACCAATCCCAAAAGTAGGGCTGGACAATTCGATTCAGTGATTCGAATCGATTCGAAGCACAATATATTCGAATCAATCGTGAATCAGTCTTAGGAACAAATATTCACTAATTGGACAAGAATTTTCATTTTCAACGACAAAATATAATCGATTTTGGTCAAATTTGACCAAAATCGATTATATTTTGTCGTTAAAAATACATATTGTTCACATTGTAAATACACTATAAATTTCTTGATTTTCAGATTAGAGACAAAGCGTACAAGTCAAAATGAAATATTTGTTATTTACAAATTTGTCGAATTTGTGATTCGATGGGATTCGAAAAAGTTATTCGAATCAAATTCGAATTCCAAATGATTCGGTTTTGCCCAACCCTACCCAAAAGGGATGATTATAACCACAGAATTTTGGAGTTCACTTAAAATATCTACCAATGGCTTTCTCCACCAACCATGGCCATGCACAGAAGAAACTAGTACGGGGTCAAGCCAAAAACCGTCACTCCCGGTTCAGAACTCGTATCTGTACAAAAGGTTGTGATTCACAATGTATAGTTGAGCCGTATTCTCAGCTTTCCTCTCGTACAGGACAGGACTTGATTTAAGGGATTCAAAGGTTCAGATTGAATCCCAAAATTAGAGAATCTGTGCCTTGCAATTAGTAAATTTTTGTCACTGACATACGATTTAATACCAATTTCGTGAAATTTAAACCAATACTCCAAAAATTAAACTGAACCCTGGTGCAAGATGAAAAGAAATCATATCCATATCCTATTTCTAGATGCATTCAGAGACGTTTCAATATCACATAATGTTGTATCATTATAATGTAATAAGCAAGAGGAAGCCACTATAAGATTTAAAACAATTTATAATATGCTATTTGATAAACATTATAGAATAAAAAATACGGTATGTTGAAACTGGACTTCTATAATCACAGATATTTCTTGGATTGAAACTGACTAAAATATGTTTTACCGAGTATGAGTCACTGATGGATTGTGCCGTAGAGGCACAGTCCATCAGTGGCCCATGCTCAAAAACAGACTGACAGATAGAAATAGGAAATTTACCAAATGGTCAATCCATACTACATAACATACTTTTGCAAGAATAGTAAATAAATATATTTTTTGCAATGAAACTGTAAAAAGGGTTCAAAATCATCAATACTGCTATGGAATAGCAGTGTTGATGGTTTTGAAGCTTTTTACCCATCTGAAAATATACCAATAACATAACCTTGCTCAACAAAAGAAAAGCATTGGGTCAAGGGATCAGAAAAATTTTTGTTTATACATGTTTGATAACCATGGGGCACATCTGAGATGCGGTCCATCTGTGGCTCATGCTCGACAAAATAATTTACTTATTAGTTAATGTTGGATAGTCTTGGCTTTGGGGATTCCAGTCTCAGATACAGGCTTGCGCAAATTCGCGGGTAGAGCTGGGCGACATTAGGTATATTTTGTACCAGCATACCGCCGCCAACAGGTCTAAAGCATCAACTTATCGATTAAGGATTTTTCGCTCATAACCTTCTCCGAATTATCAAATCAGAACTAAATGAGTATTTGAATAGTCCGAATATGGCTGTCCAAAATATTCGATTGGATTTTTTCACCGATTCGAAATCAACAGATTCAAAAATAGTACGTGTTCCAGAAAATCGATGTAAATTTTGATATTTTTAACGATTTTCTAAGAAAATGTTATGGTTTGTTTAACATGATACATGGGATTCAAATACTCAATTTAGAAAAATAATTTGATTAGATTCTGAATTAAACAGATATTTGAATCTTTAGAAATCTGCAATTTCCATACCTACTGGTAATACAAAATTCCAATACCGTATTTTAATAAAAATTCAAATGCAAAGTATGATGTAATCATATATATATATATAACGACTACAATTCAGTTGTCCGAATTAAACTATAAATGAAACTTTTACATATTTGGAATGAGAAACAGGCAACAAAATGTATAAAATAAATTAATTTCCTAGATACAGCATAATATAAGAATAACGAGAAGGTAAGAATGTAATCAAACTGGCAGAATGCCGACTACGCTGCTACTCAGAGACCCGGAGAAAACGGGTTCCAGCCGAAATAAACTGGTTAAACATGTCGGCATCGCAGATTGATGATCTCGAGTATTGAGTCCCGGTGAGTCCAGCTCGTTAATCGATGCCCATCACTCAACCCAGGGTGTAATAACTTGGGTAGGCAAGCCGAACAGGAAAAGATCATATCTTTCTGACAATTTTAACCCTGTCCGTGTATAAGTGGCCCGAGTACAGGGCCTTGGGCGGGATAATCCACTCCTGGTAGTGGCTATAAAACTATCGGGCAATATTTTATGAATCATCTCTTGCTAAAAAGAACAAAATATCTCTTTTTGAGTGTCGGTAGTCAATGTCGATTTTGAAGCTTTTTTCATTCGAAATAAATCACTAATATTTCGTACCTCCGAAGAAAACAAAGATCCTGCTACCCTTTATATAATTTATATAACTTCATATAATAAAGCTAAAGCAAAAAAGGATTTATATAGCACAAATTTTTGATGGGGCAGACACATCAACGTCCTAAATAAAGTTGCAAATGCGTGGTATACCGGTGATTAAACTATAACAGGAAATCATTTATCCTAAGCATTGTGGTAAATTCATGTTCACGAAACATGTTCACAGTATTTCAGAAAACAACTGACTTTTAAAATCATCATCATCATCATTTTAGGCACCAAAAACAGTAAGAGGAAAAAATTTTTATCGATAATCTTGTCTGAAGAAGTTAGACTATGTTCTAATGAAAGCTTACAATAAACTTAAATTTCTGTGGAATGAGAACATGATATTTTTGTATATTAGCTTGATATTATCTCATTCGTGTATCCTTGTGAATTCTCTCACACACGGATCCAGGATTGTAAGGAGGAGGGATAGGTAGTTCATTGCGAGATATCAACGAATCACGTATATTTAATTGAAACTGAATATTTTTTAAAATTTTTTGAAATAAAAAATATGGCTCATCTCATGGATTGACAGGTGGTTGATTGGTTGAATGCATTTGCTGACCGATATAATGAAACAGAAGTATTTCTATAAATTTCCCAATAGAATAATATTCAGAAAGATTCTATTCTATTGGGAAATTTATAGAAATATTTCTGTTTCATATTCAGAAAGATTTGGTCCGAAATGATATAATTCAAGATTCTATTTGAAAATAAATGTATTTCAAGTGAAACCCTACAAACCAACCCCAGGCGGATTGTTTCTAATCAATGTCAATTGATTAGAATCCATACTTCATAAAGAATATTCAGTCAGAAAGTATTTGAATGAATCCCAATAAATTTTTTTCCAAATATAAAGGGACGGCCATCATCTCTTGGGCCGACTAGAAAGTTGACTTGCTTCAAAATGCATTTGCTATAATCCAAAACAGTTTAAAATTTATTCCCTAATTTTATCAATAACCCTGTAAACCATTATAGATTTTTTGCTTAGATTTAATTTTCAATAAATTAGTGAGTCCTTCCTTCTGCTCAGCAGTCAATTCGCCCCTCGGAAATTCCACATCAAATGTGATAAATAAATCTCCTCGGACATTCACATTTTCCACCGATGGAAGTCCCTTAGAGCGTTTCTTGATTTTCGCACCGGGCCACGTAACTTCTTTCCTTTCAACTTTCACTTTTTTTCCATCAAGATGTTCAATGTTCATTGTGAACCCCAAGAGGGCGTCGGAGAGTGATATTGTCACATTTGTGTATAAGTCGAGTCCTTTATGCTCAAAGACTGGATGTTTTAAAATTTGAACATCAAAAATTAGATCCCCTGGTTCACCATCAATGTCCGGCTCTCCCTCCCCGATGAAAGGGTATTTTGTGTTGTCCTCCATTCCTACTTCAATTTCCATTTCCAAAACCTTCTCTTCATTGACAAGTTTTACGTTCGGACATTCATCACAGACTCTTTGTTGCATCATTTGGAACCTACCAGGTCCCATTTGTATCGTCTTCATCTCGTGACGACAATTGCATTCACGCGTACCAGACGTTTGCTTCGCAACTGGACGATAACGTACGATCTCAACGAATTCCCCCATATATATTTCTTCCAGCGTTACATGAAGGGGCAGAATAATTGTGTCACCTTTGGGCGTTTCCTGCTCACCTCCACGACCCTGGCCACCGAAATTGAATGAGAAAAAGTCACCAAAAAAACTCCCAAAAGCGTCACTAGGATCACCACGACCGTTCATTTTGTCTTTTAAACCCTCTTCACCATATTTATCATAAGTTTTCCGCAGATCGTCTTTCGACAAGACTTCGTACGCTCTAGCAAGCTCTGAAAACTTCTCATTCGCTTGTGGATCGTCTGTGTTTTTGTCTGGATGCATTTGTTTCGCCAATTTACGATAAGCGCTCTTGATTTGCTTCAAACTCGCTTTTTTGTCGACTCCAAGAATTTCATAATAAGATCGTCCACTCAAAGCTCCAATAACAAAAATTAATAACAAAAAAACTGAGTACAAATTCATTTCTCTAATAATTTCTCCTTGACGATCTTTAAAAAAAATGGTTGAAGTAATTATTATTCGTTAGGATTATCGGCGATGGAACAACTCCGACATTGGGGAGTGTCCGAGTCACAGAAAATAATTGTTAATCGACAGATATACATCACCGAAAATGTCAATGACTTGAAGCATGCAAGGAATTTTACATAAAAAACATATTCCAGTGATAGAATTCGATTGAGAAATGCGGCAGAAAAAGAGAAAGCATGCCAATTAGCATTTTTCCAACTATGTCTTTGGTGGCTTAAGAGAGCTAAAACCCCTTAATACAAAATATTTGGCATTGAGGAAGGTGGATTTAAAAAGTGCCTGATTTTTTTGGTTTATTATTGTAAAAAATTGAAATCAAATAATTTTAATGGATCACAAATTGAAAAAAGCTTTGTTGATTCAGTTCAGAACTTCGCTGTACCACACAGCACAGAAAGTTTAAAGCCCCTAAACTGCTGAAACATATAACTTTCTAAGTTACACTGTACAGTAGACAAGAAGGAAGGACTAAGTTCACAGGTTTGCCCGAGCTGGCTTTCATTTTGAGATTTCGGGTCTCATGAAGTTTAGTACCGTAAAAGTTGGTAACTTCGGATGCTTTGTAACTTCGAACGATTTTTTAAAATGGCCATAAACATCTAAATACGCCATGTATCTGGACCAGTCTATGTTTTTCTTGTAGATAATAATTTATGATAAACATTTACACATTACTCATGACCCCTGTCTTTCTATATCACTAGAAACGTGTGTAGGACCGTGAAAAAGTGTTCTTTCTAGATTGACGAAAATCTTCCAAATCTCCCAAATTCCCGGTTACGTCAAGATCGACGTCAGCATGACTTCGTTTCATTATCTCTCACTCTCTCTACGTAGCGTCAACGTGGCTCTGCGTCAGTCTCTGATGTCGCCCTTCTGTTTGCGCCAGTCTGTGATGTCGCCGCGCTAACGGAAACGGACATCGTTTAGTACCATATATCCGATTATCATAATAATTTCCCATGTTGCAAGGCACTCATCCTAACCCGGGAGACAATGCCAGATGCTTGCAGCATTGGCGCCCCCTAGTTAGGATGAGAATATTCTGCCAGTTTTTATTTTAATGACATTCGGGAATATGGTACTAAACTTCACTAGACCCGAAATTTCTGCCTTACATAGAATAGGATATGATATTAATCTCATCCTGCGGGAAAGGAAAGCCGAAAATACAGCTCAACCTTATGGCAACCCTCATACCGTTTCAGGTTTCAACATATTTTTTATTGAAATTCACTCTGAGCAAGGGCGAAAGCAGTGCCTAAACAGTAAAAGGAACCAACTAACGGCCATTTTATAGTAAAGAGCTACTAAAAGATGTAACTTAGTACCAGCAACTGTACCCTCTGCGGAAAACATCCCAAACGGAACTGAACCATCATGATAAACCGCAGTGAGTGGTATCTGCCCTGGGCGATGATAAAGTCATCGACCACTTCTTTGCTTCCTTTTACTGTCGCCTCTTACCACACGCATGAAATACGTTATTCCAAAGCCCGTACCTACAGGACAAAAAGGCAAAGCAGCTGCACTAACCCGACTCTAAAGACAGAAAACATCTAGAAATTCGGATATTTCTTTAATATTTTACAATGTCGTAATTTGTTCCACAATAAACTATATTAAAAATGTCATTAAATATTCATAACTCACGCTGAGCTCGGTTAACGCCACGTCTTGTTTGAGGCGACGTATTTCCAAATATTAAGATGACGTCACATTTGATATCAAATTTCCTTCCGTCAATAAATTAATTTGTGGTCAAATTGAATTTTTTATCTAATGTATTTTGTGGAACTGATAGCGATTTTTATTTGTAAGAATTTGTGAGTATTTTCTAAAACACGTAGAATAAATTAGTTATCTTTATTAATAATGATATCAAAATCAATGATGCGATAAGTAATTTATTTTGAGGTCAAAGATTAAAGTTCACACTGTCAATCATGCGTGAAATTAATGTAGGTTAGTTACCAAATGATGAATAAGGACAGATCATTAAAATTATATTTATTATGTTACATTTTAGTTCATTGAGAGTTTTTGTTTCAGCTTACATTTACTCATTTATGTAAAATAATAACATTTTTTTGAGTTGTATAATAAGGACGCTAATTGACATGAACTCATTTTAAAATAATTTTTTATTTAGAATATCTGGCATGCATATTCGAAATTTTGTCTAACTTTGGTTCCCGGGTTTGAATTATTTTTTTTCTTCTTTTTCGCTTGTTCTATTGCACAAATGTGGGGAGGAATTGCCCGAAAAGTTATTAGGGATGTCGCATTGCAACACAGTCGTCGAATTAAACCTTCAATCAACTTGTGCGGGTGCAGAAACTTGACGAAACTACATGCAAATCCGACAACAAGAAACGGACCACGAAATGATCAAAAATACAATTATAAAAGATTTTTTGCATTGTCGTCTTGCGTCCTAATGGCGGCAGCCATGAAGCAGAAAGAAACAGATTCGGAAGAGTTAAAAATCGTTGGGGAGGGAAATCGAGATATCGCGTTGTTGATGATGAAAGGACAGAAAATGTTGAGAGAAAAATGCAGTTTTGAAAAAGTCGAGACAGTTTACACAGAAGCTCTTCATCTTGCACTGAGTCGCAAAGATCACAACACCATTGCATATGTCCAAGATCAGCTTGCAAACTTGTGTTTGCGTTTTAATCAACTTGAAAAAGCAGAAAAACTTTTCAAACACGTTATAAGGAATTTACTGGATGGAGGGATTCAGGAAAACGACAGAGCGATAATTGAAATATCTTTAAAACTGGCAACTATATATGCAGGATTGAATCAAACTGATTTAGCAATATCTGGGTATGACTGGGTGGTGGAAACAACCAAATCAAATTTAGAGGAAATGAAAAAATCCAAACTCAAAAACCCTTCAGAAAAAGATGATATCGATAATCAACTGGCATTGTTGGGAATGGCGCTCGATTCATATGGTCGCTATCATTTTGCAATGGGGCGGTCGAAAGAGGCACTAGAAGTCACTAGAGAGGCCAAAGACATTTCAATAAAACTTTTCGGGGAAAATGATGTTCGAACTCTCGTGTTATACAATGATATTGGCGCGATTTTAACCCAACTTGGCAATTTTGACGATGCCACTGAAATTATAGAAAAAGCTATCGCCATAGCAACAAAAAGTAAAAATATTGAGCATGGCGATCTGGCTGTATTTTGGGTGAACCTTGGTGGCATATTTAATAAACAAGATAAAAAGAAAAAGACGGCGGAAGCACTTGAAAAAGCTCGCAAAGAAGCGGTGTTAAGTAAAGACAAATTTTTACAAAAACAAATTGAAGTTTATATAAGTGAGTTGGAAACTAACTAAGATTAAATACAGAAATTGAAAAACAATATTTTTAGGTTCTGAGTGCTTGGTAAATCTTGCTGTGTGAGGAATCTTGAACGAAATATGCAAGTCAAACGGACCTCAAAAGCCGATGAAACCAGAGTGTTAGAATCTTATTTTACTTCAGGTGCCTGAAATGCTCGTTTTCTTCATATTGACAAAGAAGTTCAAAAACCGTCAATACTGCTATAAAACAGGCCTGAACTCCTTTCTACAGTTGTTTTTGAGGTTCAAAAAGAGACAATTTTTCTATTAAAATCATAAAATGCTGGCCGTTTACTAAGTTTCCAAACCCATTTTCTTCAGGTGTCAGTGTAGCAGACAGTAGCCTTCATTCAAAAAAACAGGGATGTAACTCCTTGTTTTTTGCCTTGTGGATGTTGGCAACCAATTGCCCCCAATGTAGTAGATGGTTTCATAGTTGCCCAGGGCAGATACCACTCACTGCACTCCAATGGCTCTGCTCTGTGATGTTTAACGCTTGGAGTGCAGCAGCTGGTTCTCTATGCCATTTGGGGCTAGCCAACTTAAATTGGAGTGCATTCAAATGAAAATTAAAGTTGTTGGTTAAGCTGTAGGCATGGCCTCTCTTCACTCAGTTACACACATAAGTCATAAAACCTAAGATCTTCAACTTGTGAGGCCAATATGGTAACCACATGATCAAGTATTACTGGAGATCAACTTGAGTATTACCAGGACGGATGTTTAAACGGCAACCAAACATTGAAATGCACATTCATTCAATGGTTGTTTTACCATTGCCCAGGACAGATATATCTTGCTACATTTCACCAAACCGATCCCAATATTTTTTTTTCTTTAGGGTCTTGCTTCTGAACACTTTTGATACTCTGAGCACTTAATAGCCAAGATCTACTACAAGATGTGTTACCAGAAACTGCGCTCTAAGCGGGAAATATTGCGAACGGAACTGCTATGGTAAAGTGCAGTGAATGGTATCTACGCTGGACAATGGTAAAACAATCTACCACTATATACATGTAGGACGAGAGAGAATTTATTGGTTCGAAAATTTACACAATATGTGGTGGATAGTGAAGATATCACAAAAGCACAATGTTCTGGTTTGATGAGAATGGAACGGTCCGACGATAGGGTCATCCGCTCCCTCCTAAGTATCAAGTTCAAATTAGTTTTGCTGGCGATAAACAAATGAACAATATCATAATCTTGTGATAAATATGAGTAAAAGTAGAAAGCTTTCCAACAGTAAAACGTTGAAAGAAAAAAAAAAAAGGATCATCGTCATCCTTTTTGAACAAAATTCCCTCTGATCAAGGCTGCGAGTGAATTGTCATATGGTACTTGAATGTCTTGTGAAACCGCTGTAGTGCAAAGAGCCACAGTAAGAAAAACCTTTGTCTAAAAATAATTTTCAAGGCACAATTCTTTTTGGGAGTAGTTTAAGTACACTTTGCACTTTGGTGGCTTCAGGAGAATTTTCAGGTATGATTTATCTACTGCGGACTTGCTTTGAGCGAATTTTAATAAAAAAAAGTAGCAGATTAGTTGTCAATCCACCTTTAGAACTCACTCTGAGTTTGTAAATATAATTTGGCCTCCACTGATTCAGCACATTTTCAACTCAATTTATCACATTGCGGCCTGGTTGTTTATCTCCGAACGTGTCCGAACAATTCGCAAAAAGCTGATACATTGTGGCGTGTTTGGAACCCCGAATAGAGGGGACGGAATACGAAAAATTATGGCATCACAGTGTTTGGGAGACTCGAGTCGTCTCAGCAAAATTACTCGACTTGACAAAATGCAGAAGAGACTGACTCAGGCCTTGTTTACATGATAATCCAAAAACCTTCACCCTGATTCGGAACAAGTATCTGTACGAGAGGTCGTGTATTCTCGGCTTTACCCTCCCGCAGGATAAAAATGATATCCTAGTCGCGGACAGGCCTGGCTCAAAGCAATTTTGCTTTGAGTTCTTAAGACACAAACCATTCGCTAAAAATGAGTGGCTCATGCCTAGCTAGATTAAATTCCAGACTTTATATTCGTTAATTGGAATTTGTGTTTTATTTCCACAGTTCCGCTTCGATTATAATCAATTAGGCGATTAACGTTGAAAACTTCAAAAGAGATTTCACGCACAAGTTGAATTGAAATGATTCGTGGAGTGGCGGGTCGGAATATTTTGTTTCAGCTAAAGAAAGGCCGAGATATTTGATTGTTGAAAATGTTTGTCTAAATCAGACCAAACTTTTCAGATATAAATTTGTGTATGAGTGTAGAACCTCCTGTGTATAGATAGAAACTAAAATTATTTTTGGCGGGGATTAGTATTGTCGACGGTAATGCAGGCACCGCGAAAAATAATAAGGACAGAAAAAAGGAGGACAGAGCCCCAAAAGTTTTATGCGGAAATATCTTGGAAATAAACATAATTTTCACGCGCATTCGACGCACAATCAATTATTTTGAAACTTTTGAGGTTCAAACACCAATCCTTACATCTTTGTATACTCAGCAAATTTATGCGGTGAAAATCCTCTCTTCAGGCAATGTGGAATCGAAAGGAACCAACAGAGGCAACGCATAAGATAGGATGGAACTTCATTTTATCCGACAGGAGAGGAAGGTCGAGAATACAGCTTAATCATATGGCGAACCACCACCTCTCGTGCAGATACCAGTTCCGAATCTGGGTGAAGGTTTTTGGCTTTTCATATTTCTTATTTTTCCCCGCACATGGGCCTGGTTGGTGGAGGAAGCTGTAAGCAGTGCTTACGTGAACCACCGTGCACCGGTGAGGTGTCCAGCGGACCTCTCGCAGTTTAAGCATCAGTGGTTCAGAAATGTTTAGATAGTTTTATCCTCGCCCAGGGCAGATACCACTCACTGCTTTTGCAGTGGTTTAGTTCTGTATTTATCACTAATTTGCCCCCCTCCCTTTTAATCGGTTCTTACGGCCCACAATAACATTGAATAATTTCGCTTTCGGATCCGGCCGGTCAGCTCGTAAATCATTTTCATTTTCCATATTATTTAGTATGAAATCTTCAAACAAACAAAACTTATAATTATCCTTGGCCATGCATGGCAGTCCGATACTTCATCCACAGCTCATATATGATGTAACATAATCAGCTGATCGAATCTCGTGACCATTATGAGCAAATAAAACGTTTATTTAAGGGCGTTCCCAATATAAAAGCGACGTACCGTAGCGTAAAGAACGTCAGATTAAATTTTCAATAAATCAAGCTTGGCACACCAATGGATCGCGCTTATTAAGCGCGATCCATTGATGGGCTATGCTTGATGATAAATTTCTTTTATTTAGAAACTGTTCTGGAAATTATTATTTTGCCACGTACTTAAGAAAAAGCATTTAACCGTGTTTTAAGTAGGCAAAGGCAGCAGAACAAGTCTTAGATTAAAAGGCGAGGCAGAAAAAATTTTCTGGAGGGTTTTATTTTTTTATTTTTCTAGACCTTTCTTCGAAAAAGGATTTCATCTTATCTCGTGGGAGAGAAAAGTCGGGAATACGGCTTAATCATATGGCGAACCACGACCTCTCGTGCACACATTGCGAGTTCCGTATCGAGGTGAAAGTTTAACTAACGGCCTAACTTCGGCTTAACTTATTTCATCGTTTTCTCGTATATAGATCTTGTCGGTGGAGAAAGCCGTAAGCAGTGCTTACGTGAACCATCGTGCACCGGCGAGGCCTCATGCGTACTTCTCGCATATAATCATAATTCCTCACAGGATACGAACTTACGCCAGGACGATCGGAGATGCGTAGCTTAAAGAGTATTCCAATGCTCTACCGATTTAGCTAACCTGGTACCCTTTCCAATGACCGTTGTTTGATTGAGGTGGTCGGCAAGCACGTTCACAATGCAATGGGCTGGCGCGCGGAAAGCTTAGCGGTGGAATCTGCATGAGTTCGAGACGCGTTCCATCTCTGGCTTATGCTTGATAAAATAAAATTTTTGATTGGGTACTCACCAACTGTGTCAATGCATTGGAAATTAAATAATGACGAGGGAAGAGAAATATCTCTATCCCCAAACCAAAAGTGTGTCTAGGATGAGCCGTGGTTAGGGCTTGGCAATTCGGTGATTCGAATCGATTCGAAGTACAGATTATTCGAATCGATTGTGAATCGGTCACAGGAACAAGAGCATGCTAAATGAAGTGCGTTTTTACATTTTAAAAGACGAAATACAATCGATTTTGGTCAAATTTGACCAAAATCGATTACATTTTGTCGTTAAAATGAAAAAGCACCGATTTTAAGCCAGTTTATGGTAATCTTTGTAATTTGTAACTGTATATTTCCTGATCATCATAATGGAGACTATTATAATAATAATAATATAAAAATAAGATATTTGTTTTTTTTATGAAATCAACGATTCGATTCGAAAAAAATTATCCGGATCAGATTCGAATTCCTAATGGTTCGGTTTCGCCCAGGCCTAGTCGTGGTTCGGCGTATGGTTAGATTGTGTTTTCGACTTGTTCATCCCCCGCCAGTTTAAACCATCTGCATAAGACGGAAGATCGGTGTCTGCACGAGAGGTTCTGGATATAGGGTAGGGATAAGATATCATTTTTATCCTTCATGAAGGGAAAGAAAGATCAGAAATGTGCCCGGTTAGCTCAATCGGTAAAGCGTTGGGAATACGCTTCGAGCTACGCATCTCTGATCGTCGTGACTCGAGTTCGAATCCCGTGAGGGATGATGATTATGTGCGAGAGGTCTGTTGGATGCCTCGCCGGTGCACGGTGGTTCACGTACGGCTTCTTCCACCGGCTTCTTCCACCAACCAAGCCAATGCACAGGAAGATGAAAAGTGCGACAATCAAAAACCTTCAGCCCGGTTCGGAACTGTCTGTGTCTGCACGAGTTGTCTTCTCAGCTTTCCTCTCCCACAGGGTACAAATGATATCCTGTCCTATGTGTAGTTCTGAGCATATATTCCCAACGATGGAGCCTACTGGCCACCGTGATGGTTTTGCTTATGGTTACGTCGGCTGCTATGCTTTCTTCTCCCATGATTTAAGCCCTGTAGTTAAAATAATTCTGACGTATTTTTTGCTTGGTGTAAAAGACGACTAAAAGGAAGCAAAGACGTGGGGTTTCACCATTACCCAGGGCAGATACCACTCACTGCACTTTACCATGGCGGTTCAGTTCCGTTTGCGATATTTTACGTTTAGAGTGTAGTTGCTGGTTCATCTTTTAGTAACTCTTTACTATTGAGTGGTCATTAGTTGGTTCGCTTTATACACTGCTTCCGGCTTGGCTTAGAGTGAATTTCAATAAGAAAAAATATACGGAATTCACAAATTTACTGGTTCACTAACCACGCCGGAGGTCATTATTTGTTACATTTTTGACTTTCCTTTCAAACACAATAAAAAATGCCATCTACATTTATTTTCTTACACAGTATATAGCCAAAATTAATCTCTATATAGTTATATTGGGCCCCCAAGTCCAATAAAAATGACTCGTAGAGCAAAGCAGGCGTGGAGTAGCGTGATTAAAAATATACTGGGAGTGGACAGCGCAATAGAGAGGGCAATGGTTTCAACAGCGACAAATGTCAACGCCAGAATTAAAAGCTTCTGTCCAAGCGGACGGAAGGAGATTTCGAAAGATAAAAAATATGTGCAGGTGGGAGAGAAGGTTTGAAATTACTGCTATAAAAACGCATTAAAATCGCCGATTTTTTAAAGTAATTTTACTTGGCTATATTCTAATAAGACTATATGATCGTTTTCTCCGATCATTACTAGGCTGTTGAAGGAACGAGCAGCAGTTTTGATCAAAATCGATTGTATTTTGTGATTAAAAATTTAAAATCTACGCTTTTTGACCTGAAGTTTGAATTGAAAATACATTGAATCGAAGATACAAATACATTACGTTATACATATCTTGATTTTCCTAATGGAGACAAGTTTTATTAAAAAATGCGATATTTAGTATTTATATGGAATGAGTCGATCCGATCCAAAAAATAATCCGAATCAGATCCAAATTCGAAATGATTCGGTCCTGTCCAAAATTGGCGAGACTCGTCACCTTTTAAATAACTTGACTCGAGTCGTTTTGGCTAAATAACTCGAATCGACTTGTCAAAAAGAAGATGCGACTTGACTTGGGACTTGCAAAAGATTTAACCCGAACCTGCAATCACCTTTTAAAAAATCAGGTCGTTTGCCGTTGCGTGACTCATCAACGCGCCTTCCAGAAGGACATAAAACACGCAATGTAACCTGCTGTGGAATCGTGTTCGTCTACCCAATAATGATCAGATGGTGATTCTAAGTGGGAACTTATAAAGTAAAAAGTTGCAAATTAATCTCTCATTACTGTTCAATAGATTCAGAAATCGACGTGTGACTCGACTTGTTACTCGTAAATATATGACTCGATTTATCTGGCGACTCGGAAGCATAGTGAATCGACTTGACTCTCCAAATTAAATTTTGGCAAGACCTAATTTTGGCTCGCACGTCGTGTGTTCATTGACTCGACTTGGGTCCCAAACTGCAGTGACCCATTCTAAAAACTAACTATGGTAGGCTTGGCAGACCGGAAGGACTTTTAAACAACACTAACACTGTTTGTCTTGCGACTCGAAAGTACAACGACTGTAAAATTAAACTTTGGTAAGACTCGCGGCTCGTGTGTTCATTGACTCGACTTTTTTTATAGTCACTCCTTAGAGTGGATCACCCTGTCCAAGGTCCTGTAACAGCGGACACTTACAGACAGACAGGGTTACAATTGCTGGAAAGATATCATCTTTTCCTGTTCGGCTTAGCCTACTCAAGTTATTACACCCTGGGTTGGGTGGTGGGCATGGATAAGCGAGCCGGACTCGCCGAGGCTCGAACCCGATTTCACTTGGGACTCGAAGTGCAGTGACTCGTCTCCAACACTGGTCCTATCCAGCCCTAACCCCAGCACAACGGTCACATCCCTTCAACAGTTCGTCCTCTCTACAGGCTTTCTTCTACGAGGAACTATGCTCCCGCCTCGGCGTTGATTGTGACACACAGGTACTAATGAACGAGAGCGAACACCCGATTATGGTCAAGAATTTCACAAACACAACGCTGGATATTATCATCACGGGTAATTAACTATTGATGTTTTTACCAGGATGTAGGTTATGATCTTCAAAAGCAAAGGTTATGATCTTTAACTGGGCAAAACCGAATCATTTGGAATTCGAATTCGAGTCGAATAATTTTTCGAATCGGATCGAAGCACGAATTTAATGTAAATAACAAAAATCTCATTTTCACAATTACAACTTGTCTTCATTGTGAAAATCAAGAAATTGATACCTTATAGTCGATATTCAATCCACACGCCATGTCTAAAAGCAACAATTTTCATAATTTTACCGACAAAATAAAATCGATTTTGGTCAAATTTGACCAAAATCGATTGCATTTTATCGTTGAAAATGAAAATTCTTGTCTATTTGGTAAGTGTTTGTTCCTATGAACCATTCGCGATTGATTCGAATATATAGTGCTTCGAATCGCCGAATCGAATTGCCCAGCCCTAGGTATCGCCCAGACAAATACCACTCTCTGTACTCTGTGCTACAGCGGTGTATATATGTATGGAATGCTCTCCATCGATGGTGCAGTTGTTAGTTATCGTGATCGATAGTCGTTAATGTTGTGCTTCGACTAGAGCTGGGCAATTCGATTCGGTGATTCGAATCGATTCGAAGTAAAGATCATTCGAATCAATTGTGAATCGGTCGCAGGGACAGAAGCATGCTAAATGAAGTGCATTTTTAACAACAAAATGCAACCGATTTTGGTCAAAATTGACCAAAATCGGTTGTATTTTGTCGTTAAAATGAAAATACATCGATTTTAATTCAGTTTATGCTAATATTTGTAGTTTGTAACTGTATATTTCCTAATCATCATAATGGAGACTAAAATAGTAACAGTAAAAATGGTATATTTGTTATTTTTATGAAATCAACGATTCGATCCGATTCGAAAAAATTATCCGAATCATATTCGAATCCCAAATGCTTCGGTTTTTCCCAGGCCTTGCTTCGACAATGCTTAAAGTGAATGTCCAACAAAAATAATATACCTATTACTATTTATCACTATTCATTTTAGTTACTTGATTACAAAATGTTCATTGTAGACTTTTTAACTTGGTTGTGCAGGAGGAAACCTGAGCTTGTTTTGATGGCGCGTTGTCATTATTGGCGCTATGGCCTATTGCTTGAACATGTTGGCATCGCAGGTTGAAGATCTCGGAAGAGTCCGGCTCTTTTATCGATGCCCACGACTCAACCAGGGTGTAATAACTTGGGTAGGCTAAGCCGAACAGAAAAAGTCCATATCTTTCCAGCAATTGTCCGTCTAAAAGTGGCTGCTGATCCACTATAAGAAGTGGCTATAAAAAAATTAATTTGCTGACTTTATTATCCGCATTTAAAAGAAATAAAAAAACGCGCCGAACATACTTTTTTAAATTAAAAATAAAGTAAAAATGTCCCTCGTCGAGCTCTTCTGTAATTTTATTTAATATTTATTTCAGGTGCCTACTCCCCATTCGTCGAGCAGAAGACCAGCAAAACCAGAGTTGTTGTTCAGATTCATGCCCGACCAAACATGGGGGCTGTGAAAGATGATTTGATCAGACTTGGAACGCTGCACAGTAGGGAGGGAGGTGAGATATGAGGAAGTGAGCGCAATGGGGTAGTGGTTTAACATTTTGGCAATGCAGGTTGAATATCTCGGTTCGAGTGCCGGCGAGTCGCGCTCATTAGGCTAATCCAAACCCACCGCTCAACCCGGGGTGTAATATCTTCGGTAGGCTAAGCCGGAGAAGAAAGATCATGCCTTTCCAACAAGGCGCGATGGCCTAGTGGTTAAACATGTTGCATCACAGGTTGAGTATCACGGGTTCGAGTCCCGGTGAGTCCCACTCGTTTATCCATGCCCACCACTAAACCCGGAACGTAATAACCTAGGTTGGTTAAGCTGGTTAAGCCGAACAGGAAGACATCATTTTTTTTCCAGCAATTCTAACCCTCTTGGTCTATAAATGGCCTCTAGTGTCTTGGTCAGGAAAATGGCTATAAAGAAAAAACTCTAACTCTGTCCGTCTATAAGGGGCAGGTAGTGCAGGGCTGTCAAGGTGATCCACTGCAAAGACTCTAGAAAAAAAAGTATGAAATCGCACACTGCGCTTTAGAGTGCTCTTACTAGGGCCGGGCAAAACTGAATCATTTATAATTCGAATCCGATTCGAATAATTTGTTCGAATCGGATCGAATCACTAATTCGATGTAAATAACAAATATCCCATTTTTAGTATTATAACCCGTCTTGTTGTGAAATTGAAGAAATTTATAGTTTATAGTATATTTTCAATTAACACAAGAGCAACAATTTTCATATTTTAACGAAGAAATATAATCGATTCTGGTCAAATTTGACCAAAATCGATTGCATTTCAGCATTAAAAATAAAAATCCTAGTTCATTTAAGAAGTTTTTGTTCCTATGAACGATTCACTATTGGTTCGAATAAATCTTGCTTCGAATCGATTCGAATCACAGAATCGAATTGCCAAGCCCTAGCTCTTACGCGATTATTGAAGTTCGCTCGAAGAAAGTCTGGAAAGAAAATCTTAAGAAAACTGACTAGCGGTCACTTGGTAGCAAAGAGCTACTATAAAATGAAGAACCAGGAGATACACTCTAAGTGGAAGGCATCCGTAACAAAACTGAACCGCTATAGTGAAGTGATTACAATGCACAATCCGTGGTATCTGCCCTGGGTGATAGTAGAGCAAGTTACCACTTTTTATCCTCATTTAGTTGCCTTTTGCGACATCCAGTAAATAATCAATTATGAAGACCGCAAACATTGCATCATAAATATAATAATGCTGGAGCTAAGACTGGGCAATTCGATTCGGTTATTCGAATCAATTCGAACAAAGATTTATTCGAACCAATCGTGAATCGTTCATAGGACCAAAACTTGCTAAATGAACCAGGATTTTCATTTTTAAAGGCGAAAAGCTATCGATTAGGGTCAAGTTTGGTCAAAACCGATTATATCCTGTCGTTAAAATACGAAAATTGTTGCTCCTATACATAGAGTGTGAATTAAAAAACTATGATTGTCTTGGTTTTCACAAGGGAGATATTAGTAAAAATGGGATATTTGGTATTTACAAAATATTAGTGATTCGATCCAATTCAAAAAATTATTAGAATCAGCTTCGAATTCTAAATGATTCGGTTTTGCCCAGCCCTAGCCGGAGCATGATCCAGGCGCCCGAATAATTACCGAAATTGCAGATTGAACCTCTGAACCCAAAACAAAAAGATGGTAACGAATGTTTCATTCCTTTCCAGGTTGTGACTATTGTTATATGTTTGTATGTGGTGAAGTGAGGGAACTAAGAACACTAGAAAGACAAGCAGAAGAAGATGAGATAGTGTTACTAGTCATGCCAGGAGAAAAGCATGTAAAGGTAAATCTTTTGATCTAGTAATTCACACGGTTAACGCCAGACCGATTGGAAAATACCAAAAAATGTTTTTTATTGAATTCAAAACGAAGCTCAATCGGGGAAGCGTTGAAAATACGCTTCGAGCTATGCATCCCTGATCGTCCTAACGTAGGTTCGAATTCCGTGAAAGATGAGGATTTATGCGAGAGGTCAATATCCATGCAGGCATATATAATGCACCATAGCACCATAGTTAACTTTGAATTATTATAAAAATGATATTTTGAGGCATAGAACAGGCACAATATATAAGACACTACTTCGAGTTCGATTTCATTCTATCGTGCGGGATAGGAAAGCCAAGAATACGGCTTAACCATACGGCGAACCACGAACTCTCGTGTAGACACCAGTTCCGAATCGGGGTGAAGGTTTCTGGTTTACCATATTTCTGATTTTTCCAAATTTGACCAAAGTCGATCGCATTTTGTCGTTAAAAACGAAAATTCTAATTCAAATTGGCAAGTTTTCGTTCCTATGGAACGATTCAAGATTTAATTCGAGTAATTTGTGCTTCGGGTCGATTCGAATTACCGATTCAAATTGCCCTGCCCTAATTCCCACTTTGGATTTTCACCATTTATTTCACATTTCACGACATATATAACTTTTTTGCATCTAGATCCACGTCGAGTCATTAAACATCGCATCTGAACCGATCCGAGTTCGAGATTCCAGCGCGGAAATTGTTGGATGCAGATTATGGCGGGTAACTGCTTGGAAACCACCCAAAAGAGGAGATATTGGATTTGTGAGACAGGTGGGCATTTACTGGGTATATTTCCCAAATCAGGAATTTAATTTCGCCAAGTATGAGCTGTGTTGTGAATTCTATCGTAAACGACGCATTACACCTCTGCTTGTTAAGGCTTTATTCTACTTAAAATTAAGCACTAAATAAAAGATAAACAAAGAGTAACATTAACGGGTCCAAACAAAATCACATCTTGAGTTCTACGAGATCGAACGCTGAATGAGAAGTGTTGATTGATATCGTCGCTTCTACTGAACGTTGGTAATCAGTAACTCGCAATCATTACAAATTAGAACCAACAATGCAATCAGGGCTTTATCTCGACTTCAACAACATTCGGGTATCAGCAAACAAATTATCACAATCAGAATTTGGCCTTTTTTAGGCCTCAAAATATCATTTTCTAATACTTTAAAGTACTGAATATACTAGGGTTCCTTAGCCAGCTTGACAGAGTTAATCTTGCGTAAGAGCGCATATAAATCGATCAGTTAATCGATTTCAACTCGAAATTATTCAATTTCATCCCGGAGCACACTAACAGATACACTAGCTAACTTATCTTCTCCAAATCAGAAAAATCATCATTTGTGAAGCATAAGTCACACTGATGGATAGCGCTGCTGAGACAAACAGAAATTTTTTTTAGCAAATTTTGTTCTGATTAATCACCCCGACAGAACGCGTGAAACTGGGTTCAACAGATAATTCTGGGCTAAAATTAGGGGTGGGCAAAATCGAATCACTTGGAAATCGAATTCGATTCGAATACTTTTTTTCGAATCGGATCGAATCCCGAATTCAAATACCAAATACCCCATTTTGACCTGTACAATTTATCACTAATTTGAAAATCAAAAAAATTATAGTTCATAGTGTATTTACAATGTTAACAATATTTATTTTTTAACGACAAAATATAATCAATTTTGGTCAAATTCGACCAAAATCGATTGTATTTTGTCGTTAAAAATGAAAATTCTTATCCATTTAGTAAGTATTTATTCCTATGACTGATTCACTATTGATTCGAATATATTGTGCTTCGAATCGATTCGAATCATCGAATCGAATTGCCCTACTTTGCACGCAGCGCCGGCGGATCTGGCATCCGGAGCCTCATACCAGGCGAGGTGTCCACTGGGCAAGCTTATAATCACTGTGGAGGTGCCGGGTAAAAGCAGCGACATCTGATATGAGAAAGCGTCAGATAAATCGATTTGATCTGAGTTCTATATATACTTGGAAACAGTGAGCGCGATGGCCTAGTGGTTAAACATGTTGGCATCGCTAGTTGAAGATCTTGGTTCGAGCCCATGTGACTCCGGGTCGCTTATCCATGCCCACCAATCAACCCAGGGTGTAATAACTTAGGTAGGCTCTTTCCAGTAATTGCAAACGTGATCCACTCTGAGAAGTGGCTATAAAAAAACGGCAAACCACTTTCTTTACAGATACATATCTTAATGTATCCTTTCTTGAGGCCTGTGGGGGGGGGACTGATCAGGTTATCTCGAATAAGTGATTGTGAAAAAAGGGTGACACCCCCTAGCGTGTAACTCGGAGTACCATAAAAATAACATGGATCCATGATTTTTGCAGGAAAACATTGACATCGTAACGAGCTCGGAAAGCGAGAGAGAAAATCGTTCGGAAGAAGAGAGAAGAATGGACACGGATGAGGGAGAAATGAGTGACACGCCCACTATCAAAGATGATGATAAATGATGACGCCATGATCACAACAGTGACGTCATTGACTGCCGACGAAACGTCAATATTGTTGTCAAAGATGCGTCGGACTCGTATTAAACTATTGAGAACCAAGAAACGTATTGATGACATCATAGATATATGACGTCATCACTATGGTAATTGCTACAGCTGCCTTGCTCACACTCCCAGATAACCATTTATAGGTTATAATTTCAGTTTCCAATTTTGATTTCGAAATTAGAAAGATAAATCACATCGAAAACGACAAATAATTGTGAGGTCTTGATACATGTTCGGGCTTTGTGTGATATGAAGTTTTTTTTTTTTTGTTTATTTTAATTTTATCAATTTTTACTCTGTACTGCATTTGCAGTTACACAGGAGACGAAATTAATTTCACTCCTCTCTCGTTACGGGGCCTAGTGCAGAAGCAAATAAATTTTTTCGAGTAAACCGGCAGAAAATTGCCGTTTTGCCCTGATCTTTTTAGCAAAATTGGGCAGAGTTCGACAAAAACAAAAAATATTGAAACGACGCATTAATACCGGATCACTAATCGTACAATCTTATATTGGGGCTGGGCAATTCGATTCGGTGATTCGAATCGCTTCGAAGCACGATTACTTCGAATCAATCGTGAATCGTTCATAGGAACAAAAACTTGTGAAGTGAACTAGGATTTTCATTTTTAACGACGAATTGCAATCGATTTTGGTCAAATTTGACCAAAATCGATTATATTTCGTCGTTAAAACATCAAAATCGTTGCTCTTAGCGTAAATTGAAAATACACTACAAACTATAAATTTCTTGATTTTCACAATGGATACAAGTTGTAATAGTAAAAATGGGATATTTGTTATTTAAGAAGTATTAGTGATTCGATTCGAAAAAATTATTCGAATCAGATTCGAATTCCAAGTGATTCAGTTTTGCCCAGCCCTAGTCTTATATTAATCGAGGCCAAATTGGGAAAGTGCATTAATTTATATTATAGAATTGTCTGTGTATTGTTTTTGTAGATTTTTACGTTTTAGAAATAAAAGTTTAGAAATTTGTGTGAAAAATTGTGTTAATTTTCAAGGGAAAAGTTTTTCTGATGTTCAGTTTTATTTTGGCCAAACATATCTTGTTGAGAGTAGTGATGAGGTGACGCTTATGTGATGGTGTCAATCAGAAAGTGCGTTGCGTTACTGTGCTTACGTGAACCACCGTGCACCGATGAGGCGTCCAGCAGCGACCTCTCGCATATAATCATCATCCCTCATGGGATTCGAACCTATGTCAGGACTTTCAACACTGAACCGATTGAGATAACCGGGCATCCAAAAACCAGAGCTAAAAGCGACTCGAAGATAGGGCTGGGCAATTCGATGATTCGAAGCACGATTTGTTCGAATCAAGCCCCACCAATCCCTACCTCAATATCAGAGGTCATTCAACGCCGCTGATAATAGACCGACCAAGTGAGCGCGATGGGCTTTTAGCATATGTGTCAAGGTTGAGTCAAACCTTCGCCCCCGAATCGGAACTGGCCTGAGGAGTCGTGTTTCGCCATATAATTAGGCTGTATTCTCGGCTTCCCTCTCCCGTAGGATAAAAATAAAATCCTGTCCTATCCAACTATGTTGGCGTCGAAGGCTGAAGATGTCGGTTTCGAGTCCCAGCTCGTTACTCCACGCCCCCCAGCCCCCCCCCCCGCCCCCAATGAGTTTTACCTGTGCTGCGAAAGAAAATCCTCAATAGTTGGTGAAATGGGCCGGACTCTGAGACGAAAAACGTAAATCGACAGATTTATAAGAACGAACACAAATGTTTCAACTTGTAGTAACGAAATCGCGGACTGCGCGCAAGCAACTAGCTGTTCTCCGCAACTTTTATAATCGAGGCGAGGAACAAGGCTACGGGAACGCAAAAAATTTACCATTAACTGAACTACAAGCAGTTATGCCATCCCCTGTTCCACGTATAGGGAAGAGTATCATTTCATCATCCTGCGGGAGAGGAAAGCCAAATATACAGCTTAACCATATGACGAACCACGACCTATAGTGCTGGTATCAGTTCCGCATAGGGGTGAAGGTTTTTGGAATATCATATTTCTCATTTTTTCCTGTGCGTGGACCTGGTTGGTAGAGGAAGCCGTAAGCAGTACTAACGTGAACCACCGCACCGCATATAATCATCATTCCCCACGGGCACCCAACTACAACTAGACAATTTGCTTTTGCAATTACATTTATTGTGAAAATATATCTACGACGATAAACATTTAAGTTACAAAAATACAACTACAGTGCAATTTGATACAGAAAATTTTGACTCAGAATACTCGTTCAATATGGTATCCACGGATCGAACCAGGACGGCAGGACCTTGGTTTTCTTCTGGTGTTCGAAATGCCCATGCAATTTTCTTCTGATGGACTAAAATAAAGAATTCAAAACCATCAACACTGCTATTTCATAGCGGTATTGATGATTTTGAACTTTTTTTATACAGTTTCGTTGCCACCATACATTCAAAAAGAGACATCTATTCTTCTAACAAGGAATAGATCATAGAATATCACCCATTTGCTAAATTTTCTTCTGATGTCTGAGTAGCTAGTGGTCTGCTATTCTGTATCGAACCAACAATATAGTAAAAAAAGTAAATAGATGATAATACGCTATAGCACCAAACTAAACAGACAGAATGCCAGCTACTCAGACACCCGAAGAAAACAAATTCTATCAGAAGGAAATTTAGCAGGTGGGAAATAATTTAATAAAATGTATCTATGGTAGATTTTTCCAATATCTTTTTTTGAGTGTCTGCTACTAACCAAATTGTATAAAAAGGTTGAAAAACATCAATACTGCTATGAAATAGCAGTGTTGATGGTTTCGAAGCTTTTTTGCCCATCTGAAGAAAATAACTTTAACATTTCGGACACCGGATTCCACCAAAATTCTGCCACCCTGCACAGAACCGCTAAATATTCTTCTAAAAAGACATCAAAAGGAAATGAAATAGAAACAATAAAAAATAGTAATTTCATTTCAGTTGATTGACATTTTTAAACATGAAGGTCATGATTTATATAAAAGGTTGAAACTGCAAAATCATCTCGCATTTGGTCTTGATAATTCAGCTTCACTATAAGTAAGGTCGGAAGCAGAGCTTAAAAGGAACCAACCAACGGTCACTTAATAGCAAAGAGCTACTACAAGATGTAGTGCCAGCAATTCCTGAACGGAAAACTTTTCCGAAACAACTCCATTTCACAACATAAGGAGGTATATCATTGCATTCAGCCCATATTGTATCCACCAACACTTTTTTTTATTGAAATTCACTCTGAGCAAGGTCAGAAGCAGTGCCTAAAAGGAACCAACAAACAACAACTTAATAGCAAAGAGCTACTAAAAGATGTACCAACAACTACACTCTAAACGAAAACTTCCCAAACGAAACTGAAACAGCATAGTAAATTGCAGTGAGTGGTAGCTTCCCTGGGCGAGGCTAAAAGCATCCAGTTAGTGGTAGGAGGAAATCAATATTTCCTTATTTTAGAACAAAATAAAGGTCTGATGATACAAAACACTCGACACCATTTTTTCTGAAACAATCCATTTCAAAAGGCATGTCAGGTATATTATTGCCATCGGCCCAAAATTAAAGAATTGTTCATTATAAAAGGTTAAATTCACTCCACCAGCTGCTCATCCATTTCAAAAACTGTAACAGAATTACTCTTAGTGAATTTAATTGCTCAGCCGGTGATGTGCAAACGATATTTTATATTTTTAATATAAAATATCGTTTGCACATCACTGGTTGAGCAAATAGATTCACTATGAATTTCCCTGGTGGCAATCACTCATTCTACAGAATCACTCTGTTAAGTTTTGATAGACAGATATCACACTGGTGCGTGGTATATCAGCAAAGTCATGATTACGCTGTATGTACAATTAGGACCGTTCAAAATATTCGATCAAAGTTAGATTATTCTACTCGATTTTCCCAGTGATTCAAAATCAACAAATTGAAATAAAAGTATACATTTTGAGAAAAAAGAGAGTAAATTTTGATGTTTTCAACAATTTTTGAGAAAATGTGAATGTTTATGATAATACTACATTTTTGCTTTATTAAAATTTACTCCGAGCAAGGATTTAAGCAGTGCCCAATGAGAATGAACTAACGACCACTTAATAGCAAAGAGCTGATAAAAGATGTACAACCAGTAACTGCACTCTAAACGAAACGGAACCACTACAGTAAAGCGCAGTGAGTAGTATCTGCCCTGGGCGATGGTAAAACGATCTACCAGTTCAGATTTAAGTATCGGATAAGATTCATAAATATTATTGTATTTGAATCTGAATTCAACAGTTATTTGACTACAACCCTATGTACAATGTGTCGTCAATATAAGAATAAAAAATATCTACATATTGCTTGTAAAGAATGGTGATGGTGCAAGTCTAATACCACAAAAAATTCAAAAACTTTGAAAAAAAAAATCTTATCTTAGCGACGGTTTTATCATCGGGTAGAGATATCCTCATTGAAACAGTCGGGCGGGGAGGAATGATCAAAACAAAATATTTTACTATTTCAAATACATTCAGAAAAAATAATTTCGAATATGAATTATTAAATATATTTTAAAATCTGCCATGTTTCTGATGAAAGGTACCATTCCAACTTTTTTTTAAATAAAACATAAATTAAAAAATCCAGAAAATTTTGATTCAAAGTAGACAATTTCCTTCATTCTGTGAATCTGGGTCAATTTGTTGAACAAAAACGAATTTTCTGTTGATGCTGTCTGGATTTATGCAATGAAAATGACATATTTTTATATTCCACTATTCTGAAATATATCCAGAATCAAAAATTTTCAGACTATGTTCGGTTTCCAATGTGTTTGAATATTCGATTGTTTCGGGTTCATCCCTGCAGTCAGGTATACTAAAACAATAATTAAAAGTTTCCTGCATTTCATGTAGCTTTTGCACTGTAGCGGCTCCACAAGAATTTTCAAGTTTGATTTTTCTCCTGTGGGCTTCTTGCGAATTTCAATGAAAAAAAAATGCCTTTAACAATTGTTCTTAAATTTTTTCATTTTACAGCGCAATCATGATGTATGTCAAGTTTTACTCCGTAAAATTTGACATAAATCATGATTTCACTGCAAATTGCGGTCAAATATTAGCAATTTCGTTTATCTGAAATGTTGGAACAATATTTTATTTGAATTTTTAAACTATAATAAATAAAGGATAGACCATTGATAACAAAGCTTCCGAAGCTTATTTATTTCTTGCATTTACATGATGCCTTGATTACCAGTAGTATGAATTCGTCCATGATTGGAATGTTGTAGATTTTTACTGTTTTTGAATCGTATAATGAATTCTTTTGTATTTTGTGACCTTTTTTTTTTGTTTTGTTTAATTTTTGAGCAATTTCCGCAGCTGTTTCCAGTATAGAAATACATACACAACCAAGATATCCAAACACTTCTATGGAATGTGCCCAACCGGTGAAAACTGCTATGATGAAGCTTGTCTGAATAGACATCAGAACCCAAACAATATATCGGTGAACCGCTATATCAGGCTATACCTATAAGCAATATCGGCCTAAACTGTAAGTGGTTTTTTAAACTATACGTATGGTCGCTTCGAATATAATACTGACGCTACATGTGAAGTGCGGGCCTTTAAATTAACTTATCAGATGCTGTAGTGGTTGGAGTCATATTTTTCTGTCTCAAAGCCGACGATACTTGAGCAAATAATCTGTTCCAGTCCCAGGTTTCGTCCGGTTCGTCGATGTTCGTGTTCATGTGTTTCGATAAAAGTTTTAGGTCGATCTCATTGTCGAGAAGATTGAATGTAGAATGTCGCTGGAGGTCGCTGTCTAGTTCGCGATACGTAGCGACTTGATTCATCGCTACTGAGGGTGGTGCTGCCATATGCTGGATGATGTCTTCATTCTGGGAAAAAGTTGCCTCGTTATACGTTTTGATAAAAACAATTTCGCAAGATATATTAATGATTATTAATAAAACAAGATTTTGTCAAACAAAATGGGAGCTACTCTGATATTTAAATAATGGCTGCAGCTTAAAAAAAATTTTCCAAAAACGAAATATTTCACAATATATCGCTTGTTTAAAGAAAATATGTTCCACTCTGAATTTAATAATATACATTGATGATATAATTTTATAAAAGTCTTCAAAACCGAGATCATCACTGCTAGAGCAATAGTAATAAACCGAAATTTCGGGTTCAAAGTTTTAGACACTTAAAAATAAAAGCGATATTCAGGCACAATAAGAATTGATATAGTTAATCAGTTATTAATTTGGATCAATTCTATTTTGGAAAAAAACAATTAAAGCGATTTCTTGCTCTATACAGGTACTTAAAAATCAGAGTTGTTGATCCAACCCTTGTTACAGGTTTCTTCTGTGCGTGGACTTCTATTTTATTCTCATCCAATAAAACCGGGTGCCCGGTTAGCTCGTAATCGGTAAAATGTTACGCTTCGAGCTACTCATCTCTTGCAGGTTCGAATCCTGTGAGGGATGACGATTATATGCGAAAGATCTGCTGGACGCTTCACCGGTGCACGGTGTTTCACGTAACCACCGCTTACAGCTTACTCCACCAACCAGGTCTATACACAGGAAAAATTAGAAATATGATAAGACAAAAACCTTCACCCGGATTCAGAACTGGTATCTGCACGAGAGGTTGTTCTTTCCCATATGGTTAAGCTGCATTCTTGGCTTTCTTCTCCTGCAGGATAAAAATGAAATCTTATCCTAAAACAAAGGAAATAACCTGAACATCATCCAAATCTGGAATAACTTGTATATCATCTCCTTCGTCATCAGAGGAGTGTACTCTTGGAGAGTCCCCAGTCACTAGCAATCTTGAATCTTCTACATTCTTGTTTCTATCTCTTTTGTTGTCAGAGTCCCCCCACCCAGCCATTCGCCTTGATGGCCGAGGGGGTGAATCACGTCCCACTTCTTGTGGTGTAGGTGGCTCATTTGACGACACTACAGACTCTTTCTCATTTGTGTTGCGCGAAGCATTTGATTTTGTTGACCTCGCTCTACGGCCTGTTTTCGCCTGACTTTTCTTGCCAATTCCAAAATCAAAATCCATATTTAGTGAGAGAGACTGTTCTTGAAATTTGTGTAATTATTTATCTATGAAATG
Organism: Styela plicata; assembly: GCA_963675895.2. Lineage (NCBI taxonomy): Eukaryota > Metazoa > Chordata > Ascidiacea > Stolidobranchia > Styelidae > Styela > Styela plicata. Next base: position 19,704,194 of record OZ023143.1, on the reverse strand, counting down.
TTCTGAAAAGATAAGAAACACATATCAGTTAAAAAACCCTTGCCACAATCAGTGGCAATGATTTGACTTGAGTCCTCTTGACCAAATAATTCGACTTGACAAAGATAATATGCGACTCGACTCTGGACTTGATAGGAATTTAGCGAGAGTCTGCAATCATCTTTTGGAAAATCGAGTTGTCTGGCATTGCGTGACTCATAAGAGAAGATAACTTGTTTCCCCGAAGGATATAAAACATGTAATGTAACATGCTGTGAAATCCGTGTTCGTTTACCCTATAATGATAAGATTTTGATCTAAGCAGGTACTTTAAAAGTGAGAAGTGGCAATTTATCTGCCATTACTATTGAACGGGTTAAGAAATCGACTCGTGACCCGACTTGCGACTCTCAAGACATTGGAGTGGACTATACGCTGTACGGCTGGGCAATTCAATTTCGGTGATCCGAAGCACAATTTATTCGAATCAATTGTGAATCCTTCATAGGAACAAGAACTTGTTAAATGAACTAGGATCTTCCTTTCTAACGACAAAATGCAATCAATTTTGGTCAAATTATATATTTCGACGTTGAAATATGAAAATTGTTGCTCTTAGTGTGAATTGAAAATACACATATAAATTTCTTCTTTTCACATGGCATTAGTGATTCGATCCGAAAAAAAATATTTAAATTCCAAATGATTCGGTTTTGCTGGCCCTAGTGGACTATATACAATTTTTTTTTGAAAGAAAAATAATTTTTCGTTTTAACAATAATGTAATATTAGGTACTTGATTAAAAAAAGAATTTATAACTCTATGGCCAGGCCACATGGCACACCGCAAAATTTGCCAGCATAAGATAAGTTCTTTCACAAATACACAGAAAAATATCGGGTCTAAAGAAGTTTAGTACCATATTCCCGAATGTCATCAAATGAAGAAACTGGCAAAATATACTCATCCTAACTAGGGTAGCCATGCTGCAAGCTGGCATTGTCTCCCGGGTTAGGATGAGTCGCTTCCAACATGGGAACTTTTTATGGGTCTAGTGGAGTTTAGTACCATATTCCTGAATGTCATTAAAATAAAAACTGGCAGAATATTCTCATCCCAACTAGGGAGCGCCAATGCTGCAAGTATCTGGCATCGTCTCCCGGGTTAGAATGAGTCGCTTGCAACATGGGCAATTTTTATAATAATCGGATATATGGTACCGTACTAAACTTCATGAGACCCCTTTTTATGATAATCAGATATATGGTACGGTACCGTACTCTGGGAACTTTTTATGATAATCGGATATATGGTACGGTACCGTACTCTGGTAAGGTACATTTCCGGTAGTAAACGGCACACCAACCTTCCAATTTTCAAAAAAAGTCATTTTATTCCACATTTCCAGTTTTTTTCGCAAAACAGCGCAAACAGAGTGAAACATAACTAAAAAACGAAAAAATACAGCGAAATAGCGCAAAATCAACCACAACCGACCTTTGCTGTTTGGTATCCCAAGAAAGATTTCTCTGTTTACGGTGTTTTGCTCGGCTTAGGTTTGTGCAGTTTTAGACCATCAGGAAAATTCCTCGAAATTTCGCTCTAGATCCGAAAGGAAATATACGAAATACAAATCCCGAAAATGTTTAAATAATCTGACCCTTGTTTTATAGTGGTTGATTTTGATCTGTTTTCATTTTTTTGTGCTGTTCTCATCTGTTTGTACTGTTTTGATGTGAGGTAAGCAAACGCGTGTTACTTTTTCTACTGTTTCTTTGAAACTTATTCCGTGGCACGTTTTTGAACTTTCTTTTAGGTTTTGTTTGCTTCCCTGATAACTTTGTAATGTTATATCCTTAATTGTATCGCCTTTGGGTCGACAGACATGTCGAAATATACTACGTCTATGTATATGTTTTACTGTATTTTCCTTTTTCGTGATGTGGTTGGCGTTGGCTCACTTATTAAAGTCAGTTATTTATAGCGAGGAAGCTTGATGTATATTTTACTTCCTATTGACCAGTACGGTGTAGACATTTTGAGTTGATATTTTGGGTCTCATGAAGTTTAGTAGGTACCAAATGTCATTATCCAAATACAAAAATATTAAATGCTTTTTATTCAGTATTGCTTCGAGGAATATACCGGCACCCTATAAGCTAGAAAAAACAGATCCAAGGAAGCATGTGCCCGGTTAGCTCAATCGATAAAAGCGTTGAGAATATGAACGCATCTGATAGTCATCCTGCGGGATGATAATTATATGCGATAGAGGTCTGCTGGACGCCTCACCGGCGCGCACGATGGCTCACGTAAGCACTTCTTATGGTTTCCTCCACCGACCAAGTTCCGCACAGGAAAAATAAGAAATATGACAAGCTAAAAACCGTCACCCTGGTATCTGCACAAGAGGTCATGGTGGCCATATGGTTTTATTCTGTATTCTCGACTTTTCTCTTCCGCGGGATAAAAATGAAATCCCTAACTACCTATGCTCTGTGCAGTACTGAGTATGGGGTCTCATGAAGTTTAGTACCATATATCCGATTATCATAAAAATTTCCCATGTTGCAAGCGACTCATCCTAACCCGGGAGACAATGCCAGATGCTTGCAGCTTTTGATGACATTCGGGAATATGGTACTAAACTTCACTAGACCCCTGAGTATGTACAGTTGAATGAATCAACCCATGGGGCCCACAAGCCAAGGGGTCGCCCGCATATATTGCTCATTGAAGCCTATTCCGCTAGTCAATCTTACAGCTTAGACATACTTCGTTGGGGTTCGAACCTGCATCATTTGTTAGGTGTTATGTCGGCAGCTGTTGTCGATTTCACCACGTCACCGCAGCTCACAGATAGGATTATATTCCTATCCTGCCAGAGAGAAAAACCCATAATGTGGCTTTATCAAAAATGAATGAGAGGGCAAAAACCAGAACAAACTACGGTACTATTGATCGACAGAAGAAATTACTTCGGTCAGTTAGATTCTTCATTCATACCACATCTTAGTTACCTGCCGTAGAAGTGTGATAAAATAACGAGTCGCCTGGCGATGTGCGGCAGTGTCGGTGTGATGGTCTCTCACCCAGAGCAGATACATCCAAACCACTTAGCACTTAACAGAATGTTATTGCTTATGTCGCATCTGCACATTTAACATTTTCAGTTTTATATTTGCCATAAAGTCGGATGACTCCCCCTCCCCCTTCTAAAAAACGAACAAACAGAATTTCAACTTTATGTTTGTTCATTACCAACAGATTGCAACTAGACCAATAGATCTAACCTCTCATGTAATAATAGCATCCCCAACCCCAGACGCTACACTATGGACACTTGGCTCTCTGAATTTAAACTCAAACCTGGTCTCGCATCAGAGAATGAATCTCAAGCAATAATTGAAAAATTAGTTGGAATTATCAATAAGGAATTCAGTTCTGGATTTGAGATTGTGCATAAATCGCTTAAGGATGGGTTCATCGTATTTCTAACCGGGAAATCTGGTGAAACGATTTTACTACGTGCAAGAGAGTCGGAAAATTTGCACCCCTTGTTGACTATTGATATCAATACTCCTAAAATTGATGAGTCGGACTTTAAAAAGCGAGTCAGCAGTTTCGATCGTGAAGTGGGAAAATTGGATTGTATCGAAGTTTCAAGAACACCAGGATTCTTGAAATGGCCGAGTTTGAAACGCGGTCGCCCATTTTCAGTTTACGATGTTAATCACGGAGCAATTTTGGAGCGGGATTTCACAAGAGTTCTTTTCAATGAAATGTCGTTATATCAGCATGTTCGTATCATGGAATCTCCACAATATGGGGGGTGTTTGTATCTCGACAACGATTTAAATTTATCTGAGAGTGATGTCGAGTACACCCGTGCGATTACTGGCTACGATAAAGAGGATTTTGTAAATAAAACGGTGCTGATTCTAGGAGGAGGGGATGGTGGAATTTTACACTATTTGCGAGATCGTGGTCCGAAGATGATCACTATGATTGACATAGATCAGATGGTTATCGATGCGGCGAAGATTCATTTACGCGGAATATGCCATGATGCTCTCGATTCTCTGACAGGGAAAAATTATGAGGTCATAGTAGACGATTGTGTAAAATATCTGAACAAATACGTCGAGGAGGGACGTGAATTTGATTACATCATCAATGACCTCACAGCGATTCCTGTCAGTACAGAAGCAGTTGGTGACCATTGGGATTTTCTACGACTCATACTTTCATTGTCGATGAAAGTTCTCAAAAATGACGGAAAATATTTCACACAAGGTAATTCGTTGTCGGCGCAAAGTGCGCTTCAAATGTACGAGAAACAGTTAAAAAATTTAGAATGTTCCGTCAAGTTCACGAAACAGGTGGTCTGCGTACCGTCGTACCTAGAGCAGTGGGTATTCTACACAATTTGGAAGGATGTTTGAAGATTTGTTTTGTCATGTATGAACCAAAGATGGGCTACACCTAATCGGTGTGGACCATCTGTGGTTCATGCTTAGTCGAAGAATATTGATCTGATTAAACATTAATCGAATGAAATATGCAAATTGAAATTTTAATTTCTTGATAGTGGTACAAAAATGCGTTTTATCTAAAAATGTATAAGCACTACCAAGAAGAGTGGGATGTGACAAATAATTCTTCAAGATCAAAAACATTAGCAAAATTGAAATGTTAGCAAAAATAAAATATCGTTTGCACATCACCAGTTGAGCAATTAAAATCACTATTGATATCGCTGGTGGCAATAACTCAATCTTTTTGCTTTAAAACTTAGGGGTCGTTCTAAAATATGTATATACTATATATTCAGTAAATAGTATTGTTGATGGCTTAATCTTTCCATTGCCCTGATGAAGAACGTCTGTATAGACATTCGAAACAAAACGTGGTAAAAATAAATCACTGGTTGGAAAGCGATTTTTTCATACTTCTTGACAGATGTATTGACATTGCACTGTATCAACAAAGCGTCAACATGGTTAAACCTAGAATATGTATTTTTACTTTGTTGTACTTCAAGAATTTCATCCTCAAATACCTAGGCTCAAAGCTTCATGTTCTTTTTATTACGGTGCTTTTAATTCATTTTGATTTTCTATTTTATTTAATTATCAGACTTGCAAATTTATCGCAATTTATGAGATTCCAAATTTGTGTATCTTCTCTTAGGGAGCTTAATAGAGTAGATTGAAAGTAATCAATTCTGGAAATTATGCAGGAAATGTGCAAAACGAACCTCTAGGAATCACTCTCTCATATTTGAGATGAATATTTAAATTTGAAAATATTATCATGGGTTCATTAGAGTTTTACGAGATTTCGTGCGAGAATTGCAAGCCTGGTTTTCCATATTACAATGTCAACATTTGAAGCAAAACTCAAGTTTCATTTTTGGGTTTGATTTAAATCTGAGCAAGAAATTGCCTTCTCTCTGGATAGACAAAAAAGCTTCAAAATCACCAATACTGCTATTTCATAGCAGTATTGATGATTTTGAACCTTTTCTGCAGTCTGGCTCTACCAGACACTCAAAAAGAGACAAAGTCATGGTTTAGATTTTGCTATATAACGGTGGGAACGAAATCATTTCTGATTCAAGTTTTTAATAATGTGCTATGATTTGAATCGTTTAAGTTCATTTTTTCTATGCTTTTATCAGACTGTTCTGTTTGTCTTTTGTTCTTTGCAATTTCAAATCCAAATTTTTATGCTCTTCAGTGGCTTGATCCATTGGTATTACCCTGGGTGACAGATTCTTGGTTTTCTTCAGGTGTTTGAAATGTTCATGACATTTTCTTCGAATTGTCAAAAAGCTTCAAATCCATCAACACTGCTATTTCATAGCAGTATTGATGATTTTGAACCTCTTTCTGCAGTTTGTTTACTATCAGATACGTATAAAGATACATTTTATTAATCTTGTTAATCAAGAATTATTTGCTAAATTTTCTCAGATGATAGGCATGAGCGTCTTAATCCCTAACTAGAAAAATTTTCATTTTTTTCTACTGAAATTCACTCCGAGCAAGGCTGGGAGCAGAGCCTAAAGAGAACCAACAGCTAACTAGATAGTTCCGTATTTATTTATTCTTATGCAGTTGCATCACATTTCTACTGCAGTAACGGAGCCTTGTGATATTTTAACGTTTTTTCTGTACAACCTTTGTTTTCTATACGTCTTTTTGAATCTGAATCCCCCTTATAGTAGTTGGGACTACTTTTTTTGTAGGATATTATGTAATGAGCCTGGTTGATCAAATATAAATATGGGTTTATATCATAATATATTTGCAAATTTGGTTGAAAATTGGTATTGAACTGAATGCCAGTAACATATAATTGCTATTGTCAGGTAGAGCTGGGCTGCATGTCGGTATCTTGATAAATATCGGTATTGAGTTTTCCAAAATGTCGTATTGCCTTGATCTTTGCAAATCCGGTTTACCGTTAAAACGGTTACAGCTTGACACGATATCGCACAAAGTGACAACAAAAACAGACGTTTAGCTTACTTACAGTGGCCTATATACCACTTTTGACTTTTGCATATTCATGCAACAACTACCCACACACGTTCAGACAGTTAGGGCATGGTTCGCGGGTCTCTTTGACACAGCACAATGGCATAATTTTTTGATGGAACAAAATATTTTAACATACCAGCGGTGGAGGTATGTTGGTAGATATTATAACCATTGCCACCCAGGTCTATTGTCAAGGGTTTAACTTTTTAACGTTGGGGTCAGGGCTGGGCGGCATGACGGTAAATATCGGTATTGAGTCTTCAAAATTAGGCCATTGCAATGTCTGTGTAATATTGCAGAAAGTAACGACGAAAAACAGGCGTTTGGCTTTAAAATGTCTTATAGTCTGTGCCAATTTTAAATTTTCTCTTGAAACAACATCCCGCCCACATTTAGAGACTTTCTTAATATGGAACAATTTTTTTATTTATTTTTTTTTTAAAACACTCCAAAGAGTGCGAGGGGACTTTCAAGATTTGGACTGGTTAAAGGTGTATAATTCCAGCAAAATATCAGAAAGCAACAATTTCGACAACTGTCTCACAGAACATTACCGGTACTGTACTCGGCCAGAGCAACTTTTTTCAACCCCACAACAGAATCAGCTCCTGTTCGCACAACGATTCCAAGAGATATCTCACTTATCTTCAGTTCAACATAAGACATGGATACTTGGTTGCTAGAATTCAATCTGAAAGCTGAATCGCTAGAAAAAATAGAAGCCTCAAAAATAATCAAAAATATATCAACCCTAATTGAAGTACAATTTGGCAAAGAATACAGCCTTGTTTTTCAGTCTTTGAAGAAGGGATTTTTAGTTCTTTTTATGTCTGGATCTGGCAACACTATTCTGGTTCAAGGGAAAGAGACAGCTGACAACATTTTCATGATGATTGATATTAGCACGCTTGAAACTGATAGCGATGGGTTCAAAAAAAAAGTTGACGAGTTTGAAAAAGAAGTACGCTTACTTGGTTGTATAAAACATCCCAGAACGCCATCTTTTCCAACGTTACCAAGTTTGAAACGTGGCCGACTGTTTTCTGTTTATGATTGCAAGCATGGGTCTATATTTCAGAGCGACTTTGATGCCGTAGTCTACGATGAAGTCTCGCCATTTCAGCATATTCGCATAATGAATTCTCCGGAATATGGTCGCTGTCTATTCCTTGATAACGACATGAATATGTCAGAAAGTGATTTGATATACACTCAGGCAATCACTGGTTTTGAAAGGGAGGATTACAAAAACAAATCTGTGTTGATTCTTGGCGGCGGTGATGGGGGAATTCTGCATTATCTGCGAAACCGCGGTCCTTCTATGATCACTATGGTTGAAATCGATAAAATGGTGATAGAGGCTTCAAAAATTCATTTACGCGGAGTTTGCCATGACGCACTGGATTCGTTAATAGGAAAGAATTATGAGGTCATAATTGGTAATTGTGTAAAATATCTCGAAAAATATGTGCGAGACGGTCGTAAATTCGACTATGTTATCAACGATCTCACGGCGATACCAATTACCACAGAACCTGTTGGTGACCACTGGGATTTTCTGCTTCTCATTTTGTCCTTATCGATGAAAGTTTTGAAAGACGACGGAAAATATATCACTCAAGGAAACATGTCTTCAGCGAAACCGAGTTTGCTGATGTACGAAAATCTGCTTGAAAAATTGAATCCTCCTGTGAAGTTCTCCAAGGAGAGAGTCTGTGTGCCGTCGTACACCGAATTTTGGGTGTTTTATATAATCTGGAAGGATCCTAGCATTAGTGCATAAGAGAACCTGGTTGTATATATTTTTACATATATTTTTAAAGTAATATTTTATGCAATGAGAAATAAAAAAGTATAGTTTTGGCCGGGACGGCAGAATTTTGATATACCCAGGAGGCCTCAATATTGTTTGTCTGAATATTTTTACATATTTTAATGAATTAGTTGATTTTTCCCTGCTAATTTTAAGGTGTTGCTTTTTAATATTATTGCAAATATATATTTGTTCACTAATCGTACTCAGGACTTTGATTTTATCCATTTTTATTCCAATTCAGTGTTAAAATAAATAATCATCTCTTTTGCTATTCCTGATTAGTCGTATTTTATGTGTTGTTTTATCTCCAGTGTTAAAAGTTTATTGATATTATTTATTCCATGAAATTCTGAGACTTAATTCTATGAGCTCGATGTTACAGGGTGTAAAAAAAGATTTCTGTACGAGAGTACGCCACACTTTTGCTGTTTTCTAACATGTTTTTAATGAGTATTTCTGAAATAAATCATGGCCCTTTTGCATAAAACTTTTCACATCACTTCTGTACTAAATAAAGAGAACTTCATGTTAATTTCTTGTCATCGGAAACCAACGGTATATACCTTTTAATAAATGATTGTAGAAAAATTTATTAGAAAATATCAAAGACCCAAATCCATTTTGTTTCAAAATTTGCTATTTTTTTATCTGAATTCGCTCAAATCAAGGTTTTATCAGACTTTCAATAATAAGAGTCATCCAAAACCTGAGTAAAGTGTCATGAGTCGATATTCCTTGTACCTCTATGAATGATGTCCTTTTTTAATCATTTCTGCGACTGTAAGTATATTATTCAGCTCCTTGAATCTATTCTTGTCCAATGCTTTTTATTAATTTTACTGTTCTGATGTGAAATTCGATATACCTCATGATTATTTTACACAGATGCCAAATATACCCAGAAACCTCAATTTTGTTTGTTGGAATATTTTTCACATATTTTAATGAATTAATTTATTTTTGAATGTCGGATATTTTAATACCTTGTAGAATTCCATGTGCGACAAACAATAACATATTATAATCACTTTTTTTTATATAAGTTGGACCTGAGTCAGGTTGGAAAAATGGCCCAAAAGGAGCGAACTAACGGTCAACCATGTGTCCAAGATCTACTCTAAGATCAAGTGCTGGCAACTGAACTAGTTTACCATGGTAGAGTGCAGTGAGTGGTATCTGCCCTTGTTGATGATGAAACCGTCTACTTCTTATTTTTATTATTACTCTGGAGCAGGCATATCTGAAATATTCGATTTATGATCCACAAATTGCTCTGTTCAATTTTTAAAGGGATTCGAAATCAACAGATAAAAATATATCTGTATTGTTATTTCAATTTAGTCGTCTTTAATAATTATTTGAGAAAATTTCTTGATTAGGTTTGTTTTATATAAAACATTCGATTCTGAATTTGACAAACATTATTATTTGGCCACTCCTGCTAAGTTTAAGGTGTTGCTTTTGTAATTTATCGCAAATATATATTTGTTCACTAATCGTACTCAGGACTTTGATTTTATCCATTTTTATTCCAGTTCAGTGTTAAAATAATCATCTTCTTTGTTTGCTATTCCTGATTAGTCGTATTTTATGTGTTGTTTTATCTCCAGTGTTAAAAGTTTATTGATATTATTTATTCCATGAAATTCTGAGACGTAATTCTATGAGCTCGATGTTACAGGGTGTAAAAAAAGATTTCTGTACGAGAGTACGCCACACTTTTGCTGTTTTCTAACATGTTTTTAATGAGTATTTCTGAAATAAATCATGGCCATTTTGCATAAAACTTTTCACATCACTTCTGTACTAAATAAAGAGAACTTCATGTTAATTTCTTGTCATCGGAAACCAACGGTATATTCCTTTTAATAAATGATTGTAGAAAAATTTATTAGAAAACATCAAAGACCCAAATCCATTTTGTTTCAAAATTTGCTCTTTTTTATCTAAATTCGCTCAAAGCAAGGTTTTATCAGACTTTCAATAATAAGAGTCATCCAAAACCTGTGTAAAGTGTCATGAGTCGATATTCCTTGTACCTCTAACAATGATGTCCTTTTTTAATCATTTTTGCGACTGTAAGTATATTATTCAGCTCCTTGAATCTATTCTTGTCCAATGCTTTTTATTAATTTTACTGTTCTGATGTGAAATTCGATATACCTCATGATTATTTTACACAGATGCCAAATATACCCAGAAACCTCAATTTTGTTTGTCGGAATATTTTTCACATATTTTAATGAATTAATTTATTTTTGAATGTCGGATATTTTAATACCTTGTAGAATTCCATGTGCGACAAACAATAACATATTATAATCACTTTTTTTTATATAAGTTGGACCTGAGTCAGGTTGGAAAAATGGCCCAAAAGGAGCGAACTAACGGTCAACCATGTGTCCAAGATCTACTCTAAGATCAAGTGCTGGCAAATGAATTAGTTCACCATGGTAGAGTGCAGTGAGTGGTATCTGCCCTTGTCGATGATGAAACCGTCTACTTCTTATTTTTATTATTACTCTGGAGCAGGCATATCCGAAATATTCGATTTATGATCCACAAATTGCTCTGTTCAATTTTTAAAGGGATTCGAAATCAACAGATAAAAAATATATCTGTATTATTATTTCCATTTAGTCGTCTTTAATAATTATTTGAGAAAATTTCTTGGTTAGGTTTGTTTTATATAAAACATTCGATTCTGAATTTGACAAACATTATTATTTGGCCACTCCTGCTAAGTTTAAGGTGTTGCTTTTGAATATTATATATAATTGTTCACTAATCGTACTCAGGACTTTGATTTTATCCATTTTTATTCCAATTCAGTGTTAAAATAAATAATCATCTTATTTTTTGCTATTCCTGATTAGTGGTATTTTATGTGTTGTCTTATCTTCAGTGTTAATAATTGCTTGATATAATTTGTTCCATGAAATTCTGAGATATAATTCTATGAGCTCGATAATACAGGGTGCAAATAAGGATTTCTGTACGAGATTATGCCATACTTTGCTGTTTTTTAAGTGTACGCTACACTATGCTGTTTTCTAACATGGTTCTTAATGAGTATTTCTGAAATAAATCATGGCCGTTTTGCAAAAACCTTTTCACTTCACTTTGTTTTTCTTGTCATCAGAAACCAACGGTATAACCTTTCAATAAATGATTGTAGGAAAGTTTATCAGAGGATATCGAAGATCCAAATACATTCTGTTTCAAAATTTACTATTTTTTTTTATCTGAATTCGATCAGAGCAAGGTTTTAGGAGACTTTCAATAATAAGAGACACTGTTGTGCAAAGAGCTACACGAGGGCAGAGACTAAGGCTGAAGAACCTTCATTTCCAAAAGACAATTGTTGACTCGAGTTTTGAAAGTTTGCAAATCCACACGTTCAGGAAAGCAGGCAATGAATTCCAAATCACAGAAATTCGCGGAAAAAGAATTCTCGCATAAAATGGTCTGCGACACAGTGGAACTTCCACAGTGAATGGGTAGCTAATGGAATAGATGAATTAAAAAATTTCCTAGGGAGGAACGAGAGCAGAAAGTAGTCACAAACCATTTGTTTCATTGCGTTATAAACTTCATTTTAAGTTATGACTGCTTTCCAGAATCGTCCAATATATACCTTGTGTAGACATAGACATAGTTTATTTCGACACAAAAGGCGACACGAATAAAGATATCATTTTTTTGTTGTATTTTTTTTGGAGATTCAAAATACACTATGTCTATGTCAACATTCCATGCAGGGCCGAATAAGGACTTGTATAAATGAAGTATATTTTCAGATAAAACATAACGACGGACACGATACAGAGAACTGACTTTCATAGAAGCCTTCTCATCAATACTTGTGACATAGTCATTCCAAGTCATATCCTTTGAAAGAGTGAGTCCAACTTGTCGAATATTTGAAAAGAGTTGTACGGGATGGTGAAATTTGTGTTTCATGTGGATTGGCAGTTGGTGTAGCGAATAATCGACAATACTTTGGTTTTCCCTGAGTCCTGTACCAAGTGCTACCCCAAACATATAGGATAGAATAGGATATCATTTTTATCCTGCGGGAGAGGAAAGCCCAGAATACAGCTTAGGCATATGGCGAACCACGACCTCTCGTGTAGATACCAGCTCCGAATCGGGGCGAAGGTTTTTAATTACCGTATTTCTCATTTTTCCTATGCATGGACCTGGTTGATGGAGGAAGCCGTAAGCGGCGCTTACGTTAACCACCGTGCACCGGCGAGGCGTCCAGCAGACCTCTCGCATATAATCATCATCCCTTACGGGATTCGAGCCTGCGTCCTGACGATCAGAGATGTGTAGCTAGAAGCTTTACCGATTGAGCTAACTGGGCACCCATATATTCTGTCCAAATCGGATTTGAGAGATTTTGCGAGAGCAAGGCGTTGTTCTGGAGAAGTTTTTCATCTAGATACGAAAAAAAGTTGAATCATCAACGTAAATTACTATGTCACGAATCAGTCTGTCAGGAAGGTCATTAATATAAATTAAAAACTAAGTTGGACAATAATAGACCCATGAGTGACGCCAGATGAAATTAAATAAGTTCAGGGGCGTTTACCGTCGAAAACGACGTGATCTTTCGATTTGCTAGGAAAGATTTTATATTAAAGAAAATTTGGTCCGATATGCCGTCAGAATGTAAACGATCAAGTGCACGAAATATCCTTTCAGTTATCACTGTCAAGAAGTCGGCAGTAGATCGAGAACGGCAAAACCATACTTTTTCAGTAGAGAGTGAGGAGGAGCCAGATAGGAGATATAGCGACTCCAGGCGGCCGGAAATCTTATTATTGTAAACAGACTTAAAAATTTTACTAATAATCCAGGTTAATGGGCAAAAACAAAAATGTTAGCGTCATCAATATCATGTGATCCATTTCTGGACAATTATAATTGGCCTTACCAAAATAAATGAAAATATATTCCGTTTGGCATTGGGTTTTATTCGGCAAAAAAGAAGAGAGACTGATGGGGCGATACATGTTCAGTGTTAGAATCTGTTCGATCGCCAGAATTTTTAAAAGCTGGTACAATCATGGCACATTTCCAGGTTCAGGGTATCAGAAAAAAATTGCAGGCACCTTTTGATTAATTTTCCAAAATAGAAGATACTTCCGGAGATAGAGTTTTTAGTATTACCAAGCGAATGTTGTGGGGACCGGAGGAAAGATTAGAATTCAGTTTAGAAATTGCTCTAGACACAAGAACAGAGGTATTGACATTTTATCTAATACTACATCCTGCATCAGAACGTTTGGGAAAATTAGATGAAGTTCTATTAACATTTGGTACCGGGTTGCAGTTTTTGAAGAACGTTTTTGCAAACTATCCCTGGAAATGGTGATGACACTCAATGGCAAATCTCGAAGAAAACAGCAGAATGATTCCCAAGGGGCGATGATTCCCAAATTCCCATGAATTATTTTAACATCATATTTCGTGACATACCGCCTAAAATGGTTGCAAGTTGATGCATTATTGTGTCAAGTAACGACAAAAAACATGTCTTTAGACCACTTACAACTACCCACATTTAGAGGTATGCATCTGATTTTTTTTTCTAGGCTACGCATCACATGGCTCTTTAAAATGACACAACAGCATGTTTTTTGTTAGCAGAAAATGGCTTGACATACCGGTACTACCAGCATTTTGGCCGTGGCATGCCGGTACAAAATATACCTGATGCTGACCAGATCTAATCATTAGTTGAAGTATTGTAGGATATAGTATTGAAGGATTGTACTCTGAAGTACAATCCTAGTGACATAATTATTTTTTTTAAAATATAATTCCTTCCTGACTCATATTATTTGCTGCTGCTTTTACCTATGCTTTAGTTCTTCAATCATGCTTCTAATCTTCTGTTCAGATTTCTAAGTAAATAGAATAATAATATTCTTTTATAAGTGGCGTTCAAAATTATTGCACTCGCTGGTTTTCCATTTTACGTAGCTTGTCCAAATCAGCGGTTTGGATCCCGTTAGTTGACACTACAAACTTACCAGTCCTTGATTGGATTACAAGTAAAAATTTTTATGTGGACTGCATACAATTATAATAAATAATGACTAAACATCAATGGTTTACGCATTGTAGTTGAAAATTAATTAAAGGACTTGAAATTTCTGAGTGAACTTTTGAGATTTGGACAGATCAAAGTTCCTTTGACACTCAAAATTCCAGGGAAATTGCCGACGCTGTCAACTTTTTGATGGTTCTGTTAGAATACATTTCGCCATATCAACTCGGTACTTCATAGCGAAATTTGAGGCACTGAGGTTTTCCGTACTCAAAGATACCTCAGTTATCTTCAGTTCATCATAAAACATGGATACTTGGTTGCTAGAATTCAATCTGAAAGCTGAATCGCTAGAAAAAATAGAAGCTTCAAAAATAATCAAAAATATATCAACCCTCGTTGAGGTACAATTTGGCAAAGAATGCAGCCTTGTTTTTCAGTCTTTTGAGAAGGGATTTTTAGTACTTTTTATGTCTGGATCTGGGAACACTATTCTGGTTCAAGGGAGGGAGACAACCGACAACATTATCATGATGATTGATATTAGCACACTTGAAACTGATAGCGATGGGTTCAAAATAAAAGTTGACGAATTTGAAAAAGAAGTACGCTTGCTTGGTTGTATAAAACATCCCAGAACGCCGTCTTTTCCAACATTACCAAGTTTGAAACGGGGCCGACCGTTTTCTGTTTATGATTGCAAAGATGGGTTTATAGCTCAGATCAACTTTGATGCCGTAGTCTACGATGAAGTCTCGCCGTTTCAGCATATTCGCATAATGAATTCTCCGGAATATGGCCGCTGTCTATTCCTTGATAATGACATGAATATGTCAGAAAGTGATTTGATATATACTCAGGCAATCACTGGTTTTGACAGGGAGGATTACAAAAACAAATCTGTGTTGATTCTTGGCGGCGGTGACGGGGGAATTCTGCATTATTTGCGAGACCGTGGTCCTTCTATGATAACTATGGTCGAAATCGATAAAATGGTGATAGAAGCTTCGAAAATTTATTTACGTGGAGTTTGCCACGATGCTCTGGATTCATTGACTGGGAATAATTATGAGATCATAATTGGTAATTGTATAAAATATCTCCAAAAATATGCCGAATGTGGTCGTAAATTTGACTACGTTATTAACGATCTCACAGGGATACCAATTAGCACAGAGTCAGTTGGTAGCTGCTGGGATTTTCTGCGTCGTATTTTGTCCTTGTCGATCAAAGTTCTGAAAGACGACGGAAAATATATCAGTCACGGGAGCCAGCATCCTTCAGGAGAAAGTTTGAAGGTTTATGAAAAAATGCTCGAAGATTCGGATCCTCCTGTTAAATTTTTCAAAGAGAGAGTTTGTGTGCCGTCGTTTTTGGAGTATTGGATGTTTTATACTATCTGGAAGGATCACGGAAATAGTGCATAAGTGAGCATGTTTGTATATAATTTTTATGAGTCTCTTAGAAATATTTTATGCAATAGGAAATGAAAAAAAAAGCATTTCGGCTTCAATTCAGTAAATACCGACCATAACTTTATAAGTAACAAGGCAATGGAGGCTAGTTTCCCTTTTGTGCATTTAACCCATGGCCTAATAACTTGGGTAAGCTAGGTTGAAGTTAGAGCCCGATCAATATCACTTTTTTGCAACTTCAATCTCATTGTAAAATCTTGCCTGTAACATTTTGATGTGTTATTAGGCAAGTTTGGAATGAAATTTCATCCAATGCAAATAACATCTGCTGGTGTCTTCCTTAAATAAAAGCAAAAAATATTATGCAATTTTGCCATTTGAACAAAAAACTCGTTATTTTAAAACGACTGCACAGTGGTTGCGGTTGGCCGATGTTATCGGCCCCTTTGTAATCTGCCGATATATCGGTAAACAGTAAAATTAGGCCGATATACCGGTCGGGCTCTAGCGAAGTGGGAAGTCAGCATCTTTCCAACAATACTAACCCTGTATGCCAATATGTGGCCACTGCTGGAGGACTTTGTTCAGGATCGTCTGCTCAAATCAGTGGCTACGAAAATGTATAGATCTTTCAAGCAGCATTTCATAGAATCTTGTTCTTCTCCGGGTTTTCTGAAATGTTTGTATCATTTTCTTCGGACAGATGTAAAATGATTCAAGTATTTTTGAATTTTTCATGAAAAAGTATGAACTTTCAGCTAAGTTATGAACTGAAAAAAGATGTCCTTGTTTGTTTATTATATTACCGGTACTTTCAATTCGATTCAGCAAAATTATTCAAATCGATTGTGAAACCATAATAATATTCGATTTTGTCCACCCCTGACTGGAACAGTTCTGTCCAGCACCTGAAAAGCATTCCATCCTCGTAGAGTGCGTATTATTATTGTGAATTTGATTTTTCTCGTATGATAATTGTTAGTGCGAAAATTCTGTTTAAGCACAAATAAAAAATAAATGAACCAATATACTGATTTTAATAAAATATATTTATATGTATATACTAAGGTATGGTATTGTAAAAAGTTATAAAATAAGTTCAATTTCAATCTAAAAATAGTTATGTAGTTATCATTAATTTCTTATGCAGAAGTTTATTTTGAACTTTCAAACCCCATAATCGAACCCGTTTAGCCACTTCTCACGATCGAGTTTTCGAGTTTTAGTGTTTTGTTAGAATTGGAACAATGGGAACACTGGAATGTCCTGATTATTCATGGTTTTCTCACGCCAAAGAGAATATTATTTTTTTTTATTAAAATTCACTTTGAGCTAGACTGGAAGCAGTGTGGAAAAAAACCAACTAATAGCAAAGAGCTACTACAAGATGCAGAACCAGCAACTGCACTTTAGGTGGAAAACATTTCAACAGGAACTGAACTGCTATGGTACTGTGCAGGGATTAGTATTTGTCCTCTGCAATGGTGAACTATCTGTCAATTCCTTGGTTCCTTTTAGTCGTCACGCAGGAAATACGTTAGGACTGTTCTGAAGCCCGTTCCCACAGGGCTCAGATGCTTTGAAATAGCTGTGTACTAGTGTTTGCCACATTTCCCTGATAACTTCGAAACCTTTTAGTACAATTTTATCACTTTCTTGCACTCAAAAGATACTTTCCAATTTATTCAAAGCTGGTGTATTTCAAGTATTGCAAATTTATTTTCGTCAAAGGCAATTTCTATCAGTATAAATTGATATAAAACTTTTTTTTATTATTTTACCCATTTCTTATTTATGGTTCCTCATGCTACATCCTTGTAAGTCTTCTTATAAAATAGTGCATTGTTTCAGATCTTTTTATATTGAAAATGTTTTAAAAATAAAATGAATTAAATCGAGATGAAAAACTGAAAATTGATCACAAAATCGAAAAAAATATTTCTCAGTTAAGCTTGATCCGCTGATGGATCGTGACATTCGGGAACATGCTTTATATGATAAAATTTCAGATTTGAAGTGGATTCAAAAAAGGATTTTTTTATTGAAATTACTCCAGGAGCAGTGCCTAAAAGAGCCAACTTACAGCTGCTACAAGATGTTGTTCCAGTATTGGCACACTAAATGAAACATCCCAAACAGACTGAACCACCATTGTGAAGTGCAGTGAGTGGTATCTGCTCTGAATAATGGTAAAATCGTCTGCCATATCTCGATTTGAACTTGTAAAATAAATTTAGCAGAAAAGATTTGTGTTAAACATTCGTTGAATCTTCCCAAATTACAGAAATGGGTATTGAAATCTTTTTATTTTAGAATTTTTACCATGGCCTTTTTGTTTGGAGGGGTGGAGGAGGGAGGGGGCTTATACCCATAACTGCCATTCACAAACTTTTGTTGTGACTCAGTATCTGTTGTATGTTACGGCTAACTGTGTAATATTTTCTATTTTTACTCAGAAAATATACTTATTAATATGATCCTGTTTTTAAACATTTATACAAATAATTTACAAAATAATATTTTTCTCTCTTTAATGTTTATACTCAGGTCTTTGATTTTATTTATATTTATCCAGATGCAAATTTATTTATTTTTTTTTGTTTTTTCAATATTTCTTTACAAAAATATCATGTTCTCATTTTCCAGAAATATAAGTTTATTGTGAGCTTTCGTCAGAACATAGTTATTTAATCTTGTCTGAAGAAGTTAGACTGTTCTAGCGAAAGCTTACAATAAACTTATATTTCTGTGGAATGAGAACATGATATTTTTCTAAATAAACTTGCCTAACATTATCTAATTCGTGTATCCTTGTGAATTCTTTCACACACGGATCCAGGATTGTAAGGAAACAACGAGGAGGGATAGGTAGTTCATAGCAAGATATCAACGAATCTCGTAAATGTCTGAGATCTTGAAACAATATTCCTTTGACATACAGAATTTGGAATACAGTTTAAACTAAACCCTAGTGAATATGTGGTGTATATGTCTTCATATTTTTTATATTATTACTCAGAAGTTCATGTCTAAATGTAAGATGTTACCTTTCTACTTTTAAAATGATTGATTAATTTACAATATTTACGCTGAAAATGACATCCTAGGTGCCCTGAATGAAACCTAAACTATAAAATAAGGTGCATTCACATAAGAATGGTAACTGTGCAATTCATAGATTGAAATTCGATTAAACAGCGTTACTTCCTTTGATTAGAACGTGCGGAAATGTGGTATTTGCACATAAAATTGGGTTGAAATGGCATTTTTTACCTTTATAAACGGCATTACTTGCCTCTTTAGTTAGAGTGCTTTGATTAGGTGTCCTATTTGCACATAAAATCCGGTTGAAATGGCTTTTTTTTTCTTTATAAATAGCAAAAATGGTCATTTTGCACTCCCTAAAAATGTATACGAAGGGGCCTCACGCTTATCACAAAATATTGCACTTAGAGTGAACACTGGTTTAAACTATACCTTAGCGCATGTCACATTATAAATGTCTTTGTGTTATTATTTATTATTATTATTATTACTCAGGACTGCTACCTTTTTACTTTTTTATTCAATTGATAATTTTGCAAATGTAATATTCACTAATCAAAATAATCTATTTCTTCAATTTGATTTTGAAATTGCCCAGTATCAAAAAATCCTCAGTTCCATTTTGCATTCCATATTTATATTTTATTATACAGTGCAATATAGTCCCCTTACTTTTTCTTATCCGACTGAGGCCTTTCCTTGATGAAGCCAAAGGTTAGAGTTCAAACCTTGAATGGAGCACGATCTATTGTGTTCAAGCAACTGTGGCTCATGCTTGACAGAATTAAAAAGCTCTCGTATAAGTCACATGATTGGTTGCACTAGAGCTGAGCAGCATCAGGTATATTTTGTACCGGCATATTGTCGGTATGCAAAGTTATTTTCTGCTATCAAAAACTTGCTATTGTGTCGCTTTAAAGAGTCACGTGATGCGCAACCTAGTTAAAAAAAATTAGGTGCATACATCTAAATCCGGGCGTGTTGCTGTTTCATGATATTGGGAGTGGTCTAAAGCCTCTTTTTTGTCGTTACTTGACGTGATAATGCATCAACGTGGAACCATGTTAGGTGGTATGACACGAAATACCGGTATCAAGGCAAACCGAAAACTCAATACCGTTATTTACTGTCCTACCGATATGCCGCCCAGCTCGTAAGATGCATTAATTCAATTAATGCCTGTGCATGACAAATTTAAACACTTTGGTAAGGTCCAAGTATGCATAAATTTTTCAGCATTTGAAAACTTTGGTTTATTCTTAATAAGTTCACCTAAACATTTATAATATTATTATGTACAACAATCATAATTGCTAAGCTATATTATTTCTATAATCCAGATCCTTGAAATACTCAAACAGACAAACATAATGATTTAAAAATTCATTTTAAAATTAAATTTTTTTACGTTGAAAAAATCTGACCATGGCTGGAGAATACAAGGAGTTACATTCCGTGCTGATTGATGGAGCCCCCAGGTTTGGAACCAGCGCCCTATCGTTTGACAAGGAATTGGAATTACTATGGGTTGGAAACATGGGGGGACACATTACTTCATACTGTGGAGCAAGTCTGCAGAAGTACACTTCATTTCAGGTAAAATTTTTATTATTCACGTTTGTGGGTACGATGGCCTAGTGGTTAAACATGTTGGCATTGCAGGTTGAAGATCTCGGGTTCGAGCCCCGGCGAGTCCGGCCCGCTTATCCATGTCCACCACTCAACCCAGGGTGTAATAACTTGGGTAGGCTAAGCCGAACAGGAAAAGATCGTAACTTTCCAGTTATTGTTACCTTGTCCATCTATAAGGGACCGCTGTTACAGGGCCTTGGACAGGGTGATCCACTCTTAAGAGGTGGCTATAAAAAAAAGCTATGCCCTCAACTAGGGCTGGGCAAATCCGAAACATTTGGAATTCGGAAACGATTCGAATAATTTTTTCGGAACGGATCGTTTCACTAATTTCATATGCTATTATGACTATCACAACTTGTCTCCTTTGTAAAAATCAAGAAATTTATCATTTGAAGCATATTTTGAATTCCCGCTACATGTTTTAAAGAGTCTTAAGGGCAACAATTTTCATATTTTAACTACAAAATATAATCGATTTTGGTCAAATTTGACCAAAATCGATTGTATTTTGCCGTTAAAATATGAAAATTCTAGTTTATTAATCAGGGTTTTTTTCAAATGAACGATTCACAATTAAATTGAATAAATTGTCCTCCGAATCGATTCGAATCACAGAATCGAATTGCCCAGCCCCACCCTTAACTAATTAAGTATTTGGACGTATTCGAAAATAAACATACTGATATAGTGAAATTATTGATTTCAGACATATTTTAAAATGGTTGAATTTATTTATTGCATGAATCGCTTTTATTCTTTTAATTCACGGAGTTTCATTCGCATAATAAAAGAGACGATACTTTGCAAGGGTGCCTGGTTAGCTTAGTCGGTAAAGTGTTCTAAAGTCCTGGGTTCGAATCCAGTGAAGGATGATTATATGCGAGAGGTCTGCTGGACACCTCGCCGATACACGGTGATTCACTTAAGCGCTGTTCATGGCTTCCTCCAAGTCTACAGAAGCGTACTTCATTTCAGGTTTAATTTTTTTACGGGCATGCTTCAGGGGGTAATTATGAAGAGAAAACACTTTGTCATTTCGGATTTTAACAGTGAAGTGCCTTGCATTCGAAAAAGGGGGGAGAGATGCCTTATAAATCTTTCCCAAGAAGGTGCCTATTATGTGTTTATTACAGAAGGGGACGTAACTGATGTACTGAATTCAATCATATTTCTCTGTGATTGATTGACATTGTAACTGCCAATGACACATGACACCATGGGATGTCAAGTCATAATTTTTTCATGTTTTTGTTAAATCATTATTAAATTACATTATTACGGAATCAGCTGATGCCAAAATGAAAATCGTTCGATTAAATTTTATTTTATTTTTTTACTCCAGGTTGATCCAACAGGCCCTGTTATTGGAATTGAGACGATCAAAGATCGTGTTTTATCACTGGCAAAAGATCGTGTGACCTGTCATTCAAAGTTCGGTTTGAAAGAGTACGAATTCCTCCCCGAATCACATTTTACGATCGAGTCCTCCATGTTATACAAAGATTCTTCGCTTTTGATTGGTGGAAAATCATCATGTTTGATTGAGCTTGATTTGAACACTGGAGCGTCCCCACTACGTGACTTTTCCGAGGAAGGTAAAATGGAAAACGGGGTCATGTTATTTCGTAGCAGTCCACGGTTTATCTGCTGCGGAGACATCGTGGGGAACATAACTCTTCGTGACCCCGATACTTTAAAAGCCCAACATGTGTTCAATGCTCACACTGGTGCATTATCTGACTTTGATATCCACGGACATTTGTTGGTGACTTGTGGATATTCTCTACGGCACGGGATGGATCGAAGCATCCCACAATCGTTGACTTTAGATCGCGCTATCAAAGTATTTGACACACGTATGATGCGGACTGTGACGCCGATTCAAGCGCACATACAACCTGCGTTTGTTCGTTTCATTCCAACGTACACTCGTCGACTGATCATAATGAACGAACGAGGCCAATTCATTCTCATTGAAGACAATGCAGCCGTCACCCCGAACACCCCCATCTATCAGCTGAATAACATGTGCGGCAATGTTACCAGTTTCGCGATGTCAGACTCTATGCAAACATTAGCTTTTGGTGACTCTGGTGGACATTTACAACTATGGTCGTCGTCGGCGAGTCCAACGTTTCAACAATATCAAAAAATGCCAGAGTTTGCAGCGATTCCAGAACCGCTGGAGCATAGCATCGCTATTGACGATTATTCAATTCCATTATCGATTATACCAATGCCTCGCTGCAGAGAAAAGCTGCTTTCTGATTGGCCGATGAAATATTGCAACCCAGTAAGTCGCAGACCCCCACCGATCGACCCAAATATCATTCAAACCATGAAAATAGTGCACGGTATTGGGTACGCACCGAATCCTGGAAACCGGCGCCGAAACCAAGTTCCTTACAAACTAAAAGACATCGCTGTTCAAGACAAAATGGGCAAAAAAGCTGCTGTGCCCGATTCCCCGTTGGGACGTGAAGAACAACCCCACTTGTACATGGTCCCGAAAAAATATCGCAAAATATCTCTCAAATATTCAAAATTAGGTTTCGAAGAGGATAGCATGATACAACACTACAATAAAACGAATTTCGCTGGGCTGGATCCAAATATCTTGAACGCTTATTGCAATAGTATGCTTCAAGTACTTTATTTCTTGCAACCCCTGAGATCTGGACTGCTTCAGTATCATAATTTAGAGAAGGAGTTCGACTTGGCTGAGGAACTAGGATTTTTGTTTAGGATGCAGGATTTGTCGAAAGGTAGGTGATATTTGCAAGAGCTGGAAGCAGCATTCAAAAGTACAGAGTGAAATAAATATTTTGATTATTCCCATATAGGTCCTACATATTGATTGATATTGTAGATTATTCCTACATATCAAATGTCCCAAATTTTATAGATATTAATTTAAGTCTTTTGGATTAGTGCATACTGGCGACCTTTTTCCGGAAATTCAAAGTTTTTGCTTCACACACTCCACGAATTCTATTTCTGAATGTATTTCTCTTTTTTTATTTTTTTTGCCACTCAGAGTGGATCACCCTGTCCAAGGCTCTGTAACAGCGGCCACTTATAGACGGACAAGCTTACAATTGTTGGAAAGAAATGATCTTTTCCTGTTCGTCTCATCCTACCCAATTTATTACACCCTGGGTTGAGTGGTGGGCATGGAAAAGCGAGCCGGACTCGCCGGGACTCGAACCCGAGATCTTCAATCTGCGATGCCAACATGTTTAACCACTAAGCCATCGAGCCCGCAGCATTTGCTAACCTCTGTAGTTGAACAACACCTGGGAATTCCCCTTCTCCGAAACGCCTGACTGGTCAACATTCGACTTCGCATTTCCTTTTTTGTTGTCATTGATTTTTGTATCTTTTTTATTATTGTTTTTTTAATATCACACCATTTTGGGTGTTTCTGATTTGATGACATTCACATCCTCTGCAACCCGTTGGCGCGATTGTCTAGTGGTTATCATCACAGGTTGAAGATCTTGTGTTCAAATCCCGGCGTGTCCTACTCAGTAATCCATGCCAACCAACCCAGGGTTTACCCATAAGTGGACGTCAAAATACTCGTTACAAGTATTGTTTTTTCCTTACACAGGTGGAGTGCTTCAAGCCAGCAACTTCTTAAGAGCATTTCGTACAATCCCTGAAGCCACTGCTCTGGGATTGGTGCAAAACTCATCCCAACCAGAACAAGTCGGCACTTCGACTCATGGAAACTTATCGCAACTCGTACAAAACTGGAACTGCTTTATTTTACAACAATTACAAACGGAGTTATCACAAGCGCCTCCTCGAAACCCAGAATTCGGGAATCAGAACGATATAAAAACGCCGGATAAAACAGATATGGAAATAATATTCGGAACGGAAATGAAGATTTCAACAAATTTTAAAAACGGAAATAGCAGTGAAAGAATGGCAGTACAGTTAATTTTTACTCTCAACTACCCCCCATTACCCCCACCGGGGGAACCCCCTAAATTCGTTCCATTCACGGATATAATAAGCCGCAGTATCTGCTCCAAAGTGCAATCGAAATCTTATGATCCAAATTCTGCCACATACCAGCCTATGGAACAATGCCGGTCGCCGGTGTCTCTCCCTGAAGTCTTAGCGCTCAACTGCGGACTCACTCGTGAAGACGAGGTTCAGTTCTGGAAAGTCCAAATGGAATTAATACAGCAAGCCAATGCCGCCAGAGTAATCGATCAGGAGAAATCTAGGAAAACGTCTGCAGAGGAAAATGGAGCTAGTTCTAAGGATGAAACCAGGTCAGTATTTGAGTTAGAGATGGGCCGATACCAAAATTTTGGCCGATACCGACACAAGTAACACCCCCTTCGTAATTTATATCCGATACCGAGTACTTTATTAATTAAATATGTTTGAGTTCTTTTTGTATCCACTTACTCATGCTCTTGGTATAGTTGCACTCGCGTATGTGTGCGCCTCTGTATGTACAAACTTTGTATGCATGTTTGAAAATATACTGAATTGATGCTGCGTTCAATCATACATGGGTCCAAAGATTGCATGCAAATGTTCGTGGTTACACAACTAGCGTGACACTAACACCTTTTTCTGCATTAAAAAGAGCATAAGTCGGTGGATTGATGGGTTTTATTTAATACGACCCAAAGTTTAATTAAATTGTTTACGCGAGGCATGCCCCGTTTCAATTATTTTCCAGAGCCAGGTCAGCAGTTTTTTTCTGTTGCTAAGAAAACTATGCGAAACAAAGCCATCCTTTTACCAGCTTATCATTTACTTGAAAATTGAGTTATTCGCAGAAAAATTCAAAATTAACAATATGTTGATTTCGAATCGTTGCAGTGATCGAAAAATTACGATTTGAATATCACGAATTAAATCAATTATTTTAAAAAATCCGACTACTAAGTTATCAATAATTGGTTGAATTTGAGAGCTGGTTGCAGCTTTGCATAGAGTATAGCTTAATAAAAACAAAACAATGAATCATCTTTAGTCTTCATTAGTTTTTTTTTTATCGAAATTCACTATGAGCAAGGCCGGAAGCAGCTCCCGAAAGGAACCAACCAAGCCAACAACAAAGAGCCACTAAAAGATGTTGTACCAGCAGCTGCACTCTAAACAGAAAACACCCCAAACGGAACTGAATCGTCATGGTAAAGTGCAGTGAGTAGTATCTGCCCTCGGCGATGGATGGTAAAACCATCTACCACCTCTTTCCTTCCTTTTAGTCGCCTCTTACAACACACAGGAAATACTTTAGGACCATTCTGTAGCCCATATGTGTCTCACCAACTTCATATTATCTTTTCAGTGATGCGTGGAACGTGTTCGCTGAACGTGAAGGCCTTGATCTATCATTTGATCAACAGAATAAATCTACCTGGGTTCCGCTCAGTATCACACTGGCTTTGACAACTTCTGGAGAATTGAAGGTAGGTAATAACCGAGGAATAATAATGGTGAGAGTGACTGAGTACCAGGTACCGAAGCAAGTGGATTTCCATCAGAAAAAAATTTAACAAACAGGCAATATTTTGTGATCTATCTCTTCGCTAGAGTAACAAATTTTTTTTATTTTTTTGGTGTTTTGTGGATGGGTTTGCCTAGTGATTAACTTGTTGGCATCGCAGGTTGAATATCTCAGAGTCCTTGCGAATCCGGCTCGTTAAATCATGCCCACTGCCCAACCTAGGGTGTCATGACTTGGCTAGGCTAAGCTGAACAGGAAAGATCATATCTTTCCGACAATTCTGACCCTGTTTGTCTATATGTGGCTGCTAGTATAGGGCCTCGATCAGGGCGATCCAAGAATTCACTGTAAATAAAAATAAAAAATGTCTCTTCACTGAAGAAAAAGGTTCAACATCATCAACACTGCTATGAAATAGCAGTGTTGATGGTTTTGAAGCTTTTTTTGTCCATCTGAAGAAAATGGCATGAACATTTCAGACACTTGAAAAAAGGTAAGATTATGTCTCCTTGGTGTTGCTGAGGTCTACGTGGCTTCGCTTAGTAGAACAATGGTTTTGACGACGTCAGGATAATTGAGAGTTTAGTATTATATTATCTATCGAGGGTGGGTATTATCCATGAATGAAAACAGAATACAATTCTAATCCTATGACATATAATATGTTGAAATATTCCATACTTTTCCTTGGAGTTCTTACATTGAAGTTTTAAGATATCTTTATTATGTTAATATTATCATATTTTATTTAATAGCAAGGAGGTAGGCCCTGTAGGTACAAGCTTTAGAATAGTCCTGACATGTTTCTTGTGTGTCGTAGAAGGCGGCTAAAAGGAGGCAAGGAAGCCGTAGATGGTTTTACCATTGCCCAGGGCAGATATCACTTACTGTACTTTACCATGGAGATTCAATTTTGTTTGGAATGTTTTCCATTTAGAGTGCAGTTGCTGGTACACAATCTTTTAGTAGCTCTTTGCTTTTAAGTGGCCGTTAGCTGGTTCCTTTCAGGCACTGCTTCCGACCTTGCTTGAAGTGAATTTTATCAAGGGGGCCTCGGTCAGAGTGATCCACTCCCAAGAAGTGGCCATAAAAATATGAAAAGAAAAAAATAGAATGTTTGAGGAATTAATTTGAACGATGTTTGAAACTTGCTTGAAATGAATTTTATCAAGGGGGCCTCGGTCAGAGTGATCCACTCCCAAGAAGTGGCCATAAAAATATGAAAAGAAAAAAATAGAATGTTTGAGGAATTAATTTGAACGTTGTTTGAAACTCAGTTTGATTTTTAGCAGGAATGTCTTGAACGAATCGAATATTCTAATACATTCAATAATGAACTTATTCAATATGGTAAAATTCTTGATTTTATATATATTTCAGAACAGTAGGAGATGAAAATATGTCATTTTTATTGCGTAAATCTGGACAGAATCAACAGAATAATCCATATCTGCTCTCCAAATTAACATAGTTTCACGCCATCGTAGAATAAAGGAAATTGTGTACTGTAGTCAGTTACATATATATTTCAGAATAATAGAATATGAAAATATGTCATTTTTATTGCATAAATCCAGACAGAATCAACAAAAATATTTATTTTTGCTCTTGAAATTGACATCACAAAATAAAAAAAAGCCTGGTACCAAAATCAAAATTTTTTGGATATTTTTCTTCAAAAAAGTTGGAATGCTTACCTTCCATCAAAAGCATGTCTGAATTTAGAATGTTTTCGATATTTCATATTCCAAATTATTTTTTCAGAATGTTTTCGGAATAGTAAAATATCCGGTTTTGATTATCCCTGGTTTGTAGTATTATGTTTTGAAATATTAGATACGAATACGCTTCTATTAAACCTATTTTGATACGAAAATCCAATTTCAGGATGGTAGTATCTTCACTTTTTTCAGGTGTCCGAAATTTTTTTTGGAATGCACAAAATGCTTCAAAACCATCAATACTGCTATGAAATTTGGGTGCCCGGTTAGCTCATTCGGTGAAGCGCTGGGAATACGCTTCGAGCTGAGCATCTCTGATCGTCATGGCGCAGGTTCGAATCCCATGAGGGATGATGATTATTTATTATGCGAGAGGTCTGCTGGTATCCCCGGCGGTGCACGATCGCTCACATGAGCTGTTCTTCCTCCACCAACCTGGTCCATGCACAGGAAAAACTGAAAAATGAGAAATGCGATAATCAAAAATCTTCACCTCGATTCGGAACTGGTATCTGCACGAGAGGTCATGTTTCGCCATTTAATAAAGCTGTATTATCGGCAGCATGTATTGGCATGTATCCATTTTAAATTTTGCCAAGTTGATCCTTTGATTTGTTCGTTTTGTCAGGTCACTGCAAATGAATCCAGAACATCACAAAGCAAGAGGAACGGTTCTCAGAGTACTGAAAATGGAGGTGATATTGTACATGAATCGACCTATGACCTTTACGCTACGATATGTCACATTGTTGACCCTCGTACTGGTGGAAACTTGGTCGCTCATATTAACGTCGGCGAAAAGTATCACCAGGTTTGTAATTTTTTTGAAAAATTTTTTTGCGGATTTTGAAAAGGGACATTTTACGCTGATTCAGGACGTTAGATTAGTATTGCCTCTGTCTCGCTTCCCAAAATTAAACTCATAGGTTCCACTGTTTATTGCTGAATGATTTTATCAAAATAATATTTTTTTATTGAAATTCACTCTGAGCAAGGTCGGAAGCAGTGCCTAGAAGGAACCAGCTGACGGTCACTCAAAAGTAAAGAGCTACTAAAAGATGTAGTACCAGCAACTGCACTCTAAACGGAAAACAACAAAAACGGAATGGAACCATCATGGTAAAGTGCGGTGGGTGGTATCTGCCCTGGGTGATGGTAAAACATCAACCACTTCTTTGTTTCCTTTTAGTCGCCGCTTACAACGCGCAGGAAATACGCTTGGACTATTTTAAAGGCGGTTCCTACAAGGGTCAAATTTATTGAAGAAAGAATGCAAGCTTATCCAAAAAGCTGCACTCTGAATGGAAAACTTTCCAAACAGACTTAAACTGTTATGATAGGGTGCAAATTGGATGGTATCTGCTCTGGGCGATGATTAAAGTGATCTATGTTTTCTTGTTATCTTTCAGCAATAATGCAATTCTGAATGTTCATATAATATCATGGTTATTTTAATCATTCAGTTGAAGGAAGGGGTCACCCATACTCAGTGGTATCTGTTCAATGATTTCCAAATATGCTCAATTGAAGCTTTTGAAGCCGTTGACTTTGATCTGCAGTGGAAGATACCAGCGATTGTGTATTATGCTAGGAGGGATCTTTGTAAAAGGTGAGACCTGGGGGTAGTTTGTTGAATGTCATTGGCTCATGGTTATCATGTGGGTATCACAATCTGAAGATCATTGTTTTTGATAATGATCCACTACAGTGGAAGATACCTGTGGTTTTGTACTATGCCTATAGGGATCTTTGTAAAAGGTGAACCATAGCGGTATTACGTTGAATGTGATTGGCTTGTGGTTATCATGTGGGTATCAAAATCTAAAGATCATTGTTTTTGATAATGATCCACTACAGTGGAAGATACCTGTGGTTTTGTACTATGCCTATAGGGATCTTTGTAAAAGGTGAACCATAGCGGTATTACGTTGAATGTGATTGGCTTGTGGTTATCATGTGGGTATCAAAATCTAAAGATGATTGATTTTGATTTTCCACTACAGTGGAAGATACCTGTGGTTTTGTACTATGTTATGAGGTATCTTTGTAAAAGGTGAGACATAGGGGTATTTTGTAGAATGTGATTGGCTCATGGTTATCATGTGGGTATCAAAATCTCTCCAGTGGAGGATACCTGAGATTTTGTATTAAGCTAGGACCTTTGTAAAAGGTGAGATTTGGGGCAGATGCCATTCACTGCACTCAACCATACTGGTTCAGTTCTGTTCGTAAAGTTTTTGGCTTTCGATGCTGAATTCATGACATTGAATAATGATGAATCCGAGTTGCAAAGCAAGGGTAATTATCCGGAGTATGGTTGTGAACTTTTTCCAACCACTCCTTTAAGTGAGTCACCCTGACCGAGGTCCCGTATAAGTTACCATATACAGATGTACAGGGTTAGTGTCATTGAAAAGATGTGATCTTTCCAGTTCGGCTTTCCCAATCAAAAGTTTTTATGAGCCACTGACAGATTGTGCTTCATCGCCGCTATCTATCTATGACCCATATTTTTTACGAGCGACTGAACTGTACTAATCAAACCCCTTTTATATTTTTCAGGTCTGATTTCAATGTCCAATTCCCGTTGACAGCTTCGATCCTTTCTCCATCGGAGAGTCTCTCCAAAAGCCACCCCCAGTCTCCAGCCCCGATTACCTTCACCCCCCTCATGCCTGCGGAGCTTCCCTCCTCCCCAGGAATGTTTGTGGCTCTCGATGCTGAATTCGTGACGTTGAACAATGAAGAAGCCGAACTACACAGCGATGGTAAGATATTCTTTCTCATATACTGATATAGCCCGACCGATATTACATTTTACAACCGATATCGATACCGATATTTTGACATTTCTGATCACCCATAATCGATATATTATCTTACGTGAAATTTGTAAAATCTTCTAGATTTCTAACATTTTGATCCGTTACAAGACAATTTTTCGTGGAGTGAATGAAATTTCATCTCGTGCAAATAACATCTGCTGGGAATTTCGCTTCGATGAAAGCGAAAATATTGTCGTTTGAACAAAAAAAACTATTATTTCAAAAGAATAGCGCATGTCCATAAGTGTATTTCGGTTGTCTGATATTATCGGCCGCTTTAATAATCTACCTATATATTGGTAAACAGCAAAATTGGACCGATATATCGGATGATAATTCAGTGTTTCAGGTTGTACGGTTAAGGGTGTCTATACGAGTGCAGACCAACTAAATTTTGGCTTTTTTCTGCCTAAATTTGCTCAGAGCAACCGGTGAAAAACAAATGATGCAGATGTTAAAATGAAATGATCTTTATTTCACAGTATATGCTTAACTATGTTTACAATTATATCTGTTTACGAGATTTTATCTTGCATCTTGCTATTCCATCCCTTTTGGAACATATGAGCAACTGGTGAGGTTATAGCGTATTGTCCCAAGGTGTGGGTTACAGTGTCTCACCCTGCTTGTTTTGCTCTTTGTGGCCTTTTTGTTCATCAATCTTTACCATACTTTGCCGGGATTTGAACCCACATCGTTCATCGGATGTTACGTACAGCAGCTATCGTCGCTTTCATAACGCCACCACGGAAAAACGTCTGTGAATTGCATCTTTCTTATTCCACTGGTTAAGTATGACCAGTAGAACTGTAAACATATGTGATTGTTTGCAGTTGTGTCAACTGCTTTAGTTGTCACCTTTGATTGTTTTGATTACTTGATTGTCTGTCTACCTTATGTGGTTGGCTGGGTTGTTTATCTTTGTGTTAGTTAGTTGAGTATACATGGTGGCAGATATCAAAACTTAATTCTGTTTTTTACTGTTAACTTTACAGAGCTATCAATCCTGGTGGCAAACCGCTCACTATTTAACAAAACATAATTGGACTGAAATTCCCTGCCGCAATCAGGGGTGGTTGAAATCAAATATCTTTTGGTTCCAGAATCTAATAGAATATTCGAATCAGAAGTCGAGTAATAAACAAATTAATGTTAAAATTCTCACTCATGTATGAAAAAAATTTAAAATTATCGTTTTGTTGATTTTGAATTGTTGCAGAAACCGAATCAGATAATTTACCAATTAGCCACTCAACCCAGGGCGAATAACCTTGGTAGCCTAAGCCAAACAGGAAAAGATTATTATCTTTCCAGCAATTGTAACCCTGTTCGTCTATGTGGCCGCTGTCACAGGGCCGTGGACAGGGTGATCCACTCCAGAAGTGGCCGTAAATAAAATAATTGAATCAAATATTTTGGACAGCCCTGACCACAATGTTCTCAATCGTTTACGTAGGTTCACTTTTGGTATTGATATTTTCAATGCATCACTTATCTTTACAGGCACAAGATCGACCATAAAGCCGAGTCACTTATCTCTTGCTCGAGTCACTGTAGTCCGAGGAGAGGGGGATATGGAAGGACTCCCGTTTATTGATGACTACATTTCCACCCAAGAACAAGTCGTGGATTATTTAACGAAGTTTTCCGGCATTTTACCGGGCGATCTTGACGCATCGATTTCATCGAAACATCTCTCGACTTTGAAATTAACCTATTGCAAGTTGAGTTATCTTGTACATCGTGGATGTATTATCGTCGGCCATGGATTGAGAAAGGATTTCAAGGTAGGAGTCTTGTAGGTAGAATTTAAATTTTTTTCCGCGGAAGAGGAAAGCCAAGAATACGGTTTAACCTGGATCACGACCTCTCGTGCAGACATCAGTTCAAATTGGGCGAAGGTTTTCGACCTATCGTTTTTCTGATTTTTTTTCTGGTGCATGGACCTGATTGGTGTGCTTACGTGAGCTATCGTGTACAGGCGAGGCCTCCGGTAGACCTCTCGTATTTTCATCATCCCTCACAGGATTGAAACCTAGGTTAGGACGATCAGAGATGCAGCTTGAAGCGTATTCCCAACACTTTACCGATTAAGCTAACCGAGCTGTAGAATTACATTTACAGAATTACTTTACAGAACGTTTTTCTCTGATCTATTGTCTTACAATCACCCGGGCATTTTTGTTATAGTGCTTCTTTAATAAATGGGCAATATTTATGATATAACTCTTGCTAGTAAAAAATTTATCTCGTTTTTTGAGTGTTTAGTAGCGACCAAATCTCGGAGAAATGCCAAAATCATCAATACTGCTAATTTGATAGTTTTGATGCCTTTTTGTCACCCAAAGAAAATGGTATGAACATTTTGGACATCGAGAAAAAGAAAATTCTTCCATTTTGGTCTGGCATTGAGTGAATTGAAAGGAAAAAAAAATTGCATATGCAATATCTTAAATTTGACACTGCATAATTGTCTTCTTTTAAAATACACACTGTAACATGTAACCCAAAGTGATAAGAAACTAAACTAAGAAACTAAAAGCCTGTATTGATATCCTTTTACCAGCTCTGTAGCCCCATGGGTTCGGGCTTTAGAATAGTCAAAACATATTACATGCGTGCCGTAAGTGGCGACAAGAAGAAACCGAAGAAATGGTAGTTGGTTTATCATCACCCAGGGAAGATACCACTCATTGCACTTTACCATGAAAGTTTTGTTTTGAATGAGATGTTTTCCTCTTAGAGTGCAGTTGCTGGCGCTACTGCACTCTAAGAGGAAAACACCCCATTCAAGACTGAACCTTCATGGTAAAGTGCAGTGAGTGGCATCTTGTAGTAGCTCTTTGCCATTCAAGTGGCCTTTTAAGTGCTGCTGTCGGCCTTGCTTGAGGCAAATTTCTGTAAAAGAAGATGTCTTTGTTTTTAGGTATTAATCACCCTTCAAGGTTCACTCATCTGAATTTATTCTTCTCCAGGTAATCAACATTGTCGTCCCAGCAGCACAGATCCGAGACACAGTCTACCTGTTTCACCTCCCACGAAAACGATTCATATCGCTACGATTCCTCGCTTGGTATTTTTTGGAAACGAAGATTCAAGAGAAAAACCATGACAGTATCGAGGACGCCTGCACGGCGTTGAAATTGTACAAAAAATATCTTGAATTGACTGAAAACGAGACGCAGATTGCAAAATTCCAGCAAACTGTATTAAAAGATTTGTACGAAGAAGGAAGAAAATTGGAATGGAAAGTTCCTGGCACTGACATGTGATTGATGCCACATTCTGTGATATCGGTGCCTTAGTCTAAGGCATTTTTCTATTCTTTTGTGACACTGGTGCCGTGATCTGTGCAAAAAAATGACAGAAATCTTGTTTCTCTTCAAATGTTCAATACTCGTGTGTTTTCCTCAGATGGGAAAAAAAACTTCAAAACCATCAACACTGCTATTTCTTAGCAGTATTGTTGATTTTGAACCTTTTTCTACAGTTTGGCTGCTACCAGACACTCTAAAAGAAATGTTTCAATTTTCTAACAAGAGACATATCATGAAATGGAACCCAATGGATCCGGGTGTCTGCTGTGTGTACGCACTAAAATTGTGTCAGGCTCAAATTGTAAAATTCCAAAGACTGACTATATTGAAAGATAATGTGCGAGAAAGGACATTAATCAGAATGGAAAGTCCCCTGCAATGACATGTCATAAATGCCACATTCAGTGACGTCTGAGCCTTATTTGGAGGCATTTTTCATGTAATATTTGGTGACGTTTGTGCCTTATTTTGAGGCATTTTTAATGTAATTTTGTGGCACTGGTGCCTAATCTGTGCATGAAATATCTCGAATTGACTGAAATTGAGACGCAAATTGCAAAATCTCAGCAGGCTATACTGAAAGGTATAATATTTATAATAAGAACTCCCTGGCGCCGACTTGTAAACAATGTCATCTTTTGTGGCATTGGTGGCATAATCTGAGGCCTATTTTGAGGTCACTGCCATGATCTGTGGCAACGATGCCAAAGTTCGATTTATTGCCATACTAATGACTATTTGCTTCATTGCTACATCTTGGTCCCGGAGACTATTTGTAAAGAATGGACAGAATCATGCAAAATGACAAATTATATAAAATAGAATTTGGCTTATCAGCATCATGGTCTCCGTACAGTGATAATGATTGCTCAACCGGTGATGTGCAAATGATATTTTATTTTTGCCAACGTTTCGAATGTCTATACAGACGTTCATCATAAGGGCAATGGAAAGGTTAAGTCATCGATATTATACCGAATATAGACTATATATTCAACCTTTCCATTGACCTGATGAAGAATGTCTGTACAGACATTTGAAACGTTGGCAAAAATAAATCATCGTTTGCTCATCACTGGTTAAGCAATTAGAATCACTATGAATATCGCCAGTGGCAATCACTCAATCCTTATAATCTTTGTACCTTACTTAAAGGCAATTAAAGATTCACTGAAAAGAGTTAAAAATAAAGTGAAAATCTGTCTTGGTTTTGGGCTTTACAGATTCTCTAGAATTAGGTTGAGAATTTGATCCGTCTTGAGGTGCAAATAGGATTTCTGTACATGGAACTCACATTTTTGATAATATTTTGTATTCACGTTTCTGTGTGATATTTTTGCGGAACTCAGACTTTTATTATTTGAATTTCAATCATTTTTTCTCTTTTCTCAGAAATAAATTTAATTTTATAGTTTTTAGTCAAGTCACCGGCCGCTTTTACAGCGGCTGCTGCGTAGCTTGGCTTCCAAGATGAGTTTTTTTAAAAGCAAAAAACAGAGCAAAGAGGCTCGGAAACGCATGGAACATTTGATGTACGTAGCGAAGGAAAGTCCGGAAAAGACTTACGACCTGTCAGCGTGTGAATTAATGGAGATCCCTTCCAGTGTGTTCTCGATGTGTAAGGTTCTACAAAAAGAATCTTTGCTGCTTCACACGAATTTACTCAAAAATTTGAAAACTGGAGGAAAAATTGGGGATTTGATGACTTTGCGGGTGAGATTGTTTTTAAAATTAATATTGGTACAAGATTTTATTTATATCTTCTGGAGAGGAAAGCCTGGAATACGGCTTGATTGAACACATAGCAAACCACTTGTGCAGATACTCGTACCGAATCGGGGGTTAAGGTTTTGGGTTTTCTTATATTTACTTTTTTTTATGAAATTTTTTCTCAGCAAGGCTGGAAGCAGTGCTTAAAAGGTACCCCCTAACGGCTACTTGATAGCAAAGACCTACTAAAAGACGTAGTACCAGCAACCGCACTCCAAACGGAAATTATCCCAAACGGAACTGAACCGCGATTGTGAAGTGCATTAGGGGTTATCGCCCTGGACAATGGTGAAACCATCTACCACGACATACGTTGTAACTATTCTAAAGCCCGTACCCACAGCATCCAATCGTTTTTACAACAATTTGGATACATGTCCGATATGGATGAATGGATGGGGCCTTGTTTAGGCTGATCCAGTCAAATAAATTATTAAAGAGAAAAGATACGATTAAACAATACGATGAATCACAACCTCTTATGCAGACAACCAGTTTCAAGTCAGAATGCCGGTACAAAATATACCAGCTCCACGCCATGCAGTTAATTAATTTTGTTACATTATCAGCTTCCCTCTACAGCAGGATAAAAATGAAATCCTGCTATTCTTCATAAGTTCATTTTATCATTTCAGATCCTTGATCTTCACAACAACAAATTAACTGCACTTCCAGATGAAATCTGTGGATTGAAGAATCTGCAGGTAAGCAAACTAAAGCAGCACCTAAAAATCGGATTAAAATTATTGACTTCCAAATTCGATGATAGGAGTGCGTAGAAGAAGAATAAATAGTTTTTTGTTGTTACGTCGATCAAATACTACAGTGTTAATTTTGGCGTAATCCAGTATGTAATTTAGTCGAAATAGAATATAGGAAATTAACTGGTCAGAATACCAATGTAACACACCACAATGTAAGATTATAGTTTGCTTTTTTTTGAATCTCTTGCATTTTTCGCAAATATATAAAGAATATCGGTAATCCTGAACATTTGAAGAAAAATATCCAATATCCATGAAAGTCATTTTATCCTGTTGCATCTAAAGGCCACAATACACATGAAGTTGTCTTACCGATGCATTGCATTACGTTTCGGGTGATAAAATTAAAAACGGCAATACACGCCTGCATTGCTTTGCGTAAATCGTATTCACATGCGTACAAAGCACAAACGCACGCAACGAAACGAGCACTCTTTATTTGCTTTCTTAGCAAACCAATCGGTTTTATAGGAAAACACAAGCTAATGCATGCAGAATATTTTGCTTGCGTAAAACTCAAGGGTAAAATAAAACAAACCTATAAAAAAACGCAACCTACGTGTATTGCGGCCCTAACACATCTTGAAATCTTATTCATTTCAGTAATCTTCCTTAAGAACCCTTTTTTCGGATATCAAAGCATTAGACTAAGATGACTGAATCTTGTTTTTCCTCGGATGTCCGAAAGTGTGATATCATTTTCTTCAGATAAACAAAAAAGCTTCAAAACCATCAGCACTGCTATTTCATAGCAGTATCGATGATTTTGAACCTTTTTATACAGTTTAGTTGCTACACTCAAAACACAAGTTTTAATCTAGTGAAAGATATGTTTTGAAATATTGCTCAATTTTCTTCTGATGAACCAGCCCATTTTTTTTTTGATGTCTAAGTAGTACAATTGCTGGAATGCCGTCGGTCCGCATCAGCCATTTTCAACCATTTTTTATTGTCTTCGTTATTTTCACACCCAGTTTTTTTTGTTTTAAGGTTTTGAACGTTGAAAGCAACGCCTTACAAACGCTGCCGAACAAGATCGGTGATTTGGTCAGTTTGCAGACTCTGAATGCCAGAGGTGAGTGAGCGTTGGAAATTGTAAAAATCAATTTTTTTTCTTCGGGTGTCTGAAATATTCATGTATTTTCTTTTTATGTGCAAAAAAGCTTCGAAATCATCAACACTGCTATTTCATAGCAGTATTGATGATTTTGAACCTTTTTATACAATTTGGTAGCTACCAGACTTTCGGAGAGATATTTAAATCTTCTAGCTACTGATATACCGCTCATTTGCTAAATTTCTCTTTTTTTTGCCAATTTAAAGAGCCAACAGTAGTTGTAGTAGTACTAGCCAACAGTCAAAATCAAATCGAGGAATGTCATTTTTAGTAGGGAAGATTTCAGTTCATGATATTTTGTTCAGACTTTTATTCAGTTTATATAATTATGGCCTTTGATTAATTATATAATTATACTTTCATCTGTGTATATTTGATTCCTTGTTCTAAAGTATATTTTTGAATGGTTTTAAATTTCACAAAATAAAATCACGATGAGAACGGAATGCGGACAGAAGGACTTCTTTGCCCGATTTGTTCGATCAGTGATGGCAATAGGAGGCGTTCGATACAAACTAAGAGTTCCTGATCTTTTCATTACGAAATTGAGTCAAATAATTTTTATGGATGAAATATTCGGATCAAAGTTTTATAGAATAATAATTAAAAAAGTGATAGATGGTATTACCGTTGCCCAGGGTATATACCACTCACTGCACTTTACGATGACGGTTCAGTTCTGTTTGGGATGTTTTCAGTTTGGAGTGCTGTTGCTGGTACTACATGTTTTAGTAGCTCTCTGCTTTTGAGTGAACGTTGGTTGATTCCCTTTGGGAACTGCTTCAGGCCTTTAGTGGAGCGAATTTCAATGAAAAAAAAAAAAAAAAAATGAAGACGCCTCTCTGAAAATTTTTAATTATGTCATTATTTAGTATATTTTCTTGAGTGTTTTGTAGATTTCAAATTACTAGGGTGATTGGATGAAAAATTTTATATTCACTTCTTAGAGTGGATCACCCTGACCAAGGCTCTGTAACAGCGACCGGTTATAGACGAACAGGGTTAAAACTGCTGGAAAGCAGGGTTGAGATGTGGACATGGATAAGCGAGCCGAACTCAAACTCGAGAGCTTCAACTTGCGATGTCAATATGTTTAACCACTAGGACATCGAGCCCGCTATTTTATAAACAATTTTAGTTCAGGGTAAACCACCCAAAAGAACGATCATAAATAAACAAAGTAGCATCCTCTCATATAAGATGTAATGAAAGTTGAAAATAAATGTTACTGGCATTTACGTAACTGTTAAATTAAGAAATACAGTTAGAACACAATCAATGAAATATGTATCTGTCTACAATCAAACTTTTAATTTTATCACTCTTAGTCAAAGACCTACCTTAAAAAAAGTAGGATAGGATAGGATTTCATTTTTATTCTGCGGGAGAGGAAAGTCGAGAATACAGCTTATTCACATAGCGAACCAAGACCTCTAGTGCAGATACCAGTTCTGAATCGGGTGAAGGTTTTTGGATTATTATATTTCTCATTTTTCCTGTGCATGCACCTGGTTGGTGCAGGAAACCGTAAGTAACGCTTACGTGAACCACCGTGCACCGGCGAGGCGTCCAGCAAACCTCTCGCATATAATCATCATCCCTGACAAGATTCCAACCTGCGCCATGATGATCTGAGATGCATAGCTAGAAGCATATTCCCAACACTTCACCGATGGAGCTAACTGGGCAACCCAAATTTCAAACTGTGTGATAATTTCCCATTGTATGTCTCAAACTTTTGAGTGCTTTGTTTTACAGATAACAAACTAACCGGGCTCCCAAGTACTATAGAGAGAGCAAAAAGCCTTCGAACGATTGATATCAGTGGATCAAATAAAGTTCTCTATCTACCAAAGACAATTTGCAAAGTTCGGACCTTAGAAGTTTTGGTTTTAGGAAATCCAAATACTATGGAGTATCCTCCACCTTGTAAGTTTTTGTTTTTGGGCCGGGAGAAGAGGAGAAAGATTTTACTATGCAGCAGTATCATGATTCAAGCCAGATTTGGCATAAATTAGAGATGGGCTGGTATATCGGTATCGACAAGTATCGGTGATTTTTGAAGTATCTGTATTGGAAAATTTTCATCACCAATACCAACACCGGATACGTCTTCACAACAGGGCTTACTAATACGCTTTATTTACTGATAATAAATGGAAAGTAATATAAATTACGAAGGTGGTATCGGTACTTGTATCGGTATCGGCGAAAATTTTGGTATCGGCCAATCTCTAACATAAATCATGATACTGCTGTACAATACCTTGTACAATATC
Source organism: Styela plicata (assembly GCA_963675895.2). Lineage (NCBI taxonomy): Eukaryota > Metazoa > Chordata > Ascidiacea > Stolidobranchia > Styelidae > Styela > Styela plicata. The sequence goes on along the minus strand of OZ023143.1, from coordinate 19,664,419 downwards.
ACTCACTCTTGGACAAATAATTTTGCGTCTTGTGCAGTCAATCATCCTTTTGCTGCCCCAAATTCTATGTTTCAATAATAGCCCATCACTTTGCTAAACAGTGCAAAATCGTGGATTTACTGTATAATTTGACAAATTCATGATTTTGCTGTATAAATTCACAAAACTTTGGCATAAATCATGATACTGCTTCACAATATCTTATTTTCTCATTCTTCAACACATCATTTGTTATTAGTATTTCTCTGATAGTCATGATTGTCCAATATAGAAAGATATGATCTTTCCCGCTCGTCTTAGCCTACCCAAGTAATCACACCCTGGGTTGAGTAGTGGGCATGGATTAACGAACCGGGGCTCGAATCAGAGATTTTCAACCTGTGATGCCAACATGTTCAACCGCTAGGCCGTCGCGCCCACAAATGAACATGACTTGCTTTATTAAATGCAAGAAAAATTTACATTATTGATTTGTTTATTTCAATTACAGTTGTTGCCGAGAAGGGTCTGGAAGAAATCATGAAATTCATATGCAAAGGTACGTATCTTCACAACACGGGGACAGAATCCTAGTCTACTTCAGGTGCTCTGAGTCATGTCCCTTTCTTCCTGGTGCACGGTTAGCTCAATCGGTAAAGCGTTGGGAATACGCTTCGAGCTACGCATCTCTGATTGCCATGATGCAGATTCGAATTCCGTAAGGGATGGCTGGATGCCTCGCCGGTGCATGATTGTTCACATAAGCGCTGCTTACGGCTTCCTCCACCAATCAGGTTCATGCACAAGAAAAATGAAAAATACCATAATCCAAGACCCTTCTCCCCAATTCGGAACTGGTATCTGCACAAGAGGTCGTGGTTCGTCATTTGGTTAAGCTGTATTCTCGGCTTTCCTCTCCTGGAGGATAAAAATGAAATCATATCCTTCGTACGGACGATGATTTTGAATCATTTTGTACAGTTTGGTTTACTATCAGGCAGTTAAAAAGAAACCTTCAAATCTTCTAGTCACATATATATCATGAAATGTTGCCTGTTTGCTGAATTTCCTTCTGACGAAACCCATTTTCTTCGAATGTCTGAGTATCTGTCATCATGCCAGGCTGCTTCACCCAACTAGCAAAATGCCAGCTATCGTGCCCCCTGGACTGCCAACATGAAGAAATGGATGCCATCGGGAGAAAACTCATTTTTCACCTTCAGTTCTGAATGTTTGGCAAAAGAAGGATTAGCATTAGAAGATGCATTAAGTTTTTTGCAACTTCGCTCTGGGCAAATTTTTAAAATAATTTATATTCCACCAATGTGTCTTTGTCATTTAACTTTTTCATACAGTGACATTTGCCGCATTCTGCCCGTATTCGGCCCATATATTGACATATTCACGTTAAGCTTTCCCGTCAAGCAAGACCTTTTGAATAGTCCTAAGATATTTTGTGCGTGTTGTAAGGGGCGACTAAAGGGAGTCAAAGAATTGGTAGATGGGTTTACTCTCATCCAGGGCAGATACTACTCACTCACTGCACTGCTTAGGGCGCAGTTACTGGCACCCTATCTTGTAGTAGCTCCCTAACCTTTGAGTGGCTGTTATTTGGTTCCTTTTGGGCACTGCTTCTGGCCTTGCTTAGAGTTTATTTCAATAAAAAATATACCACACATGTGGCATTTTCACAGACTATGGCATCGAGTACGTGCCACCATCTCACAATCTACTGCCAGTGCTTGGAAACCAAGGATCAACCACACATGTTGATGGGCCTTGCTCCTCAGAAAGAACTGAAAAGTTTGAGGTAATTCTTTCTGTAAATAATAATTCTGGAATGCTTCCCCACCTTCCACATTAAAATTTAAGACGTACATTCGTAATGGAGCTCTTATGACCCATTTATTTGGACAACATAACCATTTGGAATATATATAAAGGTGTGCATTTAAAAACATTAAAGTTTCAATAATTCGCATCATTTATGCGATTTATATCCAGGATAGAATGTTGATAGAAGTCGAGGAATGTTTTATCAAAATTTCATTATTTACGGAAGATCTATTGTTCAAAAGTAGTTTATCCGCGGGAAATGCCGAGGCTGAAACCCAGGTCTTCAACGTGAGATGTCTGCTAGGACAGGCTAAGATAGGATATCATTTTTATCCTGTGGGAGAGGAAAGCCGAGAGTACAGCTCAACCATATGTCAAACCATGACCTCTGGTGCAGATACCAGTTCCGAATCGGGGTGAAAGTTTTTTGGATCATCGTATTTCTCATCTTTCCTGTGCATGGACCTGGTTGGTGGAGGAAGCCATAAGCGGTGCTTATGTGAACCACTGTGCAGTAGCGGGGCATCCAGCAGACCTCTCGGCATATAATCATTGCCCCCCATGGGATTCGAACCTGCGTCATGACGATCAAAGATGCATAGCCTTAAGCGCATTGCTGCGATTGCATCTGAGAGTATGACCTTTGCTTGTGTCTTCCTAGGCCGGCAGCTAAACAAATATAGCTATAGTGAAAAGGTATGAATATTTATTATTTCTCACAAATTTTATTTCTGATTTTCAGAATTCAATCATGGAATATGAAAAAATGAAGGTAAGTTCTTGTTTTTTCTACTGTTCACTTCAAACTGTAATGTTCATTAATACAAGGGCAACTGTGGACTTACGATTCATTCCAAAAAATCGAATTGATTAATTAATTAATTCCCACTCTTCGTATAGATTCTTTATTAACTTTTTTAATGTTTACAAAATTCCAGGAAGAGAAACGTAAACAGCAACTAGAAATAGAAAGGAAACTCGCAGAAGGTCAAATGGAACAAGCGAAACTGGCAGCATTGACATTGAACAACAGAGCGAAGGATTTGGAAGAGATCTCAAAGGTATCGCTTTTAGTAAAATTTGCACAAATCAAGAAATTTGATTTTCCCGAACCCCTGGGAAGCTATATGTGTAAAGACTTCATTGTGGGCGCGATGGCCTAGTGGTTAAACTTGTTGGCATCGCAGGTCGAAGATCTCTGGTTCGAGTCCAGGCGTGTCTGACTTGCTTATCCATTCCCACCACTCAACCCAGGGTGTAATAACTTAGGTAGGCTAAGCCGAACAGGAAAAGATCATATCTTTTCAGAAATTGTAACCCTGTTCGTCTATAAGGGGCTGCTGTTACAGGGCCTTGGACAGGGTGATCCACTCTAAGAAGTTCCCATAAAAAAAAATGACTAACAATTAGTGCTTGGATACCTCGAGCGTTTGAACTACACTTCAAGCTACGTATACCTGATTATCTTGACCAAGGTACGAATCCCGTGACTGATGATTGAATGTGAGAAGTCTGCTCGATGCCTAAGGTGTTTCATGCACACGCTGTTTACTACTCTCTCCACCAACTCGGCCCATGTACAGGAAAAATAAGAAAAACGTTAGGCTAAAACCTTCACCCCTGTTATGAAACTGGTGTCTGCACGAGAGGTCATGGTTCGTTATATACTTGAATCCTATCCCCAACTTTCCGAACAGGTATTTACTGATTATAATTTTTTAAGAGATTGTTTTCTTGTCTCTGGTATAAATAATCCAGTGATTTGATACCAAGCAGTGTTTAAAAGGAACCAACTAACAGCTACTTAATAGCAAAGAGCTACTATAAGATGTCGTACCAGCATCTGCACTTTAAACAGAACTGAACCGCTACAATAAAGCGCAGTACCAGCAACTGTAACGTTTTAGGAACCACAAAAAATAATTTTTGTCTGATTTTTGAACATCGTGCTAATTTTTTCTAGAAACAAGAAGAATTTGACAAATCTGTGCTGAAACAACAAGAACAACAGGAATTTGAAAGAAAAAGGATGATTAGGATGATGGTTGAAGGTGGGTTGATATAGGCGAGAGGAAAGCTGAGAAAAAATATTTTTTTTTTTGTTCCCAAAACGTGGTAGCAGTACTTGAATTGCTTACCACAAAAGGTAGCATATAGTTTTATTTTTAGATGAATTCTCTTTCGGTTTTGTGATATTCAGTTGTGTTTACATATGAAGTATAGGGCGCGACCAATAAAAATGTAGTACCAGCAACTGCCGCTTCATGTATATAGTACGGTATCTTAAAACGGGTGAGTTTTTTTTAAATAGAATCATATTCAAAATGATTCAATTAAAAAAAAAAATATTTGAAACTCTCATCGTTAATCACTGTATATGTGCTCACTCCAGGTCTGAACCGTAAATCCTCGACTTATGATACCGGCGACCTGATCCCTAACAGGCCATGTTGCCCAACAAATTGAATTAGTTTTCAGAATCTAAAACGATTACGTTTCCTATTTTTTTAGCTGAGAAAAGTGCTTCCAGTTTGGTTGAAGATCTGTTGAGAATCAATGAAAAGTGAGAAATTAGCATTTTTTTTCGAAATTGAACAGCATAAGATCATAGTTTATTTCGACACCTCTGTCGACACAAAAGGCGATACAAATAAAGATATAACATTACAGAGTTATCAGGAAAGCAAATAAAACCTTAAAAAAAGGTTTAAAAACGTGTCAAGGAATAAGTTTCAAAGAAACATTCGAAGAAAGTAACACGCGCCTGCTTACCTAAAAAAATGTATAAAAATTACTAAATTCGATCGAACACATCACATGGGACCCCCTCCTCCCCAGCAAAAAAATAAAATAAAGGAACGCCAAACACACACACACTCACACTATATGTCAAAACACAACTGAAAAAGAAATTGGACTGTACTGGAGAAACTATACACGAGAAAAAAATGCTTAAAAACAATAAATGAAACAAAAGAGTAGCAAAATATAAATGGAAGGAAATAAATGCCAAAAAAAAACGTTGCTAAAAAGGATGAGGATCCGCTTTCATGATAGACATATCGTTTGTGCTAAATTTCTTCAGGTTGATCTTATTCCACATATTTCAAGTTTTATTAAGCAAGATTTTTGCTAGAGCCTGGTCTAGCTTCGTCTAGTATGTGGAATAAAATTCTGGTCGAGATTTAAACGACGAAAGATCAGAATCTTATTCCACCTTTTACAAGATTTTGCTAGAGCATGGACTATGCTCTAACGAAAGCTTGGTAATTAAATCTTGTAATATGTAGAATAGGATCCTGATCTTTTGTTGTTTAACTCTCGACCTCATCTTATTCAAGTATCCTTGTGGCCTTGGTCGTACACGGATCCATCTTCACAAGAGGAGTGGAAGAGAGGACTGACAGTTCGTTGCACAATACCTGATGCATCTCTTGGTTTTTGAAATTGGTTCAGAAATTTAGAATTGTCCTAAAGAGTTTTTTAATATTTTTTAGAATTTAATAATTTTTTCGGATCGCATTAAATCGTAGTGAACTGTCAAAGACATCTTTCAAGAAAATTGTAAAATACATGGAGATTCACAAATATTCTTGTAAAATTTATACATTCTTGATTCAGTTGATTGATGTATCGCACACAATATTTTATTTGACTTCTGTACAATTTTAGTCTGCTTTTCATAAACTTTCTGAATCTTAATTCTAACAGCAATTTTTGGGACTTTTTTTAGACACCACAGAACTCAAGATTATTATATGTATTTATTATTATAAGACTTGGTGATTTGAGTCGATTTCCATGTCGAACACTTCATAGAACTCGCTGTATTGAATTAGGACATCGTTTTTCTCGAATATTTTTTTTATGTTAGAGACTATGTTGTTCTTTTTTCCGCAGAGCTCGTCAGCAAGAAGCTTTATTCGAAGAAATGGAAAAACGACGAATAAAAGAGGAAGAATATTTCAAAGTTACTCAGAAAGATTTGGATAATTTGAGGAAGAAGGAAATGCTGGGTAGGTGTGAAGTGTAGAGCCCGACCGATATTGTATTTTTGCAATCGATATCGATATTTTGACATTTTTGTCCACCGATAACCCATATTTATCTTAGGTGAAACCCATTGAAAAATCTTGAATATCTATCATTTTGATGCGTTTTGAGGCAATTTTCCGCAGAGGGAATAAAATTTCATCTCATGCAAATAACATCTGCTGGTGATTTCACCAGATGAAAGCGAAATATATTGTGCTTTTGCCATTTGAACAAAAAATGCAATATTTTAAAAGAATTTTGAATGTCCATAAGTGGGGATGGATAATTCCTATTCCTGCATTTCATGTAGCTCTTTGTACTTTACTAGTTTCAGGAAACTTCCCAAGTGTGGTAGGTCTATTCCAGCCATACTCTGAGCGAATTTTGATTAAAAAAAAATGATATTTTTCACAGCGGCCATGCAAGCCATGGTGTCGGAGAATGATCACTTCGCTGTCAAAGTTAAACAATATCTAGCGGAACAGACGCACGCTGCTCGTAAGGCACAAGGGTCTGTTCAAACTGAGGGAAAACAGGTCGAAGCTGCTTTGTTGAGAATACAGGAAACGCAGGATAAATTGATTGGGCAGATTCTGCACGAAGTAAGTTTCATTCGAAATCTAAGGTGTTCTTGGGGTTCCAAATAAGATTTGAGGCGACTTCTGGAAGGGAATCACAATAGCTCGATTAAGGAAGAATGAAATTCCTCGAGAGAGTAAAGCCCAGAAACGATCCGATTCGATGAAATTATTTGAATCAAATTCGAAATCTAAATGCCCTGTCCTACCCGTTATGAAACCTGATAACAACATACGGTTATAATCACAGAAATTGTATCGTTTTGATGGATTAAAGGAGTTATTATCGACCTTTTTTATTTATGTGTCGTCCAAGCTATGTCTGTAATGCCAGTGTGGTTTCTACTAATGATTCCTATTCACTTTACACGCAGGAAGACATCAAGGGATCACCCTGACCAAGGCCCTGTGACAGCGGCCTCTTATAGACAGACAGGGTTACAATTACTGGAAAGATATAATATTTTTCTGTTCGGCTTAGCTTACCCAAGTTATAATACCCTGGGTTGTGCGGTGGGCATGGATAAGCGAGCCGGACTCACCGGGGCTCGAATCAGAGATCTTCTATATACATAAAAAGAAAAAAAATCCGATGTTTTTCTGACGAAGCCATTTTCTTCGGGTGTCTTGAGTAGCAAAGTAGTGAACATTCTGCCGTCGTTCAACATCGTCTTTAACATCACAGGAAGACGTACAGCGACAAGCGTTCATGGCTTTGCAGTTTGAAAAAGATCTCGCCCGGCGTCGTATCGTTTCTCAGATTCAAGAAGTTGAAAATGCCTTGATGAATTTAACCCTGGTTGAAATGAAGAGAAATACTTATAAGATGGACAATGAGCAGGTAGGGGTGGATGATAATCGTTTCATTATGGTTTGCACACATGACGGTCATGTGGTTTGCACACATGACGGCAGTATGGTTTGCACACATGACGGCCATGTGGTTTGCACACATGACAGCCATGTGGTTTGCACACATGACAGCCATGTGGTTTGCACACATGAAGGCCATGTGGTTTGCACACATGACAGCCATGTGGTTTGCACACATGACAGCCATGTGGTTTGCACACATGACGGCCATGTGGTTTGCACACATGACAGCCATGTGGTTTGCACACATGACGGCAATATGATTTGCACACATGTCAACCATGTGGTTTGTACACAATTAAGAACCTATTTTGTGCATTTTCTATTTCAAGTCTTTTTTTATCATTTCTTATGAACATGGTGTTTTAGATTTGATAACATGTTTTTTACGTCACCAGTCAATTTTGATCAATGACGTTTCTATGATATTATTTATGAAATAATGGTCATTGTTCAAATTTATTGCTAAATGATGAATAAAAAACTGAACACTAGGAAAATATCAAATATTTATATTAATTTTTATCCAAGATTGTACAAAACGGGGACATAGGAGAGGTATGGTTGCTGCCATCATGTGACTCGTATTTGTCAAATTGTCTGAATAGAAGGCTACCTGCATGGTCGTGTTTTATCAATGTTTAATGTTTTTCCACACACTCTTCTTCGTTGACTTACACTGGAAAAATGCCGAATTTTTTTCCACGTGATTTGTACTCATAGTTTGCTAAAAACATGCTTCGGCTAAAAGATAGTGAAACTTGAACAATATTGTGCTTTTCAGAAGCCATTTATGGCAAATTTTTATCCAAGATTAAAAGATAGCCAAATATGGTCAATGGCCTAATAAGTTAATAACAAGTGCATTTAGCAAAACGTAGAGCTGGGCGACATATCGGTAGGACGGTGAATACCGGTATTGAATTTTCCAAAAATCCGTATCGCGTTAATTTTCACAATGTCGGTTTGCCGTGATACGGTATTTCGTGACATACCGCCTAAAATGGTTACTAGTTGATGCGTTATCATGTCAAGTAACGACAAAAAACGGGTCTTTAGATCACTTGCACCTTTTGTAATGTCATGAAACAACAACCTGCATGCATTTATAGGTATGCTCCCGATTTTTTTTTTAGCTAGGTCGCGCCTCGCCTGTCTCTAAAATGAGACAATAGCATGTTTTCGTTGGCAGAAATAGGGCTTGACATACCGGTAGCCAGCGTTTTGGCGGCCGTATGCCGGTACAAAATATACCTGATACCGCCCAGCTTTAGCAAGGTAGACCAGTTACAAATTCTTTGTCTGAATTTAGCATAGTAAAAATAATATCTATTCTGCAGTTTTTGGTGCTAGATTTCTGCTGCGTCACGTTTTTGTGCCTTGAAAGCAAACTTTTTGAAATTATTTGGCATTCGATGGTTTTTTTATGATATCTTTTTTTCCAATTTCATTGTGTCTATTCGTAAAATCAATCTATTTTGTTTATGTTTATTAATCGTTGCTCGAATTTGAACAACGGATGTGATTTATTTCGGTTTTGTAGTACTAACTAAAATCTTTTGGTATCCTAAAACAGTTGATGAGTTTTTTCAGCGTTAAAAGAATCATACCCGAATAGCTTCGTTTTGAAATTATTTTTGAACAGATTCAATTCAAAAACAAAGTATTCGAAACTTGCATCTCTGGCTGGAAATAAATTCCAGCAACTTCACTTGCATCCCTGGCTAGAAATAAATTCCAGCAACTTCACTTGCATCCCTGGCTAGAAATAAATTCCAGCAACTTCACTTGCATCCCTGGCTGAAAATAAATTCTAGCAACTTCACTTGCATCCCTGGCTGAAAATAAATTCTAGCAACTTCACTTGCATGCCTGGCTGATGTCTCTGTGTTGAATTGCACTCATGGCGACTTAACAGTAGAATACTTGCAGTCTAGTTTGATCGCTATTCCAAATTCACTATATAAACAAAATGCTTCAACATTTCCGATAAAAGAGATTGTCAATATTTGCCCCTCTTTCACTCATTCTGTAGCTATGGTGCTCATGGTTGGATTAACTTGGGGCTAACTACTTATTCTTCTTCTACACCTTTATGTAAGTGGATCCCTATGCTAAAAGCAAGGATGATATAGAAAGAGAATAAACTAATAGACATGATGTTCAAGAGTCTTTCTACACACATACACACAAATTTATTTCTGTAACGTTCAATCTGACCTAGGTCAGACTTTCTTACGACAAGAATTTTTGACAAGGTTGATTGTTGAAAACTGCTTGTCAGGGGCAGTCATAATTTGTTTAAAATATTTTTCTAATTTTGTTAAGTAATATATTCCTCATTTTTTTCATCGGAATTCAATCAGAGCAACGCTGAAAGTAGTGCTTGAAAGGAATCAACTAACGGCCCCCTAATGTTAAAGAGATGGTACCAGCAACTACACTCATGGGTGGAAAACATCCCAAATAGAACTGAACCACCATGGTAAAGTGCAGTGAATGGTATCTGCCCTGGGCAATGTTAAAGACATCTTCCACTTCTTAGTTTCTTTTGAGTCTCTTCTTATGACATAAAGGAATGTATTAGGACTATTCTAAAGCCGGTATTTACAGGGCTTGAAATGTTATTCAAAATACAATCCAGTTTATTGAATTACATTTGTAATAATATTGCTAAATGCTTTTTGAGCACTGAACATCGCAAATTTTCACCTTAGCATTTTCATCCGTTTTCAGGAACTCCTTCGGACAAAGAGAGAAGAATTGACTGATTTATTGATGGTTTTACTGAAAGAGAAGGATAAAAGAGAGGAAATCATGAAAGAAAGATTGGTGGGTTCTCATTGAAATTCATGTAAAAAGTATCCTTTTACAGGGTTACAATTGCTAGAAAGATGTCTTTTCCTGTTCGGCTTAGCCTGCCTAAGTTATTACATCATGGGTTGAGTGGTGGGTATAGATAAGCGAGCCAGACCCGCCGGGACTCGAACTCAAGACACCAGGGCCGCAGAATCTACTTTTTCTTTGGTGTCCAAAGTATTTATGTCATTTTCTTCAGATGAACAAAGAAGCTTCGAAACCTTCAACTCTGCTGTTTCGTAGCAGTGTTGATGATTTTGAACCTTTTTTTGCAGTTTTGTTACTAGACACTCAAATAAGACATTTTATTCTTTAAGCATTCATCATGAAATATTTCCCATTTGCTTAACTTTATTTTGATGAGAGTTATTTTCTTCGGTTTTTGTGTAGAACAGTAGCTGGTATTGTACCTGTCTAGTTTTTTTTCTTTTTCATTTGTGTGGCTTCTTCTGTGTTGGATCATCCTGTCCAAGGCCCTGTAACAGCGGCCACTTTAAGATGGACAGGGTTGCAATTGCTGGAAAGATATGATCTTTTCATGTTCGGCTTAGCCTACCCAAGTTATTACACCCTGGGTCGAGTGGTGGGCGTGAATGAGCAAGCCCTATATCTTCAACCTGCGAGGCGCTCGTATTTTCGACTTCTGACCAAGGATATGAGTTGTAGAATTTCGAATCAAATATTTTCGAATCGATATCAATTTAAATCGATTCTAAGCATTTCAAGAAAATTTGTTGCGATTCTAATAGATTCTTGATTAGTCGCATGTGTGAAGTTTTGTCATTGTCAGACCTTGACGACAAACAATGCAAAATGTTTTGCTATTTAAAAGTAAGAGTTGATGTTTGGGAATGTTTGACTTGGAATGACTCCAGAAATTTTACCGACTCCACAGCCATGATGCAGGAAATACATCCAAGCTAAATCATCCTTGCATCCTTTGTTTTCTCTGTTAACAGAATCTTTAATTCTTTTCCAGGTTGAAATGGAAGGTCAGAGAGAAAACGACCAAATTGATTTCTGGTTGGTGCAATATCAACGGCTGATGGACTCAAAACCGGAGAAGCTTGTTAGCAGAGTGAGTATGAAGGGTTTTAAATTTTTGTTATTTACCAACTTTCATGTGAGTTAGCACATGCCAGCTATTTGAGTTTTACACATGTCAGTCATGGAGGTTTCGCACATTTGAGTTTTACACATGCCTGTCACATGAGTTTCACAAGTGTCAGGCATGTGAGTTTTCACAAGTGTCGGGCATGCGAGGTTCACTAGTGTCGGGCATGTGAGTTTCCCAAGTGTCGGGCATGTGAGTTTCCCAAGTGTCTGGCATGTGAGTTTCACATGTGTCGGGCATGTGAGTTTCACAAGTGTTGGGCATGTGAGTTTTACTAGTTTCGGGCATGTGAGTTTCACTAGTGTCGGGCATGTGAGTTTCACTAGTGTCGGGCATGGGTAGTTTTCATAAGTGTCGGGCATGCGAGGTTCACTAGTGTCGGGCGTGTGAGTTTCACAAGTGTCGGGCATGTGAGTTTCACAAGTGTCTGGCATGTGAGTTTCACTAGTGTCGGGCATGTGAGTTTCACATGTGTCGGGCATGTGAGTTTCACAAGTGTCGGGCATGTGAGTTTCATAAGTGTCGGGCATGTGAGTTTCACTAGTGTCGGGCATGTGAGTTTGACAAGTGTCGGGCATGTGAGTTCACAAGTGTCGGGCATTTGAGTTTCACAAGTGTCGGGCATGTGAGTTTTTATTTTCAATCAATAATCTCTGAACAAATCTGCAAGAGACACATAGCACTGCTGAAACCACTACTATACAAACATGTTATAAAACACATACGTGTTCTAACAAAAGATGCGTTGACAAAAATTATAAAATTTGATTTGGGGCTTTCTCAATCATATGAAAGAATTTTTGTTAGCAGGGAAAAGAATTGGGTGCTACTTACTGATGCACTCATGTCGGCTATGTGGTGGTGGGTGCACGTGTCGCCCGTGTGGTGACTTGTATGTGTGTTCACCATGTGGTGGTTTGTACGTGTGGCGGCCATGTGGTGGTTTATACGCATGTGGGCCATGTGGTAGTTTGTGCACATGTCGGCCGTGTGGTGGTTTGTACGTGTGTCGGCCATGTGGTGGTTTGTATGTCTGCGGCCATGTGGTGGTTTGTACGCATGTGGGCCATGTGGTGGTTTGTGCACATGTCGGCCATGTGGTGGTTTGTATGTGTGCCGGCCTTGTGGTGGTTTGTATGTGTGCCAGCCATGCGGTGGTTTATATGTCTGCCGGCCATGTGGTGGTTTGTGCGCATGTGGGCCATGTGGTTGTTTGTGCACATGTCGGCCATGTGGTGGTTTGTACAAATGTCATCCATGTGGTGGTTTGTACATATGTCATCCATGTGGTGGTTTGTACATATGTCAGTCTAATAGTTTAACCATCTGAATGAAACGCATGTTTTACTGCAGGAAACAGAATTGGATGTTGATTTGTTGAAACTTCTCTCAAAAGCTGGTGCTGATGATCATGTTGTATCGTTCGCAAGAAATAAAGTTTGTACAATTCGAGATTTGATCGCATTGTCGGAAGATGACTTAAGAAGCATCGGCGTCTTTGAAATTGCTGTGAGGAAGAATATTCTGAGGTAAATATTCTTTTGTCGATTCAATAGATGTTAGAAGTTAAATACACACGTGTTTCGACTAGGGGTGGCTGAAATCGATCATCTGATAAATTCAAGTCAAAATTATTTATATTTTACATTATATTATTATTAATAAACAAAACATCTTTTCAACAATTATTAAACACACCAAAATTGACATATATTTTCTGATAATATATACTTTGGGGGGAAGGTTTTGGCTTAACATTTATACTCATTTTTCCTGTGAGTTGACATGTCTAAACTTTATGTAATAAAAAATGCCTATTAAGATCCGACACGACCTAATCCCTGAATAAAACGATCATTTTCTGTTTTTCGGACAGACTTGTTGAAGAGGAAGTTGCAGCATCTAAGAAGCTAGACTCTTATGATCAGGATGGTCCTACGGTATCTCAGCCGACGCCCACTGCCCCAATGACCACACCTCCCGACACGCCCACTGCCACACCCATTGACGAGTTAACTGAGGAGAATGAATGTACTGTGTGCATGGAAAACCAGGTGAAAAAGTTGCTTTTAATTAAGTTTATGGTGTGGGTACTTCTTCACAGTAATTTTAGGACAAAAGCGTCAAAATCAGCAAGAAAAGTGTTTGCGCGCTCAAGGTGCATTGAATTTTTTCTGTTTTCATGTTTTTTTTTCAAGAAAATTCTGAAAACTTGAAAGGAAATGTCTTTACTCACACTACTCACTACTTTTTTAATTATGGTGATTTATACTAAGAAAGGCTAAAAGCAGTTTTTCTATCAGAAATTTATTTTGTTAAACATGAGCCACAGATGGGCCGCGCCTCGTCGGCGCGATCCATCAGTGACTCTCGCTTAACAAATCATATTTGATCAATCGTTTACTGACTGAGTCTACATGAAACAACAAGGCTCAACGCCATGCCCATGTTGGCTCATTTCTCTCTCATATCTCGCTTTTTGTCCTTCTTTGATAAATTATTCTGAAATTTTGTTCCATTTAAATAACTATCTGTTATAATTCTCTTGATATTATCGCTCATTTAGCAATATAACATACTGACTCAACAACGTTTTTCGTCCTGCGCAACTCCCATCAATTTATATATATATATGCATTTATTCTGTTGTATTTTGGAAAAATTAACTTCCTGCATCATACTTCAACTTTTATAGCTATTGCCAATTACGCACCAATCTTATTCGTAGCATTGCCGTTATGATATTATTGCCCGTCTGGCTTTGTGATAGCCGCATGTAGGTCCTAGGCAACTCCCACCAATAAGTCAATTTATAAATATATATACATATATTCTGTTGTATTTTGGAAAAATAACTTCTTGCATCACACTTAACTTTTATAGCTAGTGCCGATTGCATGCCAATCTATGCCGCTATGATATTATTGCCTGTCTGGCTTTGTACCAATCGTGTGTAGGTTGCAGTAAAGTCCCTCCATTAATTTGTGGATTAGCATGTTCATGGCATTTTAGAATCAATAACTAGTTTGTAATAACATTTAAATTGATTAAAAAATAATATACTTTATCCCAAAATTTTGAAGTTTATACTAATTCAGTAGTCTGTGATCAATAACCATGACCCAGCAGAGTTTTTCAAGTTGTTTTTATCACTTCGCCTGAGTTATTTACTAAGAAAAATAACTCACTGACAAATATGTTTTCTTTTCAGAGCAACACTATATTTTTACCTTGCGGACATGTTTGTACTTGTATCGACTGTGCGTCCAAGTTGCAGAAATGTCCGATGTGCAGAGCTGATGTACAACAGAAGATAAAAGTATTCAGAAACTGATTGCGCAATATTTGTGTAGTATTGTGCAACATAGAACAAAAAGTATTCGGAATCTGATTGCGCAATATCCGTGTATTATTGCGCAATATTCAACGGAAGATATGAGTATTGTTGCGAAATATTTAGAATTGTTCATAGACAAATTACACAATACTTGTATACTATTGCGCAATATTCAAAGCAGATTCTAAGAAGAAGTATTTTGGAACATTGCACAACAGTTGCCTTCTATCGCAATATACAGATCGCTTATGCAACAAATGTTTCCATGGGGAAAATTTTCAAATAACAGAAGATTAAAGTAAATTATTGATTTTTGGGCATATTTGGCTCTTTATACAGTAAAATTGTGATTTGGGTTGAATTTTTTATCATAAAATCTGGCCTGTTCATGCTTCTAATTGCAAATCTTCTGTTTTTAAAAATTAAAAAAATTTGATGATTAAAATTTCAGAAATATTTTTTTTATTGAAAATAGCAAGGCCGAAGATGGCGCCTGAAAGGAACCAACCAACGGCCACTAAAACTGCAGTGAACTAACTACATATTCAGACACCTGTACTATATGTATGTATATTTTTTATGTTTACGAATTACCTGACTAGTCTAGACCCCTTTTTCACGATACATGTTTCTTTTGTATTTAATGTTTATAAAATGAATAAGACTGCCTCGTAAAGCATCTTGCAAAAGGACACGCTAGGTGGTGAAGTAAGTGACTAGTTACGGTATATTAAATTGCATGGTGTACTTCTATAAAGATGTCCTGGATGGTTTTGTCATCATCCAGGGCGGATACTTCTCACTGCACTTTTACCGTGGTGGTTTGGTTCTGTATGGAATGTTCCTCTCAGCGATAGAATGTCATTTAGACCAGTGGTTCTCAACCTTTTATGTTCGTGGACCAGTAAATTTTCAAAAAAAATTTTGTGGACCAATGGACTTTCAAAATCAACCCAAAATGTAATTACGATAAAAACTATGCAAAGCAAAAGCAAAGAAGCATGAAAATTAATGAGAAGTTTTCTGCTGTCTGTTTGATACCAACACGGTTCTAATGAGGTTTCTGCAAGGCGAAGTAGTGCGTTGACTTCCATACGATTTCTCTGTTTGGTCTTGATGATCCATAACAACATTGCATGATCGTTTCAAGCGATGTTGTAAATTTTGAGCAACGGGGCTGGTTTCTTCCTCTATGATCACCAGTAACTCACCACTAACTGAAGCAGCAGTAGGGCTAGTCCTTCCTCTGTCCTCACCAGTACCGCTAACTTGATTTTCACTGTTGGTTTTCTTTTAAAAGAACTTGATAATACTAGTTTGCTTGACTCCATTTTACCATCAAAGTTTTTTGCCAAATTTTGCGCTTTTAAACATTTTGGCACCATACTTACAGCATTGTGATGTACGACAGAGAAATTCTAAATCAGTTTAAAATTGGATGTTTCATTTTTTAATCAATGGACAAGCCTTTAACATATTGCATTTTGCAATTGAGATAAAAAATTGTAATTTGTTTGTCGGACTGGATGGAAAGTTGACGCGGACCGGCGGTTGAGAACCACTGATTTAAATTGTGGTTGTTATCTTGTCAGTTGATTGATTGTTTTTGGCTCCTTTTAGGCGTTTGAGCGAACTTCTATAAAAATATATATATATCTGTACAGCAGCGGGAGAATCATCTCCAACAGAATCCAAGGACTATAATAAAGTGCGGTGAGTGATCTCTTCCCCCAGCAGTGGTAAAACCTCTCGTAGCACTCTATAAAATGTTGGTAATGGATTTGTTCAAGATAGCTATTCGCTTTTTTCCTCAGGACCAAATTTTTTCTGATTGCAATTCTTGCTTAAAGTTCCACATAGATCATTCCAATCATGTTGATCTACGTGGTTTTGAAATGTTTTTTTTCCATTGAAATTCACTCTGAGCAAGGCCGGAAGCAGTGCCTAAAAGGAACCAACTAGTGACCACTTGAAAGCCAAAGGCTTCTACAAGATGTAGGGATAGAATGGAATATCATTTTTATCCTGAGGGAGAGGAAAGCCGAGAATACAGCTTAAAGGTTTTTGATTTTCTCCTTTTTCCTGTGCATGGACCTGGATGTAATACCAGCAACTGCACTCAAAGCGAAGTATAATTTGTCATCAAAACAGCATTTTCTGTATGTTTTCATTATTTTTATGTTATCATTGCACTTGTATTAATGTTACTTCATCTTTAGAATAGGGTTGCCCTGGATGACTGAATGATGGTTTTCTTTGATTTCCCGAATGTCAAACATAGCTTCACAAATATCAACACTGCTATTTCATAACAATATTGATGTTTTTTAACTATTTCTCAAAAAAAGTTTTTAAATTCTTCTTTGGGTGTCTGAGTAGCTCTGGAGTCGCCACTTTGAAATTTAAGATTTAAATTGAGTATAATGTATGATTCAAATATGCATTTCTGTGTTTTTACGAATTTTTTTGAAGAAATATAATATTCAGCAAGTTCAAATTCGGAAATTTTTCATCAATTTGTTAGAACTTCAGTTTTTCTTTTTTTTTTATGGATTATTCTTCAATTTTTGCAATTCTAATTTATCGCAAAAATATCATCTTCTTTTTTTCCACAGGAATGTATGTTCCTCGTGAACTATAGTTAGATCATGGTCTAACATCTTCAGACAATATCACAATATCTATTTTTGTTTTGTATACTCAATATTATCTCATTGTGAATCCTTGTGACTTCTCTCACGCACGGTTCCAGGAATAGAAGGGAACGACAACGACTTGCTGAAGCTTATATTACAGAGGCCGATAAATGGATTTTGGTACGGGGCCTTTGGCAGGATGAATCCCCCCCCAGGTGGCCGTAAAATAAAAAATAAAATGATATTCAATAAGGCAAATGTATCATGATTGGGACTTGTGAGCAATTAGATTCAGTGCTCCGAATCCATTGAACTTGCTAAATGGAGTGGAAATTTTTAACGACATAATGCAATCGGTTTTGGTCGAATTCGACCAAAATCGATTGTATTTTGTTAAAAACTAAAATTTTCGCTTTTAGCCGTAGAGTGACAGAAAGTGGCATCCCTATTTCTTGCAAAAAAAAATTTTTTTTATTCACATTATTATACTTTTACCCATTGCAAAGCATTTGAAATTATTTAAATTTAGTTATGATATGTTGTAAATTCAAAGTCCTGCATTTTACTTTTTGGAAAATATATATTGAAATTAAGCTGTGTACATTTCTTGAAGCAAGGATAGGACTTCATTTTTATCCTGCGGGAGAGGAAAGCCTAGAATCCGGTTTGATCATACGGTGAAACACTACCCCTCTGGCCCAGTTCCGAATGAGGGTGTTCATGGACTTTGTTGGTGAAGTAAGCCCTAAGCAGTACTTTTGTGAACCACCAAGTGCAGCGTCCAGCAGGCCTCCCGCGCACAATCATCATTCGTCATGGAATTCGAACCAGTGTATTGGCGATGAGAGGTGCGTAGCTCGAAGTGTACTCCCAACGTTTTACGAGCGGCACCGGAGTTACGCCGGTTCCGGTTTTTAGTTCGCTCTTACCATTGTAGCTCCAGGGATTATTTTGAGAGGGTTATCTAAAACATTATTGTTCAAAGGTATGTGGTGAATGATAATGAAAGCGCAGGCGTAGATATCGTACACTAAATGAAAAATTTCCTCTGCATAGCGACGGGTGATATTAAATCTGGACTTATTGAATGCCGCATACTGGAGGCGCTTCATAAATTTTTTATGGTGCACCCGTCATATAGTGAGAAACAGAAAGGTGGATATTGTATGAAAT
The DNA here is from genome assembly GCA_963675895.2 of Styela plicata. Taxonomy (NCBI): domain Eukaryota; kingdom Metazoa; phylum Chordata; class Ascidiacea; order Stolidobranchia; family Styelidae; genus Styela; species Styela plicata. Next base: position 19,645,999 of record OZ023143.1, on the reverse strand, counting down.
TCGCACTTCTAAGGGTGATATGTGGTATTTTTGTGTTTTCTTCGTTGTCTGTTTGATAGCTTTTGGGTCATGTTTTCTGAGAACTATCGTTGGGAATAAAATAATCGCCACAAGAGGGCAATTTTGTTAGAGGGCGGGGCGGAGGCGGCACCTGCATTAGTTCCGTAAAATCGGGCAGCAGCGCTTATCCTGTATCTATCGGTACTTAATTGGATAGGGTTTTATTTTTATCCTGCGGGAGAGGAAAGCCGAGAATATAGCTTAATCGTATGGCAAACCACTACCTCTCGTGCAGATACCAGTTCCGAATTCGGGTGTTTGTCTCCGAAATGGTGTATCTTTTAGGAAGAGTCAAGAAACTGGGTTTAGTGAAGTTTAGTACCATATTCCCGAATGTCATCAAAATAAAAACTGGCAGAATATTCTCATCCTAACTAGGGGGCGCCAATGCTGCAAGCATCTGGAATTGTCTCCCGGGTTGGGATGAGTCGCTTCCAACATGGGAAATTTTTATGATAATCGGATATATGGTACCGTACTAAACTTCATGAGACCCAAAAAACTTCTGTTTGAGTTTTATTACAAAATTTTAGTAACATTTTCTATGTCCTCCCTAAGATTTTTACACCACTGATAAGAGCTTTATTAGGTCTCATGAAGTTTAGTACCATATATCCGATTATCATGAAAATTTTCCATGTTGCGAGCGACTCATCCTAACCCGGGAGACAATGCCAGATGCTTGCAGCATTGGCGCCCCCTAGTTAGGATGAGAATATTCTGCCAGTTTTTATTTTAATGACATTCGGGAATATGGTACTAAACTTCACTAGACCCAAAATATGTGGGTGATGGGGCCAACCACTCGCTATCCTATTATTGAACAATGTTTTTTTTTTGAAAGTTACGTAGTTACTCAATCTGCAAACCCAATTCTCTTCATCCTCTCCCCAAACAACAGTCAGTCTTTCAGTGGCAATTGACTGAACCAATTCTTTTGAATGGACCGTTACAATGAAATATTTTTCAGATTAATTAAGTATATGTAAATATCATCATAAAGAATAAATAAAATGAACAAAGAATATGACATTGCCCTTTTCTACCACGATGAATCTGTACAAATCGTAGAGGAAGTTGAGAAATTGTTGAAAACCAAGCGGTACTGGACCTATCCCACTTACGAAGAATTACCAGACAATTATGAGTCGGAAGAGTTGAAGGAGGACATAAAAATCGCTGCCAACAAATCAAAATTTAGGTGAATTTACGAGTTATTTTAATTTTCTTTTGAGATTTAAAACTGTTGTAATAATTGATGGAAAGTACGCGATAAGTTGCCAGCTCGTTTCTAGCACCGGATATCCTACACTCCTCCCTCGTCCTCTGGCATTCCTTTCACTCATGATTTTCATTTTTTCTTTGCGCTATCTGCTGTAGTAATTGAAGGTCAGGTCGAATTCTGTGCACTTTTTTCTTGAATTGAAATTCATTCTGAGCAAGGTCGAAAACAGTGTGTAAAAGGAACCAACCAAAGAGCTGCTAAAAGATGTAATACCAGCAACTGTACTCCAAATGGAAAACATCCCAAGCGTAATTTAAATACCATTATAAAGTGCAATGAATGGTATCTGCCCCGGATGATGGTATAATCACCTACCTTTCATTCAACACCTTCTGGGTATTGTTAGGAAACTTCACTCTAAGCAAGGCTAGAAGCAGAGCCTAAAAGGAATCAACTAACTACAACTTATTAGCAAGGAAGCTACTAAGAGATGTAGTACCAGCAACTGCACTTTAAGCGTAAAACATTCCAAACAGAACTGAACCACTATGGTAAATTGCAGTGAGTGGGATCTGCCCTGGGTGACGGACGGTGAAACCATCTACCACTTCTTTGCTTGCTTTTAGTCGCCTCTTGCGACATGCAGGAAATACGTTAGGACTATTGGGAATGAGTCTCTTTACTTTGAGTTAATTCGAGTAGAGCAACATAAAGAGTCAAGCCCAAGTCTTACCCAAATTTAAATTTAGAGTCTTGGGAGTTTGAAATCTATTGAACAGTAATGACGGATTAATTTGCCACTTCCCACAACATTTTTTTTTTTAATTTCATACTCAGGCTAAATTTTTAAGTCTCGAACCACGTCTATTTGCTTTTTGTAGTCAAGTCGAGTATGAGTTTCTCTATTTTGCTGAGACAATTCGAGGCGTGCTGAGTCATTGACTCTGCTGTACTTATTTTATGAACTGGCCATGTCCCTGTTGGAAGCAGCACCTAAAAGGGACCAAGTAGCGATGAATTATGTGCAAAGAGCCACAGAGCTACTTACTGTTTTAGAGGGGGTGAAGGTTCAATTCAGACTGTATTTCATGGGTTCCTGGTTAGCTTAATTTGTAAAGCGTTGGGAACGAGCTGTGCATTTGTGATAGTCTGGCGTAGGTTCAAATCCTTTGGGAGATGATTTTATGCGAATGTCTGCTATACGCATCGCCGGCACTCCGCGCTGCTATCAGTCTATTTCACGAAACGCTTCCATGAACAGAAAAAACGAGAAAATGTGTAGCCAAAAACCACTATATATTCATTAATAAAGGAAATCAGCCGTGTAGTAGTTTTCTTCCAATACTTTGCGCCAGAACTGTCATATTTGTAGTTTATCGCGATATCTGCGTTAATTTTGAGCTTTTCTGTACACCACGACCATCCAGAACTGGGTGTCTGCACAAGAGGTCATGGTTTACCATATTGTTAAGCCGTATTCTCATCTTTCCTTCCCCACAGGATAGTAATGAAATCCTACCATGTTCTTCATGTTGATAATCGACACTACTATGACATTAGAATCATCTGATATTTATTGGGATATACTATTTCTTTACCATGTTTTATTGTATTTACTAATTGGAGTATTTGGTTGTATTAAGGATGTTCATATAGTTAGAATCCTAAGTACCATAAGCTGATACCGGTATACAACTGATATTCTGCATATGTTTAAAGAAGAACTGCCAGTCATCAGAACCTGCATACTTGACTTCCTAACAATATTACACCTGTTTAACAAATATACTTGAAGGAGAGATTTTTTTTTGAGGAAATGCCTCTCTTCCCCGGAAATTGAATGTTGGTTTAAAATGGCCTGTATATCGGACTGAGTCTATTTCTAATACCAATGACACAATCTTCATTTCATATTAAATTTTTCAGGATTTTCTTTCTAACTGCTGGTTTTTTGAGAGAAGATGCAAAATATCACAAACATATCATAAATGATCGAAACTTGCTAAACAACTCAAACACTCTCATACTCAAGTTTGAGGAAGTTTGGAATGTCCCAAGATACATGGATAGGTTCAGGATAATATCTGTGGATGGGGATGTGGGTGTCGAACACATTTTCAATTCTGTGTTGGACTTTATGAGAGGTCTAGGTAGGTATAGGATTTGGAATTATACCGGCATATTTCATGTAAATCGTAAGAGGCGACGAAAAAAAGAAACTAAGAAATGTTAGATGACATTATTATCATCGCCCAGTGCAGATACCTCTCCTCAAGTGCTATTTTCATAAAATTTTTTTTTTCATTGAGCCCGAAGTTTTCTGAGTTTCCAAAGTTTTTTAGAGTGCAGTAGCTGATATTAATTATTGTATTAGCTCTGGCCATTAGATGATTCTTTTTATGAATCTCCTCCAGTTTTTATTGTAGTGAATTTAATGAAAAAAATGCTTAAAATAGCCTTTGGTGATCTAAAGAGGGTCACGTGTGGGGCTGTCACTTTTAGGCAGAAGTTTAGTTAAGTTTTTGCCAATTTGGAATTGGACGAGGCAGGGCATTGGTTGTATCTGGATTTCTTTAAAAAACATTTGTTCCTTTGAGTTGGTCACCCTGATCAAGGCTCTGCACAGAGTTAGGTTGTTGGTAGGATATGATCTCTTCCTATTTGGCTCAGCCTGCCCAAGTTATTACACCTTGGATTGCGTGGTGGACATGGATTAAGGAGCCTGACTCTGAGATCTTCAACCTTCGATTCCAGCATGATAACCACTGAGCCATCGTGCCCTCTCAACTCGAGATCGTGACATTCTTGTTTTATTTATTCAGGAAGAGAAGGCACTCCTGATCCTGGGAAAGATTCTTCGTTCGATATCTCTGGCAGCACGGCTTACACTCCAAGTCCAGGAAGAGGAATTGGAAATAAATCGCAGAATTTAATGCCGAGTGGAGGTGTGAGTCTAGACTTGGGGTATCGCGATAGTTTATGCCAATTTGGGGATTGAATGTTAGGCACTCACTCGATCTACGTCCCTAATCCTCTTCATGCTCTCCCCAAACGACAATCACTCCATGGACCATCACAATAAAATATTTTCAGATTAATTAAGTATATGTAAATATCATTATAAAGAATAAATAAAATGAACGCAATTTAGATTCCCCTGTATTTGGCATTAAGCGTGTCCCGATTTTTATAAAAAACGAATTACTCTAAGCAAGGTCGTAACAGTGATATATTTTATTTGATTCAGGAAGAGAAGGCACTCCTGATCCCGGGGAAGATTCTTCGTTTGATGACTCTGGGAGGACGGCTTACACTGCGGACTTGAGGCATCGCAATAACAGGCAGTCAAACAAAAACACAATTATAGAGGGTGAAAGGCGATTAGAAAATGACAGAGAAAAAAACAGTGCCAAAAACGGATCGTTTGGTTTTCTTTCTTCTTGCGTCGTAATTATTATTGTGATGGTTTTGCTCTATCTTGCTCTCCAACCTGAAATAACCGAACACAACGAAAAAACAATTACAGAGAAATTTATTGACGGAATTGAAGACTTGAAAAGAGACTCGGCGCAGGATAAAAAGTTTTGGAGAATTGTCAGGTAAATTAAATGTTTTAGTCAAATCATGATCAAAATTTCAGATGAAATAGAAAGGGGATCAAAGTCTTGCTTCACACTTTTCTGTAACGTTTCGTCTGACTGAAGTCAGACTTCTTCAGACAAGCATTTTAAAAATGTTTTAAATTCTGTGTGAAAAGTGAGAAGCAAGACTTCGAACCTCTCTAGTTAGTCATAATTACTCTTGCTACTGTATCCTTGCATGTACTGCATACGGATCCGCAATCACAGAGGCACCACAGAGGAAGGATAAGTAGATAGTCCACGCTCCCCAGACCAAAAGTAAAAAGGGTTCTGTATTGCCGTGAAATATTACTTGCATTTGGTCGACAGTTGCATTTTAGGCGTGAGAGTCGAAATATCTTAATAAGACAAAGTTATTTTCATATATCGGTATCATAATTCTTTTTATATTATCGCTAGGGCTGTCGAAAATACTCTGTTCACAATATTTGGATCATAAATTTTTTGATTTCAGCAACAATTCGAAATCAACAAAATAACAATTTTAAAAAATAAGTGTGAATTTTTCGCATAAATTTTAATCTGATAAAATAATGTTTGTTTCTCTGATTCGATTCGATTTGGTACAAATTATTTAATTTTCGTCACTCCTAGTCGTCACTCATCTGAGTGGATCACGCTGATAAGTCCCAGTACCAGAGCTGGGCGGTATATCGGTAAGATGGTAAATACTATTACTGAGTTTTCCAAAATGCCGTATCACGTTAATTTTCGTCGATTTGCCATGATACCGGTATTGTGTGACATACTGTCTAAAATAGGTACAAGTTGCATTATCCGTCAAATAACTCCAAAAAACGGATCTCTAGACCACTTACACCTGTTGGTATGCCTCGATTGAACTTTTGCAATGTCGTGAAACAACAACCCGTCCTCATTTAGACATATGCACCCGATTTTTTTAACTGGCTTGCGACTCTTCAACACATGACACACTTTAACAACACAGTAGCGTGTGTTTGTTTTGATAGCAGAAAGTAGGTTGGCGTACCCAGTACTGGTAATACCGGCATTTTGGCGGCGGTATGCCGGAAAAAAATATACCTAATGTCGCCCAGCTCTACCCATTACCAGAGTGCTACTCATACTGAAAAGCTTTATCTTTAAGCTTCAGCTTTCCTGTTTGACCGAACCTACTCAAGTTAATGCACTCTTGATTTGTTTGATTTGTGAACATGGATAAACGGGCCTGACTTGCCGGGACTCGAACTCAAGATCTGCAACTTGCTAACATGAAAACCACTCGGCCATTACTGCAAGATCATGTTGGTATCTTCAAAAATTGGTAAATTTATTAAAATTTAATAAATGTTTCCAGGGCGACTATGAAAGATCACATCGTGAATTTGAATCCGATCCAACCCACTGTACTAATGTTAGTCTCAACGAAGCGATCATCAAAAACACGAGAGAAGTTAGCGAAAGAAATTGCTCAGGTTTATTCTGTCAGATGCAGAGATAAAAATTATGTGAAGGTAAGAAATGTTGAAACGATCTATTTTCGAGTTCCCAAACAGAAATTTTATTTTGTCAATCCTTCGCCCAGAAAGTCTGCTACACAGACATCCAAAGAAAATGGATTTTTTTCGGAAAAAAATTCATTTAATGGCGAATACGACATTATATATCTGCAGACATATTTCAGAGTAAACTGACTTGGAGTTGGCCCAATGGCTGCAAGGAGGGGAAGCATTTTAGCACCGTTTGTGATTCTGGCGCAAGACTATATTTCCTGGTTTCCAGCACCTTGTTCGGAGTCGATCATTGCATGATTCGATTCTCATAATGAACGATGCAACCATTTTTTTTTTAAACAACATTTTAATTGCGTATGACATCAACACAGTTCAGAAATTGTGACATAGGGCGATTTTTTTATTTTAAATGGAATTTTAATACGTTTTGTGAAAGTATTTGCTCACGAAATAGCGCTCGAAGATTATTCCCAAATGGCACAAATTTTCTTGTCATAATTAATTACCTAATCAGGATTCATAATGTGTTAAATCAACGATAGACAAGTACTCAGCAAATATATATAAAAATCGAAACGTGTTTATGGCTACATCTGGTAGAAACGAAACTTTGTCAAGAGGTTCAAAATCATCATCTGCTGCTAGCAGTGCAGTGGAATAGCAGTGGTGATGGTTTTGAAATTTTTTGTTCGTCTGAAGAAAAGGACATGAACATTTTGAGTACCGGAAGAAAACAAGATTATGCCGCCATGTATGTGCGACAGATGGACCACGTCTCATCAACGCACGGTTGTAGCAACATTTTTATCTTCAAAAAGAGTATAATTATGAAATATTTGTATAAATCATTATGTCCTGCTTGGTATCAACCGTTATATTTAATCCAGGTCGACAGTTCGTACTATTCCACTATGGATCAAGCGGAGGCAAAAGAAAAAGTTGACGAGATCATCGAAACAGGATTCAAGTCGGGATCGTGCGCTGCAGTCGTATCAAATTTTCAACAACTGCCTCCAGCAACCACTAAAGTTTTCTACCAGTTTTGTGAGAATGACTTAGCACCGTTCAAGAAAGTTGCCGTGATGTTTACGTTAGAGGTCAGTGTTTTTGTTTTATAGCCACTTCTTAGAGTGGATCACCTTGTCCAAGGCCCTGTAACAGCGGCCACTTATAGACGGACAGGGTTACAATTACTGGGAAGATATGATCTGTTCCTGTTTGACTCTGCCTACCCAAGTTATTACACCATGGGTTGAGTGGTGGGCATGGATAAGCGAGCCGGACTCACCGGGGTCTGAACCCGAGATCTACAACCTGCGATGCCAACATGTTTTACCACTAGGCCATCGCATTATTGATAACAAGTTGCTGTGGTATTTAGATTAGAGGTAAGTGTTTCATAGCATTATTGATGATTTTGTGAAGTTTTTATACAATTTGATTTTCACCAGACACTCAAAAAGACATTCAGATCTTCCAGACACAGATATATCATATTTACCAATTGCAAATTTTTCTTTTGGTGGAACCCATTTTCTTCGGGTGTCTGAGTAGCAGAAAGATGACATTTTACCAGTCTGTAATGACGTTCTTTATCTTGTGAAGATATTATGATCTTAACCTTCTTTAAGAATTACATATTTATTATTTTTAGATCGAGCCAGGGTCGTGGGACACTGACGGTTTGCTTCCAACTATCGAGACAAACCCTGAGCCTCATCTATGGGACTCGATTGTCGATGCTTATCTCCACCACTCTCTCCGAACACGGGATGATACCGGTACGATGAAACGTGATATGATTGCACCTTTGTTAACAAGAATAACTCCAGCTGTGGTTTGGGTAAAAGACGAGTTGTGAGACGATGTCTAGAGGCCCATTTTGGACCATTTCATCAAATCATGTTTTGGTGAGTAACAGGACACTAAACGGTTCACGCCACCAAGGCACGGTCCATCAGTGGCTTATGCTTGGCAGACTGAAAATTTGACTTGATTTGCTAAGATTGGTGGCCATATTTTATCCAATAGCATTATGAACCCAGCCATTTTTATTCCATATCGATCCAATCAAGTAGAGGTCCAAATGAATCACGCCCAAGCTGTGATTGGGACAGTGTGACGGAATTTAATTTTTCATCAGTTGTCCGTAATTTTCTTGTCATTTTCTTTAAATGAACAAAAAAGCTTTGATATGACCTTCTCTGCCACTCTATACACATTTATTTACATATTAAATAATGCCTTTTACCAGAGTCAATACAATGTGTTCGGGGAAAATATTTTTTTTTCATTGAAATCCACTCTGAGCAAGGCCTCAAGCAGCTTCCAGAAGGAACCAACCAGCAGCCACTCGATAGCAAAGAGCTACTGCAAGATGTGAAACTAGCAACTGCACTCTAAACGGAGAACATCCAATATGGAATTGAACTGCCATGGTAAAGTCCAGTGGGTGGTATCTTCCCCGGGCGATGGTAAAACCATCTACCACTTCTTTGCTTCCTTTTAGTCGCCTCTTACGACACGCAGGAAATACGTTAGGCCTGTACCTACAGGGATCATATTTTAATGATGCAAGGGTGCCATTGGGATTACTCAAAACTCGAAGAACCTAACTAGCATCTCGATTCGATTGAAAAAAATTTTTGTCTCGAAGATTCAACTCTTAGCAATTTTGAGAGTTTTTATTAAATGTCCCTAGTCAGGGTTGAAATTTCGCCAACTTTATAGTTTCTGTCAAAAATGGAATTTAAATTCTTTGTCTGCGTTGTAAAACCATACTGCTTGCAAAGTAGTGAGAAAGTTTATTTAACCAGAATGTTAAAATATAAAATGCAACAAATATAGTCAGCAAACAATTTTTTTTTTTTATTGAAATTCATTCAGACCAAAGCTGGAATCAGTGCCTAAATGGAGCCAACTAACAATCACCAAAGCAAAAAGCAAAGAGCTTCTAAAAGATGTAGTACCAGCAACTGCAATCTAAATGAAAAACATTCCAGAAGATAGAAGATTAATTAAAGTTAATCACTGAACATCACAGACTGTATCACAAAAAGACCAAACCATAAGCTGCGAAACAGACCTCACGGCATGAATGTCGGGATTCAATTTTACGTTTTCGATCCGTTATCTACCTTGGTAAACTTTAGCACCTAAAAAGGAAAATGAAAAATATATTGGGCTTCACCCCGGATTCTAACTGATATATGCATGAGATGTCGTAGTTCACCATGTGGTTAAGCCTCATTCTCAGCTTTCTTCTCCTGCTGGATAAAAATGAAACTATACCTTATCCTATCCACATTTTATGTTCCCTTTTAACCACCTCTTACTTTTCTCAAAAAAGGATTAGGGTTTTCTGTTGAGTCTGCCCAATAAGTCATTTTTTTTATTCCTATGTCAATTAGACGAATTAGCGTTTAGTTAAATTATTCAAAATTGATTTCATTTTGTAATTCACTGCAATTTCTACATTCATATTATATCAACAAGTTTCTGGTATTCAAAATTACTGCTTTTTTAAGCATTTTTCATTAACTGAGTTTGCAGTAAAATTATTATTTATGTCAAATTTTAAGAAGTAAAATTTGGCATCTATCATGATTTTATTGCAAAATCAGTTAATCAAGAGTTTTTTGAAAATGATGTAAATTTTTTTTTCACGATTTCAAAACGCGCTAATATTGTATATCTTGGCCAACTTAAGTTTTTTCTTTTTCTGTTTGTCCTATTTCTAGATTTTATGCAATTTCTATGTGTGACTGTGCAGTTGCATGCTTGTAATGTTTGATTAGATCGGTATCAATTTCCCCAAAATAATACTAAGATCTTTCGCGATCGGAAATGTCGGTCCACGATCCTCGAAGCAAAATATTCCATATTAGGCAAGAAAAGTTGAGTCTACGCAAAAATGCATAATTTTGATAGAAATTATATATTTTTTTTTTTTGAAATTCACTCTGAGAAAGGCTGGAAGCGATGCAAGAAAGGAGCCAATAAACGATCATTAATAGCAAAGACCTACTAAAAGATACACTCTAAACAGAAAACATCCCAAACGGAACTGAACCGCCATGGTAAATTGCAGTGAGTGGTATCTGCCCTGGACGATGGTGAAACCATCTACCACTTCTTTGCTTCCTTTTAGTCGCTCATTTGGCTTCAAGCACTACCTAAATGGAAGTAACTAATACCCACTCATCCGATGGCGAAAACGTACAGGATGTAGTAATTGTGCTCTAAATGAAAACCATCCCAAATAAAACTGAACCGTGATGGTAAAGTGCAAGAAGTAGTATCTGCTCTGGGCAATGGCAGTACCATATACCACTCCTTTGCTACCTTATTCTTACAACAAGAGCAAGAAATACATTAGGACTATTCCAAAGTCCTTATCACAAGTAATGACCTATAAAAGAGCTGATCGTTTGGGCTCTGTATTCGACTATAAATATGAATTTTTCAAAGTGGAGTGAAGATGGTAGCAATAGTCTCAAATGTGAGCAGAGTAAGATGATTTCTTCAATGAAACATACACCTTGGATTTTTTTTCATAGCCGCTTATTATAGTGGATCACCCTGTCTCCAAGGCCCTGCAACAGCGGCCACTCAAATACGGACATGGTTATAATTGCTGGAAAGATATGATCTTTTCCTGTTCGGCTTAGCCTACCCAAGTTATTACACCCTGGATTGAGTGGTGGGCATGGATAAGCGAGTCCGACTCGAACCCGAGAACCGAATTTTCCAATGTGCATTCGCATGTACTTTCAAGACAAGCAGCTTTCAATATATCAGTAACTGCAATCTTTGTGGAAAAAGTCTCGTATCATGAACTAAATTATTATTTTTTTTATTTATATCTCCCCCTTTTGGGAGTGGATCACCCTGAAACGGCTGCCACCTATAGATGAACAGGGCTCCATTTGCTGGAAAGATACGATCTTTTCCTGTTTGGCTTAGCCTACCCAAGTTATTACACCTGAGTTGAGTGATGGGCATCGATTAGCAGGCTGGACCCGCTGGGACTCGAACCTGAGATCATCAACCTGCGATGCCTACATGCTTAACCACTAGGCCATCGCGTTCGCGAAAATAATAGGTGGCATAACAAGATGGTAACAGTAAAACTCCTTTGGCAGCAAAATCATGATTTCTGACATAAATTTATGATTCTGTAGAATAAATTCTTTTGTTTCGATTACCATCAGCTGTACTTGTGTAGAGAAGAATACGACCATTATTATTTGAACTTTTAAGGTAGAGTGCAGTGGAGTGTTATCTACCCTGAGCAATGATTAAGCATCAAAATAATGATTTAAATGTCATAAATACGTAGTTCCACTAAGCTCAAATTTGCTGATTTTGTTTCAATTGCTTGTTTTTTGCTAATTTTTCTATGTTTTTTTTCGTCAGAATAAAATGCAATTTCTGTAGTAAATGAGATGGTTTATAGTTTAAGATTTTGGGGTCGGGAGAGGGGTTCAGTATATGAGAGAATCTTAAAAAAACTAGTTGAAGATCTGCGGTTCGAGCCCCGGCTTGTTCGGCTCGCTTATCCATGCCCACCACCTAACCCAGCGTGTAATAACTTGGGTAGTTTAAGCCGAACAGGAAGATATCTTTCCAGCAATTCTAACCCTGTGCGTCTATAAGCGACTGCTTGGACATTGTGATCCACTCCAAGAAGTGGCCATAAAACAAAATTCAGTATCCGGATATATTCAAAAATAATTATGTTCGAGTGAATTTAGGGATTGTGAAAATCCAACAGAAAAAATGCCGTGACAAGGCCATATACAACGGCCACTTTTAGACGAACAGGGTTAGAGTTGTTGGAAAGATATGATCTTTTCCTGTTCGGCTTAGCCTACCCAAGTCATTACACCCTGGGTTGAGTCGTGGACATGGATGGACCAGTCGGATTCGAACCGGAGATCTTCAAATTTATTGTACTCCGCATTAAGCAAGGTCAGAAGTAGTACCTAAAAGGAAACAACAAACGTTCAAGGTGCTACTACAAGATGTAGTTTTTAAGCGAAAAACGTCCCGAATGGAACTGAACCACTATTGTAAAGTACAGTTATTGACATCTGCCCTGGGTGATGGTAAAATCATCTACCACTTCTTATTTCACTTTTAGTCGCTTTTTACGATACGCAGGAAATACGTTAGAAATATTGTAAACCCAGTACCTACAGTATTTATCATTCAAGGCCCATATGTGGAACATGCTTGGTGAAATACAATTATGGGTTGCTGCAATGCATTAATGTTGTCTTTAAGAATTTGTTATGTACGGCTTATCTGTGGCACACGCTTGGAAGGGAACTTTCTGCTAAGACATCGACCAAACTGCAAATATTCATTGAATCATGTATGACCAATCGTGGCAAGCATAAAGGTAAGGTTTTCCATATGCCATTTATACTTGGCCAACTATCATTCACATAAAACCGAACCAAATATTTGATGAGACGAACAATAAGTAACTAATAAGTGTGTTTTGCGATGCTACCTCCACACTGTGACAAACTCACAGTAAATTTACCCCCAATTCGTAGTAATTGCATACTTCTGAAAACCGAATACATGAACTATTGATCGGACTTTTTTTCATTAAAATTCGCTCTGAGCATATTTGCACGAGAAAGGTCTTACATGAAAGTCTCCTAAAACCACTAAGGTGCAGAGAGTGACATGAATGAGGGGAGATTAAAGGATCTTTATTTTCAAAATGTTTTTATTGACATACGTTTTAAAGCCGTTTAGGTCAACACAATCAGGAAAGCAATATGGAGGTAACGAATTCCAAACCTTAGAAGTTCGTGGAAAAAAGCTTCTGGCGTAGAACTGTTCGTAACGCTGTGGAACTTCCACAGTGATTTGGTGCAAATTGACAGTCAAACGCGTCTGTCTATCCTTATAGCGAGACCTGTACTCGAATATCTTGATAATATTGTTACGGATAATATCGCTATGTATATTCATTATCTTGTGTGGTCTTCCGTCGGTAACTGATGAAATGTGCTTTATTGACACGAACCACGAGTAGATCAAACTCTGCAGAACGATTTTTTCTGTCAACAGATGTGTTGTTTGTGTTTGCTTATGACTTTTGGGAGTCAGTCGGTTGCCGTCTGTAACAGTTAGTTATGTTAGTGTGAATTGAGATGTAATTGCAGGAGGGTAAACTTCCGTAACCCGGAAAGAAAACTTAGTAGAGACTGCAATGGTTAAAAATATAGGACAGGATTTCATTTTGATCTTGTGGGAGAAAGCCAAGGATACGGCGTTACCATATGGCGATACACGACCCCTCATGCAGATGCCATTTCCAAGTAGGGGATGGGGTTTCTGCCTAAACGTTTACAGACTTTTTTCTGCGAATGGACATTTGGGTTAAAAAAAATATATCGCAAACCAAGCATGGTGTTTTTTAGTCTTTTTGTTAAATGTGGGTCATTGATAGTGGCGGACAATGGGCAGAATACCAAGCCCTGTTGGATTCGGAACTTAAAGTATCCGCATCCAATATATATATATATATATATATCTTGAATCGGTTAATGGGATTCGATTGTAAGTAACATTTACTCAGGGCACAGAAGCAGAATGCAGTCGTAAATGTCGCACTACACTTTGCATGGGTTGCGTTTATTCTAGGTTTGTTTTATCTTACCCTTGCATTTTACGCAAGCGCAATGCATGCATCTACTTACGTTTTCCAATGAAACAGAACGGTTTGCTATGAAAGCTAACGAAGAGTGCTAGATTCGTTGCGTGCGTTTGTGCTTTGTAGGCATGTGAACACGATTAACACAAAGCAATACAGGCGTGTATTCCCGTTTTTATTTTGTTCCCTGAAACGTAATGCTACGCGTCGGTAAGAGAACTTCACGTGTGTTGTGGCCTACGATTGATTGCATGGACGCATTTCGGCACAAAATTACTGAGTAACTCGATCGGGCCCCTCAAACGACGACAACGAATTAATTGCACCAAACGTGTATTAGAGCATGTGTGATGACATACACTACTGGGCGAGTGAGGAAATTTGTTTGGACACAATTGAATGTCGAATGATGATTTTCAAGAATTCAGCCTAAGAATAAGATTAGATTTCAGCATTCTGGATTAATTCTGGAATTGTGAAGTATTCTGAAACGCACATCCCTAGTCACTGATGGATAAGTTGCATCAGCACGGTCCATCTGTGGCTCGTGATTGACACATAAGAATCCTGACTGCAGAGCAGTTCAGTAGAGTGCAATTAGGGCGATGGTCATTTATACAACATGCAACCTGATCAGAACATTGTATTTTGTTAAGCATACGTCACTGATGGAACGCGCCTTGTCGGCGCGATCCAACAGTGACGTATACTCTTTCTTGAACAAATTTCACTGATTTGGAATTAAGCAAATATCTCCGCGTTCAAGTCATTTTGCAGTACAATCGATTGCCGGAAATAATTCTGCGCCTGAAATTTCAATTTGATAAACATGAGCAATTAAATCCTGTCTGCGCAGCAAGTTTTGCTTCGAATAGGAAAGGATTTCAGTTTGTGGCAGGAGAGGAAAGCCTATAACACGGCTTATGGCGTAGCACGATCTCTCGTATATGTTTTCCTTTATTTTCCCAACTTATATTTCACTTAAATTTCCTTTGTTTTGAGTCGGTAGCAGGCTTACGTCGCACTTTATGTTTCAGGCCGAATAGGTCTTGTACGTACAGCCTGTCTCATAACCATAATATGTTTCTTATGATTGTTTATTGGTGATGTATTTATTTCGAGACGGATAAACATACATTATTTATTTTATTTCTAATCACCATTACTCAAATAATCCGGTGATGATATTCAGTGCACTTTAGTTAGAAAAATATTATTGAATCATCGAATTTCCCTATGTTATTTGCATGTATGGCATTTGCATATATCGTTTAAAAACACTGTATGTACGGGCTATATATGTAAAGTGATATAAGTGTTTTTGTAATATTGCCCCATTATTTATATTTATTTGTATTAATTGTGCATAAGGTTTCTCCTTATGACTACTGGTTGTTTTCAAATGCGTTTCCTATATTTGTTGAAAAATAATAAAATTAAAATAACATACCATGCAGACGCCAGTTCCGAGTCATAGAAGGAGGTTTTGATTTGATCTTCTACTCCTTTTTCCTGTGCATGGATATAGTTCGTGGAGGAAGACGTAACCAGTGGTTACGTGAAACACCGTGCGTCCAGCAAACCTCTCGCATATAGTCAACCCTCATAGAATCCGAATCTTCGTCGGGATGATCATGGGCGTGAAGCTCAAAGCCTATTCTGAACGCTTGTGTCGAATAATCTAAAGGGAAGTGCTGGGCAATTCGATTCGGAGATTCGAATCAATCGCGAATCGTTCAAGGAACGAAAACTTGCCAAATGAAGTGATATTTCCATTTTAACGATAAAATGCAATCTGTTTGGTTCAAATTTGACCAAAATCGATTGTATTTTGTCGTAAAAATCTGAAAAGTGTTGCTCTTAGACAGGTAGTGTAAATTGAAAAATTATCCGAATCGAATTCGAATTCCAAATGATTCGGTTTAGTCCACCCCTACTAACGGGGATTTAGCTAGCTGACCAATAGCATTGTACTGTTGCAATATAAATGGATGAGACCATGGGTCGAAAGAATGGAGAAAGAAACCCTGTTCTTGCACAGGAAAAATGATATTTCTGATCTGTCAGTGATACCGTTTTTAGATTTAATTTGTAATCCCGCCCAATTCAAATATTCAAAAATTTTTATCAGATTTATTACAATACGCGATGGTCTAAAAAAAACAAATAGAGAATTCCGAGACGGTGTTAAAGTTTTTACACAAAAATTTTAAAATTACATAAAAATTCTTTTTATTCTGTGGGAGAGGAAAGCCGAGTATGCCGCCTAACCATATGGCGTACCATAGTCTCTTGTACAAAACTTATCTCCTGCATTGCATATTATATGTCATAACGTGACGAATTTTTGACGTAATTTTACATTATATCCAGTGGAAAATCGGGGAGAGTATATAAAAATGAGCGATTTTTATTTTAGGAACATATATGTTTTTCTCTATCTTCATGTTTTATCAGTGACATTAATATGCCCATTGAAAATTATTTTCCCCTATCCCCCCTTCAAATTTTGAAAGAGCATGTTTGCTTCGGCAGCCAGTGCAAACGTTTCGCATGTATATATTATCACATGCGTATATGTCTAATATCGTATCATCGTACCAAGTATGTTTTCAAGTTTCAATGTTTTTAATTTTCTATGTAGAATAATAGAAACATTAAGCACGGGAAGGGGTTTTGTCTAACGTAGACAGTTCTGACGAACATTTTTTGTTGCAGTTGCTGAGTAGCTGACCAGGAAAGATGCCAGAAAATAATTCAGGTAACGAATTTCGTTTGCTGTCTTAAGCTGATTATTATTTTAGGATAGGTTAGCAGGCTTACGTGAACCACCGTGCGCCGGCGGGGCGTCCAGCAGACAGACCTCTCGCATATAATCGTCATCCCTCACGGGATTCGAACCTGCGTCATGACGATCAGAGATGCGTAGCTCCACGCGTATTCCCAACCGATTGAGCTGACCTCCCAACCGATTGAGCTGACCGGACACCCTCGTTTTGTCAGTGCTCAGTTAATATGTGGTCCATCATGGGCTGGGCGAAACCAAATCAACCAAAATTTGAATCCGATTCGGATAATTTTCTCGAATCAGATCGGATCATCTATTATATATAAATACCAAACCTCCCGTTTTTACAATAAACAGTTCGCCTCCATTGTCAAAGTCATATAATATAGCCACGAATTTGCCATAATGATATACACAGACTATCGCAGGACTCCTGAAATGACTCACATCTTCCTCTTTTTTCAGTCCCAGAGTTCCACTATGTCCCAGGAAAGAAGTTCACAGTTACTGATGAAATGATGAGAGCTTATGAGAAGGATGGTTTCATATTAGTAAGGTGAGGTGGAATCATTGAGTATCATTATATTCTGTGCTTTGTGCAACGACTTGAAGGTAACTTAGAAGTGGTAGTTGGTTGAACAGTCACCCAGGGCAGATACCACCGACTGCTCTGTTCTCTTTGAGATGTTCCCATCTAAAGTGCAGTTGCTGGTGCTTTTTTGTGGTGGCCATAGGAGGATGCCAGTGATTTTTTTATTGAAATTCACTCTGAGCGATTCTGGAAGCAGTGCTTAAAAGGAACTAACTAACAGAAAATAGTAAAGAGCTACTAAAAGATATAGTACCAGCAACTCTAAACAGAAAACATCCCAAACAGACCTGCCCTCCACGGTAAAGTGCAGCGGGTGGTATCTGCCCTGGGTGCGATGGAGTACTAAAACTGAGTTCTCATTTTTCATGATATTTAGTCACACAGGACTTGGGAAATAATTGATATACAGCACAATCATGATTCAATATAAGAGTCACGGCTAGACACAAGGCTCGTATACATTCAAGGCGTAAACTTTGTTCCAGGTTTTCACCATTTACCTGAAATTCAAGTTTATGTTTTTCATTGGTCGCTTTTTCCTATTTGGAAATTTGTGCTTATTTGGTAGACACTGGTGGCATGGTGGCGTTTATTCTGGCCCCCCAATACGAAATATCGACCTCTCCCCACAAATCTGCAAAATCAGTTGCCAAATACATGCACCCTATGGCATAAAATCCTTTTCCTCACCATTTTAATACGAAATCATCACTGGTAAAACATTTCTTTTTTGCAGCCATTTCTTGAAGTGGATAATCCTGTCCAAGGCCCTGTACTAGCGGCCACTTATAGACAAACAGGGTTACAATTACTGGAAAGGTATGATCTTTTCCTGTTCGGCTTAGTGGTTGGCATGGATTAACGAGCCAGACTTGCCGAGAATCAAACCCTAGATCTTCAATCTGGGACGTCAACAGTTTAACCACTAGGCCACCAGGCCCGTGATTCCCTTTCCCTCCACCTCTCCCTTTTGATCGCCACCTACCTAACTGAATGACAGTTACTCAGACACCCGAAGCAATTGGCTTCTATCAGAAGAAAATCTGGCAAATGGGGAATATTTAATGATATATCTTCAGCGAGAAGAATAAATTGATGCTCGCAGAGTGCCTGGTTGCAATCAAACTGTAAAAAAAGGTTCAAAGTCATCAATACTGCTATGAAATAGCAGTATTGATGGCTTTGATAGCTTTTTTGCTCCCCTGAAGAAATTACATCCACATTTCAGACACCCGTAGAAAAGCAAGATTCTGTCAACCAGCCACCGAGCTTCTAAAAAATCCATTCTCAATTCTAGAGGCCTCATGACTAAACCAGAACTAGACAAGCTGGAAGTCTGTCTTGAAGAAGGTGACGTAGTGAAACATGCATTTGAGCTACCGGACGATAAAGCCAGCGTTAAGATGGTGGTTTGGAATCATCCTGGCGATGATTATACAGGAATGATTGGGAGAATGGAGAGAGTGGTCGACACGGTTGAAAAGGTGATTTTTAACAATTTGTATTTTGCTTTAAATCACAAATGTGTTGATGCCTTGTAGCTTCATTGGTACAAGTCTCTTATTCGACTCTGCTTGGAATATTGTTGTCACCTGATACAGTTCTGAAGTCAATAGCTCTGAATATGCTTGATTGTATTTAACGTTGTGTGATTAATATGATTGTTCCCAAAGTTTGTAAAGCTTGTCGCAACATTGGCTCGCTTTGTTCATTCTATAGATATTATCATAACCTTTGTTAAAGGGAGCTTTCTGCCCTAATTTCTCCAAAAAAATCTTCAGCTGATAGACGCGTTTGGCTGCCATTTCACATCCATTCATTGTGGAAGTTCCAAAGTTGAACAAACCGTTTCAAGTTTTTTCTCAAACTTCGAAACTTACCTTCATATTGCTTTCCTGATTGTGTTGACCTAAATGGCTTTAAAACTTGTGACAATAAATATCTTTCAGGTATGAAGGTCCTTTAATCTTCCTTCATTCCTGCATTTATGTAGCTCTTTGCACACTAGTTGCTTCAGGAGACTTGAAAGAATGATCTTTCTCGAGCAACCTTACTTAAAGCAAATTTTGATCGGCTTTGCTCAGAGATTTTCAATAAAAAAAATAATCTGTCAAATATTTTTTTAGCTTCTTGGTGGCGAGGTTTATCATTACCACACTAAAATTGTGTTGAAAGAAGCTCTTACTGGTGGATCCTTCGCCTGGCATCAGGATTATGGGTGAGTTATTCATGAAATTGATTTAGCCCTGTGTCAACGGCCACCTATACTGTATAGAGTCTATACTGTATAGGTGGCCGTTGATACAGGGCTAAATATACTATAGATGAATACTTTCGCAGTGTTGGGCTCTTTAAGCTTAAAATTTCATCGCTTGACAGGGTTCGAACTTCCACCTCTTTTGAAATGGAAGTGTTACCTAATTTTTTTACTTACATTTCTTCCGATTTCTGGAAGAAGTCGTAAGCATTGGTTATGTTAACCATCGTTGGGGTCTCATTGAGTTTATTATCATATATCCAATTATCATAAAAATTTCCCAAGATGCAAGCGACTCATCCTAACCCGGGAGACAATGCCAGATGTTTGCAGCATTAGCACCCTCTGGTTAGGATGAGGATATTCTGCCAGTTTTTATTTGATGACATTCGGGAATATGGTGCTAAACTTCACTAGACCCCCGTTGTGCGCTGGCTAGGTAGGTGTCCAGTGAATCTCATGCACACAATCATGTCTCACTGATTCGAACCTGAACCAGACTGATCAAAGATTCGTAGTCACATCCTGCCCCCAATAAAATAGTTGTGTCCTGTCTAGTGCTGGGCAATTCGATTCGGTGATTCGAAGCACGATTTATTCGAATCAATCGTGAAGCTTTCATAAATTTGACCAAAAGCGATTATATTTTGTCGTTAAAATATGAAAATCGTTGCTCTTAGTGTGAATTGAAAATACACTATAAACTATGAATTTCTTCATTTTCACGATGAAGAGAAGTTAAAATAGTAAAAATGGGATATTTGTTATATACTTAGAATTAGTGATTAGATCCGATTCCGAAAAAATATTCAAATTAGATTTGAATTCCATATAATTCAGTTTGCCCAGCCCTAGTCCTGCTGAATTGCAGTTCCCGTTTTGCACTCTTCACAGATACTGGTATAAGAATGGGCTGCTTTATCCTGACTTGATGTCCGTTTCAATCGCAATGGATGATTCTGATATGGAGAATGGATGTCTGAGGGTGAGGTTTCATAAATATATTAAATTCGGCGAACATTTGGGCACTGTAAAGCAAGCTTACGTCGCACTCCATGTTTTAGGCAAATAAGGTCTTATTCGTACAGCCTATCTCATAATCATAATGTGTCTTTGTATATTGGTGATGTATCTATTTTGAAACGAAAAACACCCTGTCGATGTTAGGCAAAACCTCGTCCTCGAACTGGTATCTGCACAAGAGGTATGGGTTCACCGTGTGATTAAGTCGTGTATTTTTTTTTCTAATTTCATTTATTTTCAATTTGATGCAGATATCCACCATGGCGGTGCGTTCCTTTGTAATGGAGCAAACCCATACTCTGCATTTATATCTTAAACAAGGCAGTTTGAATTTTAGAAATATACAATTACTGAAAATGAACAGTCAATTTTCTGCACATTCGTCACAGTACTATATAAAATAGCTGCTCTTCAACAGTTATTTTGCTTCCTGATATTGAAACAAAATAATAATTTAGACTTTTTGCAAGATGGTGTCGAATATTGGAAATTTACAATCACTGCAAATCAATTGTATATTTTCTTTACTTTTGATGCAATGTATAATAATTTATGCGAACCTACGTTATACGAAATGTTATTCCGTTGAAAGACTCAGTCAATCACATCTAGTGTTAATGGTCTGCATCCATTTTTTATAATTTCTTTATACTTTGTCCTGATGACGTCACAACAAGCTTCTAAATTATATAGATTCACTTCAACATCTCCAATATCTATCTCTATATAGATTTTTATTAACACATTGACTGTCAACATCTTGTCTGGTTTTAGGTTCTAATTTCAACCAAGTAGTTGGAAAGATGAGATCTTTCTAGTTCTGCTTCACCCACCCAGGTTATTACACCCTGGGTAGAGTGGTTTTGCATGGAGTAATGAGCGGTACTCGCCGAGATATGAACCCGAGATCTTCAACATGTGATGCCAACACAATAACTACTAGGCGATCATGTCAGGAAGAAAAATTGAACGGTCGCTGATTAATTCTAAAACATATACTTTTGTATTAAATTCTTCCAGTACCAGTAAATCTTCATCTTGTTCTTAAAAAATCCATCTCAAATCTTCAAAAATATATCTACACCATATTTTTTTCGTTTCAGGTTATCCGGGGATCACATAAACTTGGCAGAATCGAACATGTCAAATTCGGTGGACAGAACGGTGCTGATCCTGATAGGATGGCTGAGGTTGGTATAAACTAGTGATAACCTTGAACAGACTGGCAGAATGTCAGCTACTCTGCAACTCAAAGACCTGGAGAAAATAGGTTCCAGCAGATAATATTCCAAGATATATCTTTTGCCAGAGGATTAAAACATATCTTTTTGAATGTGAGCAAACACGTGTAACTTTCTTCGAATGTTTCTTCGAATCGTATTCTGTAGCACGTTTTTAAACTTTATTTTAGGTTTTGTTTGCTTTCCTGATAGCTCTGCAATGCGATATCTTTATTTGTGTCGACAGAGGTGTCAAATAAACTATGTCTGTGTCAGGCAGCAGCTAAACTGCATGCATTTCCACGTTCCCCTTTCTATCTGCACCTGGGAGTGAGAAAACATGATTTCTGATGCTGTTAATCTATATTATCATCTTTCCTTCCCACATGATAAAATTTTGATGTGATTTCCCGAGTCTTGTCCATGTATTAGTGTATCATTGTATTGTGCTATTGTTGTTTCCTATATAATACTGCAGTGTTGAAGACGAGTCACTGCACTTAGAGTCCCAAGTCAAGTCGATAAACACACAAGCTGCGAGTCGAGTCCGAGTCTTACTATAATTTAAATTTGGAGTCTCGAGACAAAGTACTTTCAAGTCTCAAGTCAAATTAAGTCATACTTTACAAGTCGTAAGTGCGACTCGAGTCCCCCAAAACTGTGTTACTGTGTATTTTCAATTATATTTAACTACGGGTTGCTGGTTAGTTCAGTCAGTAAAAGCGGTAGGGCTCGAATTTCATGCGATATGAATTGAGCATTGCTGTAACTGATGGTTACGCCTCAATCCACCAACCATGTTTGTTTACACTCCGCAATAGTATCCCAGGCAGTCGTGAGGAAGCCAGATAATTTGGCCATTTGTGTTTTTAATTTGCTGTTTGTTTACACATATTTTCAAGCACCATGAAACGCCCGATTGACATCGTGTTTTTGTTTTCTTGTGAATACCGGTAGTTGGATTTATAATTTTTTTGAGTGTTTGAACACGTAGGTTAGTTTTACGTTTCAAACCTTATTATACGTTTTGTTCTTTTTCCAGACCTCTCTTATCTATGTGTGTTCTTTGTTTTGTTACGAAGGTGAGGTCAAAATAAATACGTCTATGTCTATGCACAAAAAAACCTCCTCCCCAAAATGGTATCATGATTCACCATGTCAGCTATATTCTCGGTTTTCTTCTGCCACAGGTTAAAAATGAAATTTTATCTTATCTAAGTATGTCTGGAATAAACTCATGACCATCATGATAAAAATCTAAACATTTATTTCAGATAAAGAAAGTAATGGAGGAATACAATGTTATATTGAAAGCTGGGGATGCAATCTTCTTCCATTGCAATGTACTGCATACAAGGTGACTAATGTTCAATGCAGGGTTGGGAATGAGTCACTTAAAGTCCCAAGTCGAGTCGAAAGATGCACAAGTTGCGAGTCGCTTCCAAGTTGCGAGTCACTTCCTAAAATTTAAATTTAGATTCTCGAGTCACGTAGAATCACTGTACTTTCAAGTCTATCATACATTTACGAGTCACAAGTTGAGATTTGAATTTAAATTTAGATTCTCGAGTCAAGTCGAGTTGCTGTACTTCCAAGCAGCAAGTCAAGTCATACGAGTCACAAGCCGATTTCTAAATGTATTAAACAGCAATGACAGATCAATTGCCACTTGTCACTTTATGAGTACACAATTAGAATCAGCATCTGATCAATACTGGGCAGACGAACACAGATTTCACAGCTGGGTACATTGCATATTTTAAATCCTTCTGGGACGCGCGTTTTCTTTTTCTAGCGAGTCTGTTATCGGCAGACAACAAGATTTTCCAAAAGGTGTTTGCTGACTCATGTCAACATGAGTTATTTAGCTAAGAAGATGTGAGTCGAGTCATTGAAGAAGGTAACCCCAGTCACCTTTTTCAATGACTTGACTCACATCTCCTCCAATACTGGTTCAATGCTTTCCAATCAGTGCTCGTCAAATCTTTCATTTTTTCACTCACAGTCACTCATAGATTGCATCACTAAGGTACAATTCATCTGAGACCCATTATGGAAAAACAGTTTTTTAAAGTTTCAAAATTAGCTACCTAAATCTGGTCAATGCAGTGGACCGCGCACATGCATATATCGCATATCTGCATTTTCCTACTTTTACTTAATCGTCTGTAAGTGTTTCTTTGTAACCAGTACATGTGCCTTTAGACCGTATCGATTATATTTACTGTAGTTGATTGTGATTTTTCTGTTATCTTTATTGTTAAAGACAAATTAACATGCAAGTCAAGTCAGTCACATGAGACAAATCTAATAATGAATGTGTATTATGCTTCACAACTGCTAAAAACTTCCAATTCTTGTTTTTTATTTATTTTTCAAAGATTCAAGGCAGCTTGAAAAAAAAACCACATAGCCTGTATGATATACCACCAAAATATAGTACTAACAGCTCTACTCTAAGCAGAAAACATTCTAAAACCCAACCCCAGCTCTGCTTAGAGTTATTTCAATACCAAAAACTCATATTTTGTGTTTTTTTTTCATCCATCTTCAGCGCTCCCAACACCTCGAACAGGAGACGTTACGCAATCATCCCATGTTACAACAGAGTGACTAATGATGCATATTTTGATCACCATCATGCGCGAGTTACGAAGCTTCACAAGGTATGATATGCGATCACTAGCTGCTCTGAAGGAAGGAGATGAAGATCATGGTTCCATGTACGTTTGGGCAATTCGATTCGGCGATTCGAAGCACAATTTATTCGAATCAATCGTAAATTGTTCATGAAACAAAACTTGCTAAATGAACTAAAATTTCCATTTTTAACGACAAAATGCAATCGATTTTTGTCAAATTTATATTTATATTATATTTTGTCATTAAAATATGAAAATTGTTGTTCTCAGACATGGAGTGTGATACACTAAAAAACATTAGTTACTTGATTTTAACAATTTGCAATATTTAAAAAATTAGTGATTCGATTTGAAAGAATTATTTGAATTTCAAATGATTTGCTGTTGCCCAGTCCAAGTTCCACTGCCCATCTCACAGGCCAGAAATAATTGCAGAATAGCCGTTCAAGGGCATTGAAAAATTTCATAAAAAAATATTGCAGTACCTTGTAGTTGTTCAAAATATATATATACAGTTGCTCTTTGCTGAACAAGTAGCATTTGGCTGGTTCCTAACATATTTCCTGTGTGTCGTGAGAAGCAGCTAAAAAGAAACGAAGAAGTGGTAGATGGTTTTACCATTGCCCAGGGCAGGACCACTCACTGCACTTTGCCATGGCGTTTCAGTTTTGCATTGGATGTATTTTGTTTGAGTGCAGTTGCTGTTACTGAATTATGTAGTTGCTCTTTGCAATTAGAGATGTCGCTAGTAGGTTTCTTTCGTGTGTTGTTTTTGGCATCGCTTAGAGCGAACTTTAAAATAATTTTTTGTTCGTGTTGCAAAAGATGTAAAAAATTAAACAAAAAAGTGGTGGATGGTTGTATGATCACCCGCGGCAGATATCACTCACTGCACATTTTATTATGGTTGCTCAGCTATGTTTGGGATGCTTTCCACTTAGGAAGTTCAGCTACTATTTTCAGTACCCGTGTAAGTGGTTGGTTTGATCTTGTTTCTAAACTTGCTTAGTGTGAATAACTCAGTTTTGTTTCTTATTCAGGTTCCAGACTCCGCCCTGGAAAGTTGTAATGAGTTTAAGAACCTCACAGGGAAATGGCTCATGGATCCAGCCATCGATAAGACTATAATCGCAACTAAAGTTAACGAAGACGTCGAATCAAAGATTGAGAACTAAAATTTTGCGTGTGAGCAGATAAGAGTTATTATAATTTATTGGGTCAAAACCGTTTTCTTTTGTTTTTATTTGATCATATTTTGTGGTGAATTCAACAAATGCCAAATTTCACGATGTAAAAATTGACATAAATTATGATTCTACTCCTAATGACTTGAATAAAACCAAAAATACCACTTTTCTGAAATTTTAAATAATATTTCTTGTATTCTTTCAAAGGTTTATATATTGCTGTGAAATCATGATATAGGTCAAATTTTACGATGTAAATATTAAATATAGTCCGAAATTCCAATTTTCAGACATTTGAATATATGTATATATTTTAATCTTTAAACTGATATATCTAGCAGTAAATTCATAATATTTCCAGTTATATGTTTTATAATGGTTGTTGTACTGATACTTTTTAGGTGGCCTAGCCCTAGTCATTAAACATGTTGGCATCGCAGGTTGAAGATCTCGGGTTCGAGTCCCGGCGTGTCCGGCTCGTTAATCAACCCAGGGTGTAATGAATTGGGTAAGCCGAACAGGAAAAGATAATATCTTCTAACCCTGTCCATCTATAAGTGGTCGCCGGTCAGTGTGATCCACTGATAGAAGGGGCTATGAGCAAAAAATCTATTACAATATACTGAAGTACCGTAGAAAATTTGGATTTTGTATAGATTAAGTGAAATCATGACTTTACTGGATAATGGGCGAAATGCACTAATTTAACATTTCTATCCCTGTAGGTACGGGCTTTAGAATAGTTCTAACATATTTCCTGCAGGTCGTAAGAGGTGACTAAAAGGAAGCAAAGAAGTGGTAGATGGTTCTATCATCGCCCGTGGCAGATACCACTCACTGCACTTTACCACGGGGGTTCAGTTCCATTTGGGATGTTTTCCATTCAGAGTGCAGTTGCTCGTACTACATCTTTTAGTAGCTCTGTTCTATTGAGTGGCCGTTAGTTGGGTCCTTTTAGGCAAAGGTTCCGGCCTTGCTCGGAGTGAATTTCAATGAAAAAAATTTTTTTTCTCATCTGACCCCTCAAGCCTGGGTTCTGCAGTATTAATTTTATAGTTGTCGTATTAATGCATAATTACATTTATTTCATTGTTCAAATACAAAACATGAAATTCTTTTTCTTAATTCTCTGTGCAATATCATATTCTTCAATTGCGATTAAAATTTGCAATAAAGAATTTTCGTTTAGAAAGCTCTCGAACATGGTTTGCTGGAAAAGGTCAGGGGTAGTTGGGGTGTGAATTGAAGATGTTCTTTCCTTCCTGCAATTTGGGGTATCATTTAGTTTGAAAGTTGTTTCAGGCAAAACATTTTTCTCTGTGCCGAAATTACGATTATTTTATTATTATGGGGGAGGAAAATGGTTCATTCGGTCAAACTAGCGTCATAGCTTTTTACAGATGAACCTCGAGAAATCTCCTAGAGGCTTCGTGTGTAAGTGGTTTCCATGATTTAACGACTTTGGTACCAAAAGCTTGCAATTGCCTTTGGGTGCGAGCAGCATTTTTCGCCTTGTTGCAGCTCTGAAATGGGGAAGAAAAAACCTCCAGAAAATAAACCCAAGATGAGTTTGGCAGCAAAAAAATATAAGATACAAACACAAGTAAATTTCTATCTGTAAATGGGTGACGGAACTCTGCGTATAGGCACAAGCTTTAGAACAGTCCTAATATATCTCCTGCATGTCGTAAGAGGCGACTAAAAGGAAGCAAAGAAGTGGTAGATGGTTTTATCATAGCGAATGGCAGATACCACTCTCTGCATGGAATTTTCGTTTGGGATGTTTTCCATTTAGAGTGCAGTTGCTGGTACTACATCTTTCAGCAAATTTTTGCTATCAAGTGGCCATTAGTTGGTTCTTTTTAGGCACTGCTTCCGGCCAGGCTCAAAATGAATAATAAAATAAAACACAACCTATGAAGTTTCACCGCACTAGTACCAAGGTCCCACTCGAACATAAAAACCCACTTCGTCCTTACACAGCAGAGACATGGATTATAATTAAAATTTAATCGTAAAAAACATCAAAATGATTCCATCATAAAATATAACATAAAAAAACAAACAAAACTCATAAAAGGTTAAAATGATGACATTCATTACATACACAGAGACTAAAAAATAGAAAACATTAAGTACAGTGACTTGAATATCACAAAGAGTTGAATTTTGTTTTCATCATGTTCGCTCAAAGTAAAGTCGGAACCAGCTGCCAAAGGAACCAACTATCGACCAGTAAAATGCCGAAGAGCTGCAACAAATTAAATACGAGCAACTGCGCTCTAAGCGGAAAACAGCTTAAACAAAACTGAACCACCATGGCAAAGTGCAGTCAGTGGTATCTCCTGATTTTGGGTATACTCCGATTAGGCCATTCCAAAATTTTGGGGTTGTTGTCTGCCTTATAACTGGCGTTTATTTATTTTTTCGAAGTCTTTATGGTATTTCATGTGCGTCACAAGTGGTGACTGGAAGAAAACAAAAAAGTTGTGGATGGTTTTACCATCACCCAGTGCAAATACCACTCACTGCACTTAACCATGGCGTCTTTTTTTGGTTCCTGCTTCTCCTGTCAAGCTTGAGCCACAGATGGATCGTGTCTAATAGACGTGATCCATCAGCGACGCAAACTAAACCGAAAAATGCTTAAGACAAAATTTCTCTCGAATCAATCAACGAAGGTTTTATGAAAACATCTCGCAACAAATACTTTGGTTTTGTGTATAAAATCTAGGGTGTCCTACAATGAACCGTGAGTCCTCTTCCTTGTGACCTCTGATCCGTATGTGACTCTTATCCCGAGGATGCTTAAATAAGATATTATTGTTTTTGTCTGAGGAAGTTAGGCTATTTCCTAGCGAAAGATTACGAATATACTTGTAATTTCATGGAAATAGATCACGTTATTTTGTTTTGGTTTTGATATTTAATTTTCTCATTGATATTTGAAATCTGATCCAGAGAAATTGTAAAAATAAATATATCTTAAAAGGGCAATCACACTTAGAACTACATAAAAATTGTGGCGCTAAAAGCTATTGGTTAGAAGCTAACGACTTTGGATTAAAAACTTTCATTAAAAAACTCGTGTTCCAAGGCTTCCTTAGCCGACAACCGAGTCAGTGGGTTGACGTCTAATAATTTGTCGAGCAAATCGTACGCCGATGCAGGAATGTCCCCTACTGAGTACGGAGGGTGGTAGATGTGTGACACAATTTTCTGAGTCTTGTTTTTGGTGAACGTGCTCGGACTGTTTGATGACGGCACAGGCGACTGGGTGCCTGGTTGCTGTTGGATGACGACAGGTTTGATGAATTCTGAAACACACAAAAGATATGATTAAGTTATCCACAGCGAACGACAGACATAAGTTCTGTATAGCTGAGCATGAAGTTTGAGTCCCGGCAAGTACGGCTCGCTTATCCATGCCCACCACTCAACCTAGGGTGTGATAACTTGGGTAGGCTGAGCCGAACAGTAAAAGATTACATCTTTTCAGTAATTGTAACCCTGTCTGTCCATAAGTGGCCGCCGTTTCAGGGCCTTGGTCAGGGTGATCCACTCAAGTCTTTTTCAATTTATATAAGAGTCTTTTTCCTGGAATCTGCTGGAAAAAATCACAAGACTTACCTTCTTTTTTCTCCTCTGACATCTTCCTGAAAGTTTCAACAACGTTCTTCAAATTATGGCCAGAACAGTAAAATGGAGAGGTCAATTTTTTACCTGAAAATGCAATTTTTCACAATAAGTCATTGAGTTATCTTATTTCGAATGAATAACGGGTTGTATCATTTTGAATCTGTTTCAGTAGCAACAAAACTCTTTCAAAAAAATTTTTTAACCACTCCTTAGAGTGGATCACCCTGTCCAAGGCCCTGTAACAGCGGCCACTTATAGATGAACAGGGTTACAATTGCTGGAAAGATATATTGAGTGGTGGGCATAGATAAACGAGCCGGAAGCGCCGGGACTCGAACCAGAGATGCTCAACCTGCGATGCCAACATGTTTTAACCACTGGGCAATCGAACCTATAATGATGAAAATAAATAATTTTTTACATTAAATTTTGGATTCATAAAATCATGAATATTATTTAATAAGATCTCTTCACTGATTTGGAATCATTTACCTAGAGCTGGGAGGGACATCACCGGTTCGGTGGAAGTTTATAACTAGTTCAATGGATTTCAATAATAAAAAACCATCTAACATTTCTTTGTTTCCTTTTAGCTGTCTTCTACTACACACAGGGACTATTCTAAAGCCCGTATCTACAGGATTGGAAGCAAGTACCCGCAGGGAACACCTATCCAGAAATCCCATTATTTTCATGAAGAACACAATCACTTACCACAACACTTTGCTAGTTTCTTGACTTTCTCCGTCCCGAACACAGCAATCATTTGTGCCAATGATTCCATGTCATCGGCAGGTTTGAAGAAAGGGTATCGACCAGATAGTAGAGACAGAAACATAACACCGGCCGACCAGACGTCCACGGCTATGAAAAAAGACGTAACCATAAAATTTGATACGTAAATATGCTTAAAGTAGAAGATTTTTTTGTTGAAATTCACTCTGAGCAATGCCGGAAGCAGAGCCCAAAAGGATCCAATTAATGGCCACTTAATAGAAAAGAGCTACTACAAGATGTAGTACTAGCAACTGCCCTCTAACTGGAAAACATTTCCAACAGAACCTAACTACTAAGGTGAAGTGCAGTGAGTGGTTTCTGCCCTGAGCGACGGTAAAACCATCTAGCACTTCTTTGTTTCCTTTTAGTCGCCTCTCACAACACGCAGGAAATACGTTAGGACTATTCTAAAGCCCGTACCTACAGGACTGACTGCCTGGATGATTCCAATATAAAATAAAAACTTCTCAACGCCACTGATGGATCGCGTCTATAAGATATCAGTATTGTTGTTTATGACACTTTTCTGGAAATATATTTCTGCATGACTTTTAAGGCCGTCCCACCCAGGGTGTAATAACTTGGGTAGGCTAAGCCGAAAAGGAAAAGATCACATCTTTCCAGCAATTGTAACCTTGGCCTGTCTACAAGTGGCCGTCGGTACAAGGCCTTGGGCAGGGTGATCCACTTCAAGAAGTGGCTGAAAGAATAATAATAGTAAAACATCGATTATGCCAAGGGTGATTAAACTGAAGATAGTGTGGTTCATCCATAATCAAGAAAGAACAGACTTACAAGTGGTCTGATGAGGGCATTGTATTAAAACTTCTGGTGCACGGAATCCTGATGTGCCTGCACGAGGTGCAAGCAGTTTCCTGTGGAAATAGTAAAATTTTAGTGCAATTAATGCTTGACCCAGACTGTTGGGTATTTGAAAATTCTGATTTAAGGTTATTTTGTGTCACATAAAAAATTGGTAATGACCAACTGCACAGGAAAAAAATTGTGGGGTCGATGGCCTAGTGATTATCGTGTTGTCATCATAGGCTGAATAGCTCGAGTTCGATCCCGGCAAGTCCAGCTTGTTAATCCATGCCAGCGACTCAACCCAGGGTGTAATAACTTGGTTAGTAGTAGGGCTCAGTGATTCGAAGCAAAATTTATTCGAATCAATCGTGAATCGTTAATAGGTTCAAAAACTTATTAAATGAACCAGGATTTTCTTTTTTTACGACAAAATTTGACCAAAATCGAATATTTTTCGTCATTAATATATGAAAATAGTTGCTCTTAGTGCGAATTGAAGATACACTATAAACTATAAATTTCTTCATTTTCACAATAAAGACAAGTCATATTAGCAAAAATGGGATGTTTGTTATATACATAGCATTTGTGATTCGATCAGATCTGAAAAAATTATTTGAATCAGATTCGAATTCCATATGATTCATAAGGTTTTGCCCAGCCCCTGGGCGCTATGGCCTAGTGGTTAAACATGTTGGCATCGCAGGTTGAAGATCTCGGGTTCAAGCCCCAGCGAGTTCGGCTCGCTTATCCATGCCCACCACTTAACCAAGGGTGTAATAACTTGGGTAGGCGAAGCCGAACAGGAAAAGATCATATCGAGCAATTGTAACCCTGCCCAACTCTAAGTGGCTGCTGTTACAGGGTGATCCACTCTAAGTGGCGATAAAAAAAAACCATACAAGCATCAAAAACAACTATTCCACACACCTTGAACTATGCTTTCTGTTCTGTTGTTGGCATTGTGGTCGGGACCATATATCTCTTGAACGTGATTTAGTTCGAATACTCGGCAGCACGTCTCCGATTGTCTTCCCGGACGGTTGCTGACTATTGAGGGTACATCCCGCTAGTGGAGAGGTGATGCCTCGTTCGCTACTAATGCTCGCTGGGGAGGGGGTTGATGCTTGGGGTAAGTAAATGGGGATTCCCCTCGTTTCAAAACCAGGCCTATGTCGGAAAGTCGGGCGTGGTGTCCCTATGAAACGATCTGACGAACATTGAGCTAGATCAAGCATATCTGGTTTGATGCACGGACGCTTACCTGGAGAACAAAATAAAAAAAAATCAAGATGGGTTACTACACAAGGGCTGGGATATTTTCAACAAAGAAAACTGGCGATACAAGTTGGCGAAAAACTCAGCTCGTACAGTCATGCTTGCACGGTTCGGTGGCTCAGTCGGTTAAGCATGATCATACGGTCCGGGAAGGCGATGATGGTTGACCGTTCGACAACAGAATGTACCTTCAGCCAAGTACTTCACATTAGCAGTCACAATACAGACCAGATACACAGTCACTACAAAGGTCTGTGCCTGACAGTAGTTGGGTGTATAAGCCCCTCAGCAGGTTCATGGACAGGCCATAGCAAATAGTTCGAAAACCAACAAAAGAAATGTCTGCCACTCTATTTCAACAGCGACTTGTCTGACATCTCAGGACTCTGGGTCAACATAAGGATAGGATATCATTTTTATCCTGCGGGAGAGGAAAGCCAAGAATACAGCTTAACCATATGGCGAACCACGACCTCTCGTGCAGATACCAGTTCCGAATCGGAGTGAAGGTTTTTTTGATTGAACATTGAAGCATTCATCCATCTGGTTTGTAAAGGACCTTGCTTAGGACACTCAAAAAAGTGGTATAAGGTTTTACCATCACCCATGGCAATTCCACTCACTGCTCTTTATAATAGCTGTTCAGATTGGGATATTTCACACTTAAGACAGCAATCGATACTACATAAAGGGTAGCTTCTTGCGTAGGTTGCTGGAGAGGCATGATTCATCTGTTAGTCATACTTGCCGAAATAAGACATTTTCATTCCCTTACTCGCGAAAAAGCTAATTATTCTGTTAATACGGAAATTCAGGATATTTCACCATTAAAACAGCAATCGATATTACATAATGCGTTAGGTTCTTGCGTAAGTTGCTGTTAGTTGGTTACTTTTAGACTCTGCTTTTGGGTATAAGAAGGTATGTTTTATCAAGCATGAGACACAGATGGGCCAAGCCACGGAGGCTTGGCCCATCTGTGGATCATGCTTAACAAAATAACAGACATTTTCATTCCATTGAGTTACTGGCGAAAAAGATAAGTATTCTGTTAATATTGAATTTGGTTTTACTTTTACCTGGTGTCTCCGGATTACACGTCCTTTCCGCCGGCTTTGTATCCTCATCTGCTGAGCGCTTACGTGAGCCTACGGCACTCAACTTGTGGATATTTTTGGCCATAGCAACCATTGACGAACTTCTGGTGTGTGAGAGTGTTCGAGTGGACGTCACGCTTCCCGATTTCTTGATTTGCTTCACCGACCTCGGTTTAGCAGGTTGGACAGAGATTGGAACAGATTTTGTACGAGTGCGTTGTTGGACAGACTCGGAGCGTCTCTCCGATGGTTTGAAGAAATGTGCATTATGTGCGAGACCAAAGTCAACCAGGGCACAACTGTCAAATAAAAATATAAATACTCCAATTGCAGAATGTAAGCGAAGAAAAAGTTTTTTTCAGAAAATTAAAAAAATGAGCGATATTTATGATCCACTCTTGCTAGGAGATATAAAGACGTCTCCTTTTTTGTAGAAAAAGGTTCAAAATCATCAATACTGCTATGAAATAGCAAGCAGTATTGATGATGTTGAATTTTTTTGTCTATATGAAGAAAATGTTATGAACAGTTCAGACACCCGGGAGCCATCGTCCTCAAAGGGTGAATGAGTAGTCAGCATTCTGACAATGTCCAGTTTTATCTTGAATTTCAAAAACTACTAAAATGCTTTATTATGAACCACTTGAGTTGGCAACTTATTTTTTTGTTTTCTTGTAGTGGATGCGACAACGTTGTAAGACTGAAGAGCATCATGGGACACTCTTGCTAGGAGATAAAGACGTCTGTTTTCGGCTCTCTGGTGGCAACCAAAATGTAGAAAAAGGTTCAAAACCATCAATACTGCTATGAAATAGCAGTGTTGATGATTTTGAAGCTTTTTTGTTTATCCGAAGCAAATGACATGAATGACATGAGCATATATGACACCCGAAGAAAAAATGAAAACACCAATTACAAATGTGTACGAGAGCAAAAGGCCAAAATCAGGGAAGTGCCACTCTCAGAAAGTATGAAGTTTTATCAATGAAAATGTTCCCAAAAGCTGCAATAAGAATTTTGCTTTATGAAATAGTCAATTTTGAAATGAACTTTATTTCACAGTATGCAATTAACAATGTTTACAATTATATCTGGTTACGAGATTTATCTTGCGTCTTGCTATTTCATCCATTGCCGAACCAATGAGGAACTGGTAAGGTTATCGAGCATCTTCCCAGGGCTGTGGGTTACAGTGCCTCACCCAGGGGCACCCCACGTGTATTGCTCGTTGAACATTTTTCTGTTCATCGATCTATACCCATGAATGAAGAAATATTATAATTTAGATTTATTACCTCTAGGTCAAAACAAAATGTCCATCATTTGTCGATTTGTCTGGAACTTTATCTCGTTTAATCTTAGACCAGAATCCAAAGTCATAAATATCTGTTATTTTACCTTCCAGATTTCATATCATAGAGGAAATTGCTAGGTTTGACATCTCGATGTATAACGTTGAACTTATGAACCCTGCGTAACGCTATCAATAGACTTTTCATGTATCGACGCACGCCTTCCAGAGATAACTCTTTGATCAATATCTGTTTCAGAAAGAAAATATTTAAATTTTTTTATTTAAATTCATCTCAAACAAAGCAGGAGGCAGCGCATGAAAGCAAAATCGAATCATTTGGAATTGAAATCCGATCCGGATAATTTTTTCGAATCGGATCGAATTACTGATTCAGTAAAAATAACAAATATGCCATTTTTACTACCACTATTATTGTCTCCTCCATGATAATTAATAATATCACAGTTACGAATTACAAATATTAGCTTAAACAGACTTGAGTGATATATTTTGAATTACAGTTTCAACGACAAAATACAATCGATTTTAGTCAAATTTGACCAAAATCTATTGCCTTTTGTCATTAAAAAATGAAAAACTCCAAAGCATTTGGCGAGTTTTTGTTCCTATGACCAGGTTGTGATTGATTCGAATAATCTGTACTCCGAATCGAATCGCCCAGCCCTACCTAAAAGGCAAATAGCTACAAAATAACGGCAACTGCACTTGAAGCAGAAAACATCTAAACAGGACTAAACCACTATGGTAAAGTACAGTAAATGGTATCTGCCCTGGACGAAGCTAAAACTATCTATCCTTCTTTGTTTCCTTTTAATTGCCTCTTACAACATGTAGGAAATATGTTAACGCAATGGCTGGATGAAAAAGAACACTGTTATCCAGGGTGAGAGAATCGTTCTTCTTCGAGTGTCCTATATGCTCACGTCATTCATTTTTTTCGATGAACAAAAAAGCTTCAAAACCATCAATACTGCTATTTCATAATAGTAGAGAAATATTCAAATTCCACATGATTCGGTTTCGCGCAGCCCTAGTTAGTAGGCCAAACAAGAAAGGTCATATTGAAAACTCTTGCGAAAAAAAATAATGCGAGAACATGTGAACATATAACATTTTGATGTGTTACTGAGCAATTTTTGCGGAGGGAGGGTGGAATAAGATGCCATCTCACGCGAAAAACATCTGTTGGGGTCTCCCTGAAGATGGAAGCAAAAAATATTGTGCAACTTTAGGAATTCGAACAAAAAATCCGCCATTTTAATAAAACTTCGCGTGTCTTTAAAGTGTTTTTCAGTCTGCCAATGATATTGGACACTTTTGTTATCTGCCAATATATCGGTAAACAGCAAAATTAGGTCGATATACTGGTTTAGTGATATATCAGTTTGGCTCGACTTGAATACAAAGATAAATCAATCAATAAAATAACTTACAGAGAACCTATCATGCCTGTAATACGGCATCACCAGTACGTTCTCTGCCCCGTGTCCCATGATGCTCTTCAGTCTCACAACGTTGTCGCATCCACTAGAAGAAAACAAAAAAAATAAGTTGTTATCTCAAGTGGTTCACAGGAAAGAATTTCATTAGTTTTTTGAAATTCGAGCTGAAACTGGACAGAATCTTCGGGTGTCTGAACTTTTCATAACATCTTTTTCAGGTGGACAAAAAAAATTCAAAATCATCAACACTGCTATTTCATAGCAGTATTGATGATTTTGAACTTTTTTCTACAGTCTGTTGCTACCAGACAATCAAAAACTTTTAATCTTCTAGATAAATCTCAATAAATCACCAATTTTCTTCTGATGGAACCTATTCTCTTCAGGTGTCTTAACAGATTAGTAGCTGCCATTCTGGCTTCCAGCAGAAGAATATCAATCAAAATGA
This sequence comes from Styela plicata, assembly GCA_963675895.2. NCBI lineage: Eukaryota > Metazoa > Chordata > Ascidiacea > Stolidobranchia > Styelidae > Styela > Styela plicata. The sequence goes on along the minus strand of OZ023143.1, from coordinate 19,609,408 downwards.
AATATTTTATAAAAAAATATCTACTGGAAATTTTATCTATAAATAGGCGAAACTAGAAGTTCCTATCAATTCGCTTTGTTTGATCTCTTGTTCTAAAGTGATGGCCTAGTGGTTAAACAAGTTGGCATCGCAGGTTGAAGATCTCGGATTTGAGTCCCGCTCGTTCATCCATGCTCACCACTCAACCCAGGGTGTAATAACTTGTGTAGGCTAAGCCGAACAAGAAAAGATCATATTATTCCAGTAATTCAAACCCTGTCCGTCTATAAGTGACCGATAGGTACAGGGCCTTGGGCATGGTGATCCACTCCAAGAAGTGGCTATAAAAAAACTTAAAGTTGACAGAAACATAATGATGCATGTCGAAATATACACTGTTAAATTCAATAAAAATTTCTATGCAATGTCTTAATAGGATATGCAGAATTTAAGTCATTAATAATAGTCGTAAAAGTTTTTTCCCACAGATATGACGGGACCAAGTAATCTTCGCGAATATAACTTGTCTGTCAGCGTTTATGGTCGTTAAAGTGTCTCAATAAATCCTGGAAAACGAAAATATGCGCTGCGTCGTGTCATACGCCAATTATAAACTCAAACGCATGCACCGAAGCAACGTATCTGCACAGACGGCAAAAGCGATTAACAAAAATCTAAAATTTAGAAACTGGAATCTTGTAACCAAATCGGATCTGGGTTGGAAATATCGTTTCAACTAAATTCCTTAACCTCGGGCTAAAAACACTCACCCAATTTCTTTCAAGCATTTTGTCTCAAACAAAACTCTCTTAGTATTGGCAGAACATGAGTAGATGTGCTTCAATGCGTAATGGTTTCGTGGGGCTTCAACATCGCTTTGTTTCTCTGATGCAAGAAACACACTGCTGAAGGTACCTGAATGGTGGTTGATGAAAATATATGGTAATTTTGGTTAAAAATTACAAACTTGTCACAATTAAAATTTACCAATTGAAGTTGGGAACAAGGTGAGCAGATCTAGGCAACACATCAAAACTCGATAGAAATTGCCAAAATCGAATATCTCCTGAATTCAATACGGAATCCATTTTTTTTGAAGGATGTTTTCCTTTTAAAGTGCAGTTACTGGTATCGTATCTCTCAGAAGCTCTCTGCTTTTTAGTGGCCGTTAGTCGGTTCCTTTCAGGCACTGCTTCCGACCTTGCTCAGAGTGAACTTAATTAAAAAAAAAATAACAAATCGAATGGCCGAAGAAATTGATCGAAAAGTAACAATAGACACACAAGGATCAATAAACAACTTGACCCGATTAATCCTTATAGATTTATTGACCAACAATGTTTTAGTGGATCAATTATTGATCAAATGAAAGGTTCTTGCTTAATTACGTCACGATAAATTCACTAATTGAAATTCACTTTAAGCTAGGTAGGGTGAAAGCAGACTACCAGACACACACCAGAATAAATATATCTTAAATCAAGAATTTTACTGTATCGGATATGTTCCTTTTCAAATGTATTCGAACATTTCATTCGTTTTGGACGTTCTTGGTTTATGGCTACAACAGATTAAAACAAACCCCACTTACCACATCCAACTCTCTTCTTTACGTTGAAATATTTCTGAACAGATGGCACTTTAGATATCAGCTCTGATATGGTGCCTGGATTCGTCGCATCTGAGAAATATAGAAGATACTGAAGATAAATAGTGAACAACACAACAATACAATTGCAAGTGAGAAAGTATAGCACTAATATTTTTCCTGAAATTCGTTCTGTACCGGCGGCAGGTAGAGATGAAAGTTTCGAATATTTTTTTGTTTTTCGAATCGAATTTCCAATGAAATAGTACCGAGTATTTTCATAACAGTGTTGATGATTTTAAAATCTTCCTTAAAATAAAGACATATTTAAATTAAACTAATTCACTAACAATTCATCCTGAACAATGTCCCCTATAATCATGAAATAAATCATAACTTTGCTGCATTATATCGTCAAATATCAGGAATATCTTTTATCTTAAGTGTTGATATATTATTCCATTTATACAGTGAATTTTGAATACACTCTAAGAAGGGCTGAAAGCAGTCCCAAAAGCCACCAACTAACGGCCACTTAAATGACCCAAAGCTACTACAAGATGTAGTGGCAGCAACAACAGGTTGAAGATCTCGGGTTCGAGCGAGTCCGGCTCGCTTATCCATGTCCACCACTCAACCCAGGGTGTAATAACTTGGGTAGGCTAAGCCGAACACGAAAAGATCATATCTTTCCAGTAATTGTAACCCTGTTCGTCTATAAGTGGCCGCTGTTATAGGGCCTTGGACAGGATGATCCACTCTAAGAAGTGGCTGTAAAAAAAAATGCACTCTCAGTGGAAAACATTCCATACGGAACTACATCCCCATGGCAAAGTGCAGTAAACAAATTAATACCTTTCAGAATCTTCTCTTTTTCTTTGGCTTTCTTAGCAGCTGCTTTCGCGTCGGGAATCGCGTCAGGGACGTTGGTCCGGTTCTGGAGCACGCCACGCAGTCGTCTCCTTGGGGGGAACGGTGGACTAATAGATGTCAACTTTTTGCTCGAGTTTTCAACATTTTCTAAACATAGATATAACAGAATTAGAATGGTCCTAGTGTATATCCAGGGTGTCGTAAGAGGCGACTAAAAAGAAGCAAAGAAGTGGTAGATAGTTTCACCATTGCCCAGGGTGGATACCACACACTGCACTCTACAATGAAAGTTTAATTTCGCTTGAAATGTTTTTCGTTTAGAGTGCAGTTGCTGGTACTATATCTTTTAGTAGCTCTTTACTGTCGAGTGGTCGTCGGCTGGTTTCCTTTGGGCGCTGCTTCCGACCTTGCTCAGAGTGAATTTCAATAAAAAAAAAAAAATATATAAAATGACTTCATGAACTTTCCCGTAACCGAGGGATTTTTGAAATGGGGGACGCAAAAGGTTTACAAGAGGGGCATGAATGACATTGTTATTGTGTTTTTTACACTCTGGTTAATGTAAAAACATGATGTGGAAGCAAACTACATTACGATATGATAAAAGCTCTGTCTCCTACCGAGCCTCGTATTTTGGTATCCAAAAAAACAGCACCTTACAAAATAACAAGTTTAGAAAGACACCCTCTTGTCTTATATATAAAGTTATTTTGAACAGTTCAATATTGAGGTGTAGGTAAGGAGCAACATATGATTAGCACCAAGGGGACGTGGCCTAAAGAGTTTAGTGACCTCTTGCTCTAACCCAATCAGGAATAACATTTTGCAAAGCAAGAGTCACAGATAGACCGAGTAACTTTATCGTGATCCATCAGTGACGGATGCCTGGCAGAACATGCTTGGTTAATTTTTTTCGAATGCTGAGTAAGGTTGAAAGTAGCACCTTGAAACAAAAAATGAATTAGCATAATTTAAAATAATATAGGTTCAAGATGTTCTATAAAATTAACTCTGCTATACCCTCTTAGACACCCAAAATAGATGCGATGGGCTAGTAGTCTAACATGTTGGCAGCGCAAGTCGAGGATCTCAGATTCGAGTCCGGCTCGTTAATCCATGCCTACCACATAACCCAGGGTGTAATAAATTGGGTAGGCTGAGCCAGAACAGGAAAGATCATACCTTTCCAACATATCTATCTCAGTCATTCTGCTCAATGCTCCACAAAATCATGAAATAAATCATGACTTTGTTGCATTATATAGTGAAATATCAAAAAGATCTTTTATCCGAAATGTTGAAACATAATTCCACTTCTACAGTGAATTACGAATATGCTCTAATTAAGCTGGAAGAAGAGCCAATTAATCCAACCAATTAATCTTGTCAGTCTATAAGTGGCTGCTCGTACGGGGCCTTGTTCAGGGTGATCAACTCCAAAAGGCTACGAAAAATAAAATAGACAAAAAAAAAATCAGAACGCAGAATATGGGTAATAGTCTGTGACTCAAAGATTTATTAAATAAATCTTGGATAAAAAATAAATTGAAAAAAAGCCAATTTTTGAGTGTCTAGTGGCAACCAAACTGTATAAAATAGTTCAAAACCATCAATACTGCTATGAAATAGCAGTGATGATGGCTTTGAAGCTATTTTTGTCCGTGAGAAGAAAATGTAAGTCGAACACTTGTAGAAAACAAAGTTTCTGTCACAATTTTGATAGGTATTCTGGAAATCAATTAAAATCAGAAATATAATCTTATCATAATTAAAAAATCTATAAATGCAGATAAGAGGTTCAAGAATAGTGTGGTTTATTCTTTTCTATACCACACTTGCATTTAGTACAGATCAACAAATTTATACAGATCTAGAAAAAGGATAAGTAGTTAGTCCCAAATTAACACGACCAAGAGAATATCTATGAGTATAGGGATATTAAAAATGACATTAACAACTACACATGTTTTAAAACAAAGTTACCATCATTATTTTCCGAATGAACAGCTTTCAGAACATCCAAACATTTTACAGTGTCGGATCTCAATGAAGCAACATTAGAGTTGCAGATCTCCAGCTTCAATTTCTTGGATAAAAGTTCACAGTTGTTTAAGGTTTCTAACAGCTCAGACTTTGACATCTTGCAAATAATATATGCATAAATAATAAAAATATATAAAATAAATATCTGAAATTAGAAAATATCCAGTATTCAGTCAGAAAATGTTCATTTTATAACATTCCATTGTCACAGCAGGCCTTCGATGTCATTCTGTAACAGAAAATTTCAAACCTTAATGAATTAAAACGTTGGTGTTTTTGGGGTTCAGCTCATTTTCACCATTTTGAAATTTTTGGAGCAAAAAACCAACATAGAACAAGTATACACCTGCTTAAATGACGAACTCAAAGACAACACAGTTGAAAAAATATCATACAGTATACATTCTGCATTTATTGTTACCTATTTACTTATTTTCGAAAAAGAAAAATAATGGTAGGCGAAGTTTAATTTCAGAAACGGCTCAGAGCTTATAGTTAGCCTACTCTGTACTGGTGAATCTTCGTTTGAAAACTGGAAGCACGCATTTACACAAAACAACACAGCCTAGCGCCATTAATTCCAGTGCCTCATCTCATATAAATCTAGGCATACCACACCGAAATTATCAACTTAAAAAATCGCAAACATGTCACGAAACGGCAATCCTGACAACGCTTTCCCGATGCCATGCCGTATACCAGTAAAATTTTTAATCTTCACTCTGTCTGCTGCGATTCAGGATTATTCCAACGTCCAACATTCCTAGAAAACACATGCTCACTTAATTAATACCTTTGGCATATCCGTGAAAAATTGCTATATCGCATAAAATACTATAAATAAACTCCCAGACGACCATTCACAAAAATAACCGCCACAAACAACGCTAAAAGAGAACGCCGCGAAACCGGGAATTTAAATCTCCCACAAAGACGCTGAAATAATAAACAAACCTAATTAATAATCCGGTCGTAAATCTCTTCCTCCCTCTGACGCCAATCAAATATTTTCTGCTTGGATGACATTTTTTTTGTTAAACCTCGCGAAAGAAAACTTTGATGCGGGATTTCCCGCTGAGTTATGACACTAATTCCATATAAAGATTTGCTGCTAGTTTTATAGCGTTCAATTATAGTATTTGATATATTAAACGGTATGGAAAATTGGGCTGCAACTCGTAGCTATGTTCTAACACAAAAATGTTGATAACTTTGCGGTAGAAACATGTTAATGACAGATGATATCGCATGTTTATTTTCGATAAGATTTAAAAGTTTAATCACAGGCGTTTCGCAAAGATATCCTAATCAAAAATATAATCAACGGCCATATGTTTTTGTTTTGACTAACGCTAACTGCCACTTGTTGCCGTTCCTTTTTTTTCGGAAAGTCTAGTATTGTTTGGAGAGGAAAGAAAGGGTAGTAGTGAGCAAATTGTTAGAAAGAAATGCTGCAGTGTCGCACACTAAGCTTCAAAAACACAAAAATAGTTTGAATGCACGAATTTGTTGTTGAAGATGCAAATATCTGACATTTCGACAGTTTTTGAAATACAAATGAAAGAATATTGACACGGTCTAGTGAGAATTCCGGTATTGTTTCTTGTTAAAACCGATTATTGTAAATTACTGTAGCACGGACTTTGGTGGAAGAATTCTTTTGAATATATAAAATCACATTTGTGGATTTGCAAGCCTGCGGGCAATAAAAGCTTTGCGAGGAAATGACGTAAAATTGATCCAACGTCACGAGGTTTTTTCAACCAATCACGCGGTAGAAAAAAAGAAAACAAGCACACGTGATTTGGTTCAACCAATCAGCGTGTAAACAGCGAATATCTTGTCGATAGCTGAGCGTTGGTTGTCACAGACGGGCGTCTTCGCGTTGGAGGGTGGCTGCGACGCTCTTTGCCGTAAATTTAGATTTTGAATAGGCGTTTCGTCGAATCTTGGCAGGGATTTGGAATGGAAAACAAATTTTTAATAATTAGGATTTATTTTAGGTGAAGATGTCGAAGTTTTTGCTGTTTTTAATGCTCAATTTCACAGCTTGACTTTTCAGCTACCGATTTGTGGATCCAAGATGGCGACGAATGAAGTTGGATTGGTCAGTGAGCTGGTGGAAAATCGTCGTTTTCGATCGGAGAGCGTCGAGAAACTGGGCGAAAAAAGACTGGATCATGGCTGTATGTTTTAGTACTGGACATATTGTTTTTGCTCCAATCTTTCGTTAAAATTTATTTAAATACAGTGCTATTTATTCGTATGTCAATATACAGTAAAAAGAGACATCTTGGACGTTGTTTAGTAGTTGGCTATGGGCGTTGCAAAAGGTAGCGCAATTTTAGCTGACCTCTGAAGACGCCAAAATTTGTAACAACCGTCGACGATGACAAAAAAATTGTGTCATCGTTGTCCGCCATTTTACTATAAATGTCTCCACCTGTTGGCATGAAAGAGTTGTCAAAAGAAAGCTTCATCATCGTTGCGTCGGATTACATTTCGATGCTTTCAGACTTGCTGAGCGAGTCACACGGTAAGGTTGAAAATAAATTTGACGATGAACGTCGGCCATAGGAGGTTAACTACTGAAGTTTGGCGAGATATGGCGGGAGAATGTTAATTGATGGTTGTGGTAGGTTATAAGCTTGTTTCAATAGGAAAGAATTGTTCAAAAGCGATTGTGACGACTAACTTAGTCTGATTCTTGACGAGAGTTTGAAATCCGACACTATGGCGGCCCAGATTTGCGAGTGGATAATTGTACACGAATAAATGTTTTTCACGATATAAATGAAGTTCTTGTACGTAAAGATATCTCGCCTCATCGCGAATTAAATGTAAGTTCGTAAATAGCTGAGTTAATAATTCTGCCAAGTTGCCGCAGTGTCCAAGATGGGAAAATTTCATCTTGACCAAGAGTCCCGTCACATTCCTGCACCGTGTTGTTTACCGTGCACGTATATGGTTTTGAACTAGACGTGTTGACTTGTTATTGTTTCTAGAATTTTAATTGCACACGCTGTTAAGCTGCGATATTCAAAGTGGACATACCTAGCAAAAGAAGTCACTCTGTCTTAATGTCAAATATTTTGTAATAAGTAAACAACGGTTAAAAGTTTTCTCGCGCCTCTATCCGATCGTTGGCACATAACAAAAGATGCTTCGATGATTTTTTTCTGATTGTGTTGAGTGTGTTTGGTGGTCTAGATATGTCTATATCTAAAGTTGGTGGTCCCGAAGTGCGTTGTGGAGTTTCACATTTTTATTAGCGAATATCATTCGTTGACTGGGAGAAGGAAATTGTTTTGGTACTGCTGTGCGATTATGAGACATGGTTGTTCTTTGCACTACTATCATTTAAAAAAAAACGAGTTGATAAATTTTTTTAATATTAAAATATTAACCATCATTGCTATTTCCGGACTGTGGTACGCCGACCATCGGTGGATGGTTAAGCGTTCAATTTATCCGATGACACCTCGGATACGGCTTAGTAATTTTTTTCTAAATATATTTATTGTTATTCCGTTATATTCCCCAGTTTACAGGGACTGAGTTTCACCTGGGTGATATAGCGGTTTGAAATCTTCCTGCCTAATTTTCAATAATTATCTCTTGTAAGCACTTTATTAATCTGGAAAATATTTCCATGACAATATACAGTTCGGCGGTAGTTTCTGGTTTCAAAACATCCCGAATCGCGCTTAAAGGTTACAATGTGTGATTGAAATATATGATCACAACGTGTCCCGTTTTTACTACCTTTTCGTTCTTCTCGGTGGCTATGAAATTACAACGCTTCTTTTAGGTGTTGTTTTCGGTCTTATCGAGAGCGAACTCTTCTTATTAAATAATAACGATATATGCTATTTTTTTCATAGTGGCTCCAAATCAAAAAAATATATCGTCGGACAATATAAATTACCATGGTTCAGAGTTTTTTCGGTATGCTAATTGATAGGCGCGCGCTGTCTCTGTCAAGCATGTGTCGCGTATTGTCGTGATCAACCATCCACCGAGAAAGATAGGTTTTGTTAGCCTCGGTTCACTTATTGGTTGCGCCGATGCTAGGCGTAGTTGACAAAATAAGCTTGGTCCCTCTTTCGAAGCATGTGGCTTATGTTCGTGCAAGAATTATTTTTAATAAATCGTTTGTACAGAGACGCACAACTCGCAGAATACCCACCCACACATATCTGCGCGCGACATGGCTGACTCGCACATTTGAAATACCAGTAATACGGAAATGGTATTTATGTTTTATGGGACGTTAGCTTCACGATGGATTGGGGCGCCATACTATTGGTTGGTATTTTTTGATTTAACGAAGGAAGAATGCTGTAACAAACTATGTACATCAATATTAGAATTTTTTGCTTTATAGCTTCCAGCGATTTCTCGTATCGTTGGAATTTCTCTTATAATCCCCACTTTTTTGTTTTTAAATAGTGCAGTCCCGTGGTCATTCGCGTAATATCCGGTCATTAGAAAAAATGATTTTGCCAAACATGAGCCGCGGATGAACCTGGCCTCGGCGGAACGGTCCATTAGTAACTCGTGTTTAACAAAATATGTCTAGACGTGTTATTGGCCTTGGTCAAAGTTGCGTAATTCTCATTTCATAACTTGCCGACGCCCCTTTGTGTGAACAGCTGTTACGTTCAATACTTTGTTCTCTTTTGCGCTTTCCTGCGCAGAGGCGACAATTGTCTTTGAAAAAGTCTTCCGAAGGGTGCGATTCGTATAAATTGACGGACGACATAATTATTTAAACAATAGAAATAATAGCGCAGTGTAGTCCGCCGACCTCCATGTTGGATAGTACATAAAATAGTAATATATATACATAAATATTACATGGAATCATAGCGTAATCGTTGGAGGTAATAGGTAATTAAACGACCGATAAAATCAGATATATATCTAAACCGAATTAAAGGATGGTATTTTCATAGCGAGTGGCTGACAAACTCTCCGCATCAGCAATCTAAAATTTCAGTTTGCTCGTATTAAGTGAGTGATGTAACTTCTACTGGTATTGATCGACTTTCATCAAACATGGATCGGATTTGCGCGCGGGTCTAGTTATAAGATAATGCAAAAAACTTCCTGCACGTTACATGGATTTCCGCCGATACGTTCCACAGGATGTTTGGTTCAGGAGATGTGGCGTTTATTCATTACTAATTGAAGTAGGGCACTCGCGTTGCAATCTAAAAAGCGTCTTGTTGCGGATGTTTTATTAATATGAAGTCTCTAAAACCTGGAATTCTACACTTCTGGGTTGACTGTTAGTGGAAGGTCCTTTTAAAACCAGAAGGCTGGTAGGAAGTTGTTGAAAACAAATAAAGAGGCAATGAATGAGTAATGTTTGGAATTAGTATTTATTGGTAGCCTAGTCCTGTGAGACTTAAGTACTTGTGATGTGTACGTCTCTACATAAAGGCTGTAATAATAAATATAATACCAACGAAGCCTATTTGTTTACTGTTTCCCCATACTGGTTTTAATATAAAAAATAATGATTACAATGATCAAACTTAAGTTATTAATGCACTGGCAATACCTGAACGATGGACTTGTGAATAACAGTCAAACTTGAGGTATGCCTAGCGAATTGAATGTCTTGCAACCTAAACAGTAACAACCAGCAAACTACTTCAAATTCGTTCAAAACATTTTGAATGGTTTTGTCTCTTGCATTGATCAAAAGAAATTTTTCTTGTTTTCCTAACCATTCAATTCATATGATTAGGAGTCTGAACTAGTAGAAACACGCAAAATGTTTTTAGGCCTTCGAAACTATAGAATGTTTAATTTTTTGTTTTTAATCTTCACAGAAACTTGAAACTCCCTTGAGTTTCAGTGCTTTTGATGCTATGCCAATTTATTTTCTGTCTTCAAATATAATTTGTTGTCACATGCCTTATGAAGAGTGGAGAATGACCGTCTTGTTCTTGTGATATGGTAAAATAAGTCTGCAGAGTGAAAGTAAGAGCCTGTGGTTGACGAAATAAACTATTTTTATGAACATTTCCCCAAGTTTTTTCAATGGTTCAAAAGTATACCAATCCATATGCAAACTCACAATTAATACATTGTTTTGTCTAATTGAGGTAAACCTCTCGGATATCCTGATCAAGCATTATATTGTTGGTAATTACAAAAAATTATGTACCATACCTTGAAAAATATATCATCCGTGTAGAACCAAAGTCTAAAGAGTATGATCAATACTAAATATTTCATTTAATATATATATCCCCAACATACTGTAAAAAACAATAATATTCAATATAGCATTTCAATATATTCTAATTAATGTAAATTTTGATGAATAAGTGAGTTCCCTTTGTCCAGATAAAGTGAATTTCGAACAAAATCCAAATGACTTGCGAACTTCGAAGAGCTGGATGACCATAATGATTTGTTAACGGTGGAAAGGAATCTGTTGAATTATACATATGGCATAATTCTGTCTGCTTTAAGATAAAATTTATCACTTCGGTAAATCTAACTGAATATTCATTCCCTTTTTTTTCCTTCACAAGAATATGAATTTTTCATGATTTTTTTTTCACTTCAAGCAATATCAGATGTTGGAGAATAGTACTCAGATTCATTCTAAATTCGGTCATTTTTTGAGATTCAGATCAGAATCCCAAATTGAGTCGTTTTGTTACGTCATTAATTTTTTTTTGCTTGATTGGACCGGGAAACACTCGTAGTCTGTTACACTCTACTGTTATGAACTTTGCACATCTCAACCTTGATTCTTTGTACGATTTAGGGATTGCAATAAATATTTGATTTCAACAATAATGGTTAGTGACATCATTTTACCTTGTGGGCTCGAACCAAGTCTGATTTGCAGGATAGAAGTATATTTAGATTCATCTTGTTTCTGGTCAGAAGCAGCATCCAAAAGAAGCAAAAAGGCGACTTATATCGCAGAGAGTTGTTACAAGTATATGAAGTGAAAAACATCCCATGAAAACATGAGCCGCTATGATAAAGTGCAGTGAGTTTTATCTGCCCTGGACGATGGTAAAACCATTCATTCACCACTTCATTGTTTCATTCAAATGATGTCATAATAAAAAAAAAACTTGGTATGTATGATTGCAATGTTGATCTGACTTCTATCAACAAAAGAACTAAATATTTTTATGAACTTGAACTCTGGAGAAAGAGCCGACTTGTTTCCACACCAAGGCCTATCAGACTAATGGGTCAGTGGTATCAGCAGAGCAGAAAACCCTGGCTAATGATTTCAGGCCCCTGAAACTAGGAAAATCTGAAAAATTTGATCACAATTCTTTTCTTAAAACCACAAAACACGTTTTTGATAAATGTTTGTTTCTAATGGCATAACAATAAAGCATATGAAGCTTGACAGTGCCCAGGGCAGATACCACTCATTCAACTTTATCAGCGCGATTCAGTATTATAGAAGTGCAGTTGCTGGAACCATATTCTCTGTCAAACCTTTTGCAATATAAGTCTTTTTTCAATATGCACTAGTTCCGGCTTTGTAAAGATTTTTTCAAGTTTATAGGGGTTCTTGAAGAGTCTTGGACCTGAAAGAATATCTTTCAAATTTTACTAAGGGATTCGTTTTTTTTTTATAGTATACATAACCATGCATAATTTATTGAAACACCCCACATTCTGTATTCTAAATTGTTTGAATGGTATTGAAAAAATTGGATTGGTTTCATAGTAGGGATGTCCTAAAATTTGATTCATAATTCACAACGTCATGAGTTATTTCTTTAAATTTTTGCTAGAGATTCGGTTAGACTTAATCAAAGAAGTTTTTTTTTAAGAAATAATTGTATTTGAGAAAAACACTAACAATATTTTTTTTTGGTTTATCATAACACTTGATATCTGATTAGTATGGATTATTCAGAGTCTATTCTAAATTCAGAGGGTCATTTCGGCAACGCCCAGTTCATAGGCGAAAAATGATAACATTGAACTATACTATGAATTATCTAAATGATGAATGATAATCTTTGGTTTTAATGAAAGTATGGCATTCATGATTGTTTTACACTGCATACAAAAGTAGGTATTTGAGGGTTGTTCCACAATTATTCATTGATTTTGTGAATATATAATTCTCACCACAACTGGCTATATAATCGTCAATCCTGGTGCCATATCGTCTAGGATTTTAACAGCACTTGCTGTGGCTCTAACCCAGGACTTTTTTTGCATTGTTTCTACACTGAACATTTACCAGGGAATTATCATACATTCTACATAGTACTAGATTAAGATTTTGTTTTTCTTATGATTTATGTCAATTACGAGCCACAGATTAACAGCGTCTCAATCCATCAGGGACTCATATTTAACTAAACATAATTTGACCTTTCTTTGACAAGGATATGTGGAATATTATTCGTAATATTTTCAGTGATTTGAGAGTCACTCTGAGCCAGAGCATAGAAATCCTTATTTTTTTCAAAATTCATCCTGAAATTACATTTATTTCAATTTGCTTTTATATGGTATAGATATTATAATTCTTTGTTTCAAAACACTCAGACTTGTACAAAGCAGACCTCAGTGAGGTCGGTCCAGTAAGATCTGTTCAATATTTATGATAAATGTTTGTGTCGTTCTAACAATACTCACTAGATGGTTACTTTTGCTTCCAGCCTTCCATTGAGCGAATTTCAATAAAATAATTTTTTTTTAAAATATTTACATTTTTTCATCTCAATACAGATCAATTATTACTTTTGTTTGTGAAATCGAATGATTTATCGATTTTGACGTCTTTATTAACAAAGTAATTCGGGAGAAATATAGTTTCAAATTAGGCCATTCCACATTGGTATATAAGACATGTTTTGTTGCCAGAGATATGGTTGTTCCATCAGTCTTACAAAGTTTTTTTCTACAGCCACGTAGAGTGGATCACCCCGACCAAGACCCTGAAACGGCTGCCACTTATAGATGGACAGGGTTACAATTACTGGAAAGATATAACATTTTTCTGTTTGGCTTAGCCTACCCAAGTTATTACACCCTCGGTTGAGTGCTGGAGATGGATTAGCCAGCCGGAGTCACGGGGACTCGGAAGGCGAGATTTTTAACCTGCAACCATGTTTAACCACTAGGCCATCGCGCCTGCAAAATTATAAATATCCAACTTCAAATTCTCTTTAAAAATGTTTCGCGGGTCACCTTTGTCGATTATAAATCAGTTCAGCGCGATCAATTGCACTTTTTTCGTGGTTTTATTGTCGCCTCGGAAGATATTACTCACTGCACTTTATTATAGTGGTTCAGTCCCCATTGTAGTGTTTGTTTTACCACATTTTGTATTAAGATAAGCTGAGTTTTAGTTCTTTCTCGGCATTACTTCCCGCCTTGCTTAGAGCGAATTTCACAAAAAAGAAAAACCACACTGTATATCGTATCAGATAAGAGAAAAAAATATAAATTTTTTTTCACCGATTCAACAATTACCATTTTTTTACATCACCATTACAGAATAGCTAGTAATAAAGATAGCATAGAAACATACTTGGTTTCCTTTAATTAGCTGAGTATTGCGATACATTTCAAAATAAGAATCATCGAAGAAAGATAAATCCGATGATCAACATGAAGACTGATCTCAGGGATTATAGCAAGACTATGGTAAGATTTATAGTGGAATCAAAAAAGGCAATTTTCATTGAAAAAAAATTCATTTCGCTTTAAGTAATAAAATTTATCATTGATGGTACGAGTCAGTGTGACTGAATCTTGTTTTTCTTCGATTTTCAGAAATATACCATTTTCTTAGATTAGAAAAAATCTTCAAAAACCATCAATACTGCTTTTTATAAGATGCAAATTCAATAATTAAGAATTTAAAACATAGAATAGTGTGTCCCGAGGACAATGAAAGTGTAGAAAAAAGTTCAAAATCATAAATTCTGCTATGAAATAGCAGTGTTGATGGTTTTGAATTTTTTTGTCCATCTGAAGAGGACAATATAAATGTTTCGGTCACGAAAGAAAGAAATATTTTCACCGTGGCTCGACATTCTAAAAACTTTTCTAAAACACGTGCTCGAATCCTAATCTGAGATAAAAATTTATAAAGCACCAGCCACATTAACACCTCTCTCTTAACAAGGTTTTGACAATATTTTTCCGACTGTGAAAGAAAATTCATGTACAATTTAGCGGCACTGAGTGGTTGTTGTAACCACTTTTTGCGACTCCCTCAAACTAGAGCCAGGCCGATATTGATTTTTTGCAACCGATATTTTGACATTTTTGACCATCGATATTTTAAAACTCTCCCGAAGAAAGGCAATAAATCAAAAAAAGAATGAAAGAATATGTGTATTGCATAACAAAGGCAAATGAACATATAACATTTTGTTGTGTTACTGAGCAATTTTTTTGTGGAGGGAGGGTGGAATAAGGATTCATGTCACGCAAATATAATCTGTTGGGGATTCCCCCACAAGGAAGCAAAAATTAGTGTGCAATTTGAACAAAAAACGCATCATTTTGAAAGGATTACGCGTGCTCATATTGCATTTCGATTGGCCGATATTTTCGGCCGCTTTTGTGATCTGCCACTATATTAATAAACAGCAAAATCAGGCCGATATACCTTGAACATGCTCATTTCCAATCAGGAAAACATTTAGTTAAGCTTGGGCCACTATTGCATCGCACCGGTAAGGTGCGGTCCATCTGTGGCTCATGGTTAACAAATTAAGTTTTTTTACTTGATTTGTCCTGATCTATCTATGCTAAAAGCTATTTCCAGCTTTGAATTGATGCCTCTATGCAAGGTTGATTGCAGGCTGGCGGAATGTCGGCTATTCTGCTAATCGGGCACCCGAAGAAAATGGGTTCTGTCAAAAGAAAATGGGCAATATTTCACAATGAATTCTTTTTGACTGTCTGTTAGCAATTGAACTGTAGAGAAAGATTCAATGCTACTTTCAAACAGCAGTGTTGATGGTTTTTAAATTTTTGTTGATTCAGAGAATATGATCTATACATTTTGGACACCCAAAAAAAAAATGATTTTGTCACTGTGGCTTGTTGTCACTTAAGCATTTAAACTACTATTAATTTTGAATCGTCACAAGAATATCATAATAAGTTCAATATTCCCTCTCCACAGGGTTCAGAAGAAATCGCAGACCCACTTATCCTGCTCAAAACACTGTCACCAATGCTGAATGGTAAAGGTGGGATTATTGGTATCGATGAAGCTATGAAAATGATTGGGTAAGTGATATAGGACGCCGAAGTGCTACACAATGGGACAAATAATTGATGCGAGTCTTGCAATACAAACCTAATATCGGAAAACTAACAAAAAATCTTGTAGAGGGGTTTTCGTTTTGGGTGCCTGTGGGCCGGGTTCGCTTACATTTCCTGATACTCTTTTGAATTCCAATAAAATAAATGCACTGTTTCCATTCTTACGAAAAAGTATATCACTTGCTATTCTATCGCTAGTGATGGCCAAAGTTCAGTATTTCTTGATTTCCTGAAACAAGACAAAATCAAGTTGAATGTTTGAATCAAAACTCTTGTAGTTGAACAAAAAAAATTTTTTTAAAATGCTTCAAATGTTACTTTTATTTTATTAATTCGATGGGTTGGGAAATTTTATTAGAGGACTTATGAATTATAATTTGAATGTCCCAGATAATGGGTATTTCTTCTTTATTTTATATTATGATAGTTCTATGCCTCAGTGATCCCTAACCTGTTTTTTAGATGCGTCCTTGAGACAACCTATTTTTACCCATTACTACTTTTTCCCAGGTCAATGCGAAGTTGCAAAAAGCTAGTCGGGAGATGCATATACTTAAGTATATTGCGGGTCACGAAAGAAGAGGAAATCCTCGATAAATTCATCACAGAGGGTGGATGGAAAATAATCAATAAATGGCTGTCAGATGCAAAAGATACGGATAATATTCCTGTGGTTATGGAAATTTTGAAGGTATGTTTTAACGAAATTAAATCATTCAGTATTCTTGGATATCCCCATCTGGTGAAATTAAAAGTTAAATTGAACGATTGTTCTCTGCCTCGGGCTATTGTAAAACCATCTACCACTCTTTGTTTCGTTTCAGTCGCTTCTTACGCCATACAGGAAACACGTTAGGACTATTCTATTCCAAAACAATAACCTACAGGGCTAAAATTCCTAGCTGATCTCGTAGTTAGTATTGTATGCTTTTTGTGATCTTTTTAGGGTATGCCCCAAGGTAAGTTTACAATAAACTTGCAATGAAATATCAAATGTTTTCCTTTGTACTGGTATGTTCAATCGTATTGCGAGGTCACCTCAAATATTCCTTTAGGATCTGTGCAAGTGCATTGAGGGCCTGTAGATTATCTTGTTTTTCCATAATTGTGTTTGGGTTGTTGCCAAATCGTAGCTAGGGCTGGGCATTTTGATTCGGTGATTCGAATTCGAACAATTTAATTAAATCAATCGTAAATCGTTCATAGGAACATTTGACCAATATCAATTATTATTGCCATTAAAATATGAAAATTGTTGCTCTTAGACATGGAGCGGGAATTGAAAATACACTAGAAACTATAAATTTCTTGATTTTAACAATTTGGATTTTGGTATTTATATGGAATTAGTGATTCGATCCGAAAGGATTATTCGAATTAGATTCGAATTGGGTTTTGCCCAGCCCTAACTTGTAGCCATTGTTTTTCCATTGTGTACGATGATGAAGAAAAGATAGGGACAAATGATATGAAGTGATTATAGTAGCAGACTCTGAGTACACTGGAGAAATGTGGCCTAGAACCCCCCCCCCCCCTAGGAATTAAGTTCAAACAATTTTGTAGTTCGATTTAGAAGTTTGGTATTGCATTTTGTATGGAAACATATTTTAAACATTTCTTGTACGTATTTGGCTGGCAGGAAAAAACTGACAAAAATTTGGATTTATAGCTAGACGGGGTTAGAGTTGTTGTAAAGTTACAATCTTGCAGTTTGGCTTATTACACCCTGGGTTGAGCCAGAGATATTCGACCTGCGATGCCAACATGTATGTATGTTTTGCATGAGGTATACGGATGAGTACAGTATTGAATTCAAAAATACCCTTCCTATTTCTAAGATTCTTTTCTCAATTCACAGCTTCTCCAGAGATTGCCAGTCACAATCCAACATCTCAGAGAAAACAACACACCAAAGATTGTCAAGCACTTTGCAAAATCAACAGATCCTAGTAAGTACATACATTCCTGCAACCGACACAGGGAAAAGTTATATCTATATCTGAGAATGTTTTGTTAAGTATGAATCACCTATGTGTCACGCTAGGTTGGCAGAATGCCAGGTACCCTGCTATTCATACTGCCGAAGAAAATAGATTGCATCAGAAGAAAATTTAGTAAATGGCCAAAATTGTATGAATGTCTCTTTGAGTGTCTGGAAACAAACAAACAGGGAAAAGTTTCAAAACCATCAATACTGCTATGAAATAGCAGTGTTGATGGTTTCGAAGTTTTTTGTCCATCTGAAGAAAATGACATGAATAATTCGGACACCCAAGTCAAGATTTTGCCCACACAGGATCACGCCCTTGTGCTGCGATTCGTAGACTCATACTTGGACCAGATGACAAATTTCTGATTAGACAGAGTCCCCTTTTCTGCAACTTTTTCACTATTGTTATGTTGTTTTAACTTTCAAGCATTCTACCTGTAAAAATTCCTTGATCACCTTAAAGTTCGCAGGCCTATGCCTTTGTGATACCAGTAGATTAGTCGACGCTGAGGAATTTTTGTAGGACATTTTAAGTAGCGAGACTGTAGATTTTTTTTTGATCCATTGATATTTCACATCACCATATGCATATCATGAATGATAACAGTAGAAAAACTTAAATAAACAAGAAAATTATATATATATATATATATATTTTGTATTCTCAAGAGTTTGAGGGTGTAGAATGAAAAGTGACTCTAGGAGTTGAAATCATAATTTTGTTTATAACTATATTGAACCAAATTAATTAGTCATGATAAATGTGAGCAGTGTGGCACAATCTTGGATTTCTTCTGATGATGAAATTGTCCAATTCATTTTCTTCTGAAGGAAAAAAAAAGCTTCAAAATCATCAAGTCTGCTATTTCATAGCAGTATTGATGATTCGGAACCTTTCTTTTACAGTTTTGTTACTACCAGATGCTCTGCTCCAAAGAGACATTTCCATCTTCTTGTCACAGAGATCAAATATTGTGTCTGAGTAGCAGAGTGGCTGGCATTCCGTTAGTTTAAATGTGTGTTATATCGAGATGAACATTATCAGGAGTTGCTGTGCTGAGGTTTTGTGAATAGTTATTAATATGATAACTCAATCATCATAATGATTCTAATTGCTCTCGGTGGTGTTCAAACGACGTTTTTTTGCCAAAAAACATTGTTTACACTTCACCGGTAGAGCAATTAAAATGACCTTGATAATTCCCTTGAATTCCTTGAACATAGTCTTTAGTTGTTGTATGGTTTGCATAGTAATGTGAAAAAGGTTTATGTTTGCACGATGATGTGTGATATTTGTTGTCTCGTTAGGAAAATTGGATTTTTTTCGTATCAGAAAGTCCAAAACTGCTACGTTATAGGCGAGCTGGAGTTTGTACAATATTTTTCGTCCCCCCCCATTTTGTTCATTTGATTGTAAGTTTGGCTGCATGGTCGTCCTGTTTCATCGCAGTTCACCAATGCTATAACTGTACATTCACAAAGATTAGACTTGTTCCGGTTCCTAGTTTTGAGAAGTGATAGATGGGTTTCACCATCGCCCAGGGAGAATACCACTCACTGCACTTTACCATGGCAGTTTAGTTCTAGTGGAAGGTTTTCTGCTTATAGTGTAGTTGCTAGTACAACCTCTTGTGCGGTAGCTCTTTGCTATTAAGTGGTCATTAGTTAGTTCCCTTAAAGAACTGCTTCCGGCCTTGCTCAGAGTGAATTAAATAAAAAAAAATTATAAAGAAAAGTTGTTATTGGCCTCACAATATTTGTGGCTTTAAATAGGATCTTTCAATTCCAATAGTCCTAACAAAGTCTGGCAAAATTTTACTGAAACAGATGTATTCGAGTGTGAACTAGATAAGCTCTGTAGTTTATAATTTTCACTGCCTGCTCTCTGTGAAAAATTTAAGTTTGTCAAGCATTAGTCAAAGATGGACCGTGCCTTGCCAACATCTATCTATCAAGATGCCAAAGCATTAATGAAGGATAAATAGAAGTTACTTCAGTCCAAGTCACCCAAACCCATTAGATCTTTCAATTGTATAAAAGACTTAAGAGTTCTCCAATTTTGAAATTTGGTACAAAGTATAATGTGCCATATGAAATACTGTTGTTTTATCCAATGCTATCTGCTGGTATTTGTTGTTTCATCGATTGAATGAATGGTATATCGAGATCTAACCCTTTGGCCAATTTTGAATCGTTTGGAGAGGTGTGAAAATTTAAGGCACCCAAAGGGCAAAAAAAAATAGTTTCACCTCGTTGATTCCTGAATTGTGCAGGGTTACAGTTGACTGTGTTTATTTGCTAGTAATTCTGCTCAGTGCTAGTGATGTCAGTATAAGAGTAGTTAGATATTTTAGAACTTCCTCATACGATATCAATAAATAGCAGTGTTGATAATGCTCACGTTTGGCAGATGCTATAAACACAAGATATTTGAATATAGACTTATCGGGGTCATGAGTGTATTACATCGCAGAATATTCCTTTTTAGTAGATTCTGATGCCAGTAATTTGCTTTGGGTATCTGGGTAACAGGTTGTTTGACATCCTGCCACTATGAGTGATAACAGAATTTGTTTTTCTTCGAATCGTTCATGTCATTTCTTCAGATTGATAGATTATAAGTATTGATGGTTTTGAACCTTTTAGGACAGTTTGGTTGGACAGAATGCTTAAAAAAAAACATTTTAATTTTATACCAAATATTTATCTTGCCAATTTGCTATTTGTTATTCTGATCGAGCCTATTTTCTTTGGATGTCTGATCTTAGGTTTATTTTACACTCTGCTTCTATGGGTGATAGTAGAATTTTGTTTTTCTTCGGGTGTCTGAAATGTTTATGCTATTTTCTTCTGATGGACAGATCAGCAGTATTGAAGATTTTGAATCGTATAGTACAGTTTGGCTGTGACGAGGCACTCAAAAAAATACTTTTAATATCTAGCAAAATGTATCTTGGGATATTGCCAGTTGCTAATTTTTTTCTGATGGAGCCTATTTTCTTGGGCTGTCTGAGCAGCAGAGTAGCTGACATTCTGCCAGGTTGACCCAACAGGCGCGGTCAATCAATTGCTCATGGTTTACGAAACAGAATTTATGATTGTCCAAGGCAACGCCTAAGGCAGTTACCACTCACTACACTTTATCATACTTTCAGTTCCGTTTAGAATGTTTTCCGTTAAGAGTGCAGTTTCTGGTACTACATCTTTTAGTAGCTCTTTGCTATTGAGTGGTCGTTGGTTGGTTTCCTTTGAAAACTGCTCCTGGCCTTGCTCAAAGTGAATTTCAATAAAAAAAACTCTTTGAGATATCGTTGTTTAGTTTAGTGAACAGTGCTGTGCTTATATTCTGATTCTAAATCTTTATTGGTTAGTTGCTGTTCTTGAGCAGTTAGATTCGTGATTTACTGAGGAAAATATTTGGTTTCCTATAAGGCAAGTGTTCGCAAATTTTCCTTTTATTTCTAATTTGTTTATAATATGGACTTTGGAATGATATTCTTTGATGCATTTTAATCCTCTTAAAGATATTTTTTATTGCAAGGCTTTTTGATTTGAATATAGAATTTGATTCTGATGTTTTATGCCTCCAACTTTTTCTTGTGACAGCAGTAGACTTAGATATCTTAAATGAAATGTCGCGCCAGTACTGTACTTGCGACTTCACTTTGCCAGATATATATAATTTCTAATCTTGATATATAATCATTTCACACAGACTCAAAAAATTTTTGAATTGTTTCAATATTTGTAACAAACATATATTAAAGAGCTCGAGACTTCAATCCTTGTATTGCTTTCTTTTTCCGCATCGGAACTTGCACTTTTATTGAACATTTCAAGAATAGAGTTTAAGCCTGGTTTATTCTGTGCCGTACTGCATTGGAGTTGTACCTCATTTCAAATATGTACCACACTATACTATAAAGACTGGACACCACATAGCGGTGTTGATGATTTTGTATATTTTCTCTTTCAGACACTTTAAATAGACATTTTATTCTTCCTATAATTTTGCTGATTATTGCTCAATTTTTAAGTTTGTTGTCAGTTTTTTAAATAGCAGAATAATGATAACTTCATTTTGTCAAGAAAGAAATGTGGATAGACTGTGCCATGTCAGCACGATCCATCAATGACTCATGATAAAATACCTTTCTGACCAAATTCTTTTGAATCTGAATTTTTCCTGGCATATGTATTATAACAATCCACTCATTATGATTCATAATATTCCTTTTATCTTTTCACAGAACTCAAATCAGCTGCATCTACGCTTATGGGATCCTGGATGGCCATAATTCGTGGCAGTTCTGGCCCAACAGACTCCGCGGAAACAGCAAAAAAGAAAGAGAAAAAGAAGAAATTGAAACAAGTCGAGCAAACAAAATCAAAATCTAAATCAGAAAATTCAAATAAGACTGGTGCGCCACCACCAGTTATGAAAGCACCGTCATTCGCAAAGTTCAGAAAAACAGGTAGGGTTTATTCCTGTTTCATCTTAAAAGGGTGTCGGCTGTTCTGTTAATGAGACACAGATGCAGACGCCTTGAAATCGGCCTAAAAGGTACCGACTGACGAGCACTTAATATCAAAGAGCTACTAACAACTGTACTGTACTGAATGGGAAATTAACCAAAAAAAAAACTGAACTGCGTTGGAAAGGTGCAGTGAGTTGTATCTACCCTGGGTGATGGTAAAACCATCTACCACTTCTTTGCTTCCTTTTAGTCGCATCTCTTAGCACGCAGGAAATACGTTAGGACTGTTCTAAAGCCCGTACTGAGTCTTGTATTAATTATATTAAATTAATTTAATTATTTTAAATTTCATCACAGGTCTTGAGACAGATCAGCCGATTCCCAAAAAGAAAGCAAAAACATCGAAACCAGCGGCACCAGCCACGGGGAAGCGGAATAGTGTTGATAACGACAACGGCATTCCAGAGAAGAAATTAAAACCTGCAGCACCTAAGAAAAGTGAGTTTTTCAGGTCAAAGTTTAGGTGTGTCATTTAGATCTGGGATAAGAAATGATTTGAGCGGTTCTAAAACTCCAGTTTGCGATTCTGTGTGGTGTCGAAGGTCACGAGTGGGGTTTTTCTTTGCGCTTCTGAAATATTCACGTCATTTTCGAAGCAGCAAAAAACCTCAAAACATTCAATGCTGCAATACTGCCTGGATACCTCACTGTTGCACGGTTTCACATAACCGATAGTTACGGCTTCTCCCACCAACCTTTGCATAGGAAAAATCTATAAGGGGTTAGGAAAAACCGCATCTCAGACTTGGAATCGGTATATGCACACGAGGTAGTGATTTAGGAGTTGTAGATGGTAATACCACTTACTGCACTTTACCATGAGGGTTTAGTTCTGTTCGGGATGTTTTCCGTTTAGAGAGCAGTTGCTGGTACTACATGTTTTAGTAGCTCTTTGCTATTGAGTGGCCTTTGATTGGTTTCAATTGGGAACTGCCCCCGGCCTTGCTTAGAGGGAATTTCAGTGAAAAAAATAATAAAAAAGTGGTATTATTGGCTTTCATATCCTGAAGGATAAAAGGAAATCCTAACCTATCACAGATTGGGGACTTCCACAGCTTATCTATTATAAACACAAGATATATCAAGTTCAACTTTTTTCATATTTTCAGTAACGATATCAGAAGGATTCATGGATGCGTTGAATTCAGCCAGCAATCCTGTTCCCGTGTTAACCAAGAAGATCAAACGACGACCAGTGAAACCCGCTCAGAATTCAAGCGCTTCAAATCCTAATAAAATACAAAATATGGAATTTGCCACAGGAGATGGTAGGTTGAGATTATGTTTATGAATTTGTAATCATGTTTAAATTGAAGACTAGAAAATTTACAAGAACTACTTGGTAGTAGAATGAAATGTTGATTTTATTTGGTCAGCATGAGACACAGATGGACCGTGTCTCATCGACGCGGTCCATCAGTGACACATGCTAGAGCTGATCGACATATTGGTAGCCGGTAAATAACGGTATTTAGTTTTCCATAATACTGTTTTGCATTATTCTTCACAATGTCGGTTTACCACGTTACCGGTATTTTTCAACATAGCGCCTTAAATGGTTGCAAATTGATGCATCATCGTGTCAAATGAAGACACAAAAAACAGATCTTTAGCCCACTCACACCTGCAGATATGCCTCAATTGAACTTTTGCAATTTCATGAAACAACGACCCGCCCACATTCAGAGGTGTGCACCTGATTTTTTAACTAGGTCGCGGCTCACATGATTCTTTGGAACGACGCTAAAGCATGCTTCTTAATAGCAGAAAATTGCTTGGCATACTGGCATTCGGGCAACGGTATGCCAGTACAAAATATACCTAATGCCGCCCAGCTCTAATACTTAACAAAAAATACTTTGGCAAAATTTTGCTGGTTGGAATTATAAAGTGAATTTCTCCTGGTGAAGTTCCTCCTCTAGAAATCTAACACTGCTTTTAATTTTAGCCGATGACTTCAGTGCGACGGAACTTCTTCGAAAACTGAGTCCAAAACGAGTCGTATCACCAGTACCGACAGAACCTGCGAAACCAAAATTAAATAAATATGGAAAGCCAATGAAAACTGTGCGATTTAAACCAGACGAGTATCTCGAAATGATCCAATATTTTGAGGTTGATGAGAATGAGAGAGGTAATATGGAGTTCTGCGGCCGATTTGGAGTATTTGCGGCAGCTTACGCTCGAATGTTGTCGACCGCGTTTGCTGAAGTTCTTATAACGGCTTCAGCGATGCGCAGACAACATATTTCTACTTTTTCGTGATGGTGGTGGCACTCCCAGGTTCCCTGTTTCTTTATTCAACTGTGCATTTTTTTTCATATTTATTTGTACAAAAAGTGCATTTTTCTAACTTTTTAGATCTTTATTTTAGCCAGATATCTTCAAGAAAGCTGATCTTTATATTATTTTTATTTTGCTTCATCATAAAAGACGTTCCCTGCCGTTCAAGTCCGTTTACCGCCAAGATACCAAGATGGATGTTGGTAAAACTAAATCATTTACTAAATCACTGTGTTGATAAATAATATATGAATTTATTTTTATGCATTTTTTTATAGTTTTGATAAGAAATATAAAATCTGTTGGTGCATCTCTTCGTACCACATTCTATAGTTAGGCGATATTGAGAGAGTTTGAGGCGTCTGGCCAGTGTAAACATTTCTGCAAGCTTGAAATCTTTCGTGTTTGCTTTGCGCTTGTCGAATGCTCGATGTGGGTATGCAACTGTCCCCACCGGCCTCTGACGGCTGAAATTGCATTAAAAACAACTTCAAATGGCAAAAATGCTTAAAAAGAAGTTTCGATTATATTTGCATTGGGTGTCCATCTGTACCCAACAAATGCAGATAAGCATATGTATTTCTTATTTATTGGGCTCTGTCTACAACATTGAAACAGCAGACATGATATAATTATGCTGGCACTCCCCCACATTTGGAGGTTCATATGTTTGATTATGAAAAAATTATGTTCAGGTTTTGATTGCAGAAACAAAAATTTATTCTTAGCACTTCTAAAAAGGAAACGGTATAAAAGCTGGGAAGATTCTACCCATTTTCAAATTTAAATGACTTCATAAACAAGATATCTACATATGAAAGTAGATTATTTTTTTTAGCCACTTCTTGAAGTGAAACCAGAGCCCTGTCTTAGCGGCCACTTATAGACGGACAGAGTTAGAATAGCTGGAAAGTTATTATGTATTTCTGTTCGGCTTAAGCTACCGGGACTCTAACCCGAGATCTTCAACTTAAAAAAACCTCAACACCGTCAGCACTAGCTTGGCATATTGGGTACAAATCATTTGCAAAGAGCAGTCATTGTACTTAGGCGTTGGGTACCAGGGGTTTCTCCTAAGAGTACTTCGTCAGGGGTCACTTACAAATTTCTCGATTGCAGTGAATTTACTTCATAACCATAACACGTAGTAATATTTGTAATCGGCCGTGGTTATGCAGGCTTTAAGAACTGTCCCAGAAGGTATACTAACATTGACGCCATAAAATTCGCCGACCGTCGTATTTTTACATTAAGTTTCGCTTCCACAACGAAAACAAATTAGCGCAAAATTTATGCTAGGGACTCGCCGAAGGCCACTTACAACTTGTTTCTTACATCATAATCGGGGAAAACTGTATACAAATCTTATCAACGAGTCTTCCTAAAGACTTAAGATGATTGGCGCCTCGCCGGCTCGATTTATAAGCAATTACTTGCATACTGGTAGTTAACGAATTTATGTTATATTGTACAGTTTTCGAGAAATCATGTTTTCAACATGGATTTGATGATGGTGGTTTCCGACTTTGCAAGGATTGTGGTATTTTTACCTGTTTTATGCCAAGCAGACTCCAGAGATGTACACTATTTCATATCATCTTTCGTGCTTTAATCGCGGGGTGCGAGTACTCGGTCATGTGTGCCTTGGTAAACAAAGTTGAATGTTACAAAAAAGAAGTCTGTTATCGCTACCCATCTACCATGATATAATGATTTATAAAAAAAGAAACATGTTAGTAGGCAATTTCTGTAAGTCGTTGAGAAGTTATAATTATTTTTCACTCGATCAGCCATTTGGAGGTAGCTTAATATGCATCTATGGTTAGAAGATGTGGCTAAAAGTTTATGAATGGCAGCTATTGTGCATTTCTCTCGTGCGGAAGTTTTGATTCGAAGGCGTCTGCCTTTATTTTGGTCAAAGTTCTTCGCGTGTCGAGCTCAATCCGGTGGTTGGTGCTAGAGCGCATAAGTCATTTTTTTCTTTTCTCTCGCTTTTTCACGGAAGTACGTCATTTCTTTTTTCTCTATCAACAATTCTCTCGAATTATGTCTGGCGCGATTTTATTTTTCCTCTGTGAAAATAAAATAATGGCGGATCTCTGTTTTGACTTGTTTCTGTGGAATTGAGTTTCTCTTCCCGTTTCTGGCGAACATTTTTGAGTTTGGGATGTTGATAAATATATCCTCATTAGTGTGGATCATCCGCCGCACATGTTAAATGATATTGTTTTGCTGACAAATCAATTCGTTTTATATGCGCAACACTTCATATAAACGGCCTTGTTTGGAAAGGTAGCATTCGATGGTTTATTTTTCGTTTAGCGTTAAATCATTCGTTTTACATCCGACATTCTAAATTAGGCAATTTCACGGCGAATCATAAATTATATGGTCTTGGGGGACCAACATGTAAGTAATTTTCGAGAAATTCGTTTTAGTATCATGAACAATGTAACAGTGTGAGTCCCAAGAACGACAAAGATTTTGATATTATAATGCAAATGGCCGAGATATACGAGCAACGGCTGATCCAAGCCATCATGCCATTCCAATTCAAGCATGGGCCACTGATGGACCGCGCTCGAGCGGCGCGGCCCGTCAGTGGCCCATAATTGACGATACGCACTTTATTAACATCAATCTCGATAAATTTGTATTGACAGCGACGTGCGAAACTTCGGATTGTTCCAAATTACTTAACATTAATGTACGACCATAGCGCTGATAGAGCTCTATTAATTAAGTCATGGGCTGCGTTATTCGCAATCTCACAATTAAATTCTCAATCAAACAGTCCATCTGCGGCCAAAGGAAAATTGCTGACGTAACGGTCCGCCTAGACTACTTAAATTTTTAATTTCATGACCTAAGGAATTATTGCCCTCAGTAAATGCCTGACTCAGACCTTCGAATCACCTTACCAGAACCGTCCTTCTAGACTGCTTGAATTGTTAATTTTATGATCCAACTAATTATTGCACCTACCAAATGCTTGAGTCAATCGTTGGAATCGCCATACCTAATTGCACTCGATGTGTTGTCCAAGACGTTTAGTATTAAGTTTCAAAAATGAGTTCTTGGCTACTGCACAAAACCACTCCTGGTAATTTAATTCAATTCCCACAGATATGCTTTATCAAATTTCAGATTACTTCGATTGTTTTTGAAATCCTCTAAATATGCAAAGTAAGTGCATAAGGAACCTATAAGTAAACAGTCTATGGTTCTGCAACTACTTGGACATAGTTCATAGACAAACAATAGCTGATAGTTCATATTGGCACTTACATTTTTTTAATTCATTTTCATTTGGTCCTATAGTTTCATCAACATCCAATCTCATTATCTTGGCACCAAACTGACTGATCACAGGGGGAACTTTTTAAAATCTTTATAGTGGTTTATTGATCACACTGCTGAGATGCATACGATCCATATTTCGTCTGAAGGGGGAATTTTATTTCGCCAGGCAAGAGTCACAGATGGGTCACGCCTAGACGGCGCAACGCATCAGTGACTCGTGCTTGGCAAAACATATTTCTATTTAGTGTTGCCACTAGCGCATTTAGAGGCAACATATTTCCCTCCCTCCTCCCCCACAGCGTCGACCAAAAAACATAGAATGGCCTTTTAATTGCTACTTTGGTGCCCTTTTTCACTAGCATATTTAGAGGGGCCTCACCTCATCGACCAAATAAAGCAGTTTCGATGTTATTTTCAATAAAAACACCTTTTTTAGTAAAAATGTTTTGCCTACGGCACCTACTATGATGCCCATAATTTTATCTCCAAAATTTTGGCACCCCCCTTTTCAAGGTGCAAAATACGCTACTGGGGGTAGCTAGTGTTTCGTTTGGAAATAAATCTACCGCTGTAAATAATGTAGCTTTTTAAATGCATTTGGTCGGCATGAGCAATACCATAGGGGATACCATACCATACTACAGGGGGATATCCTCACTGTTAGGGATTCTGATAGAAACGGAATCAATCATGTTAATTAGTATCATATTGGAACCAAGGTGTTCATGCCACGGTTGGTGCAATGATATCCTTATATTGAATTGGATAATATTATCATTTTTTTTATTGAAGTCTAGCAATTATAGACTATTTGATTCAAAATTTGCCTGGTTGAGAATTTAATTTAAAAATGAGCGCAATTTAAGAGTTAATAAATAGCAGTTCTTCAATATCGCTTGGTGAACAATTCAAAAGTTTAACTATATTCTTTCAGTAAATGTAACAAAGATCCCCTACCATGCGTTCATGACTAGAATTCAAGTTGATGGACCACTTGATTTTGGTACGATGTGGTTCTGCTTGGTTGTTGGTGGTGGGTTATGGTCACTGTTGAAAAAAACCCCAACAACTCTGATTTTAAGACTTTGTTCTCACTTTTGAGTTAATCACCCTGATCACAGCCATGTACTTGGGACCGTTTTTAAATAATCAAGGCTATCGTTGTAGTAGACAACTTAAACAATTTTTTGTGCTCTCTAGCGAAGTTATCACGCCCTGGCTCGAATGTTGGCCTCATCTCATGAGTGTTTCTTTACGACTCTAACCGAAATCAAAATCTTCAAACCAACTAGCAGCATGCACCCAGCTACCCGAATTATTTTCACCCCCTATTTTTATTTCATTTTATTTTCAACACTATGCACTATTGTTTTTTACGATTTCATTCCCCACCGACTGTGCCACCAATATGAATGTCCTTATCCAAAAATTTTGATATTCTCGAATCATAATTGTAATCTTCAATTTTTCAAACATTCTAAATTTTATTCTGCAGCAAAATCATGATCTTGTTGCATAATGAGCAAATTTTGCTAAAAAAAACGTTAATTTCAAATTTTCTGGAATATTGAAAAACTTTGTATATTATGAATTCTGAATACCATTTAAGCTGATGTATTGGGACATCCATATCACCATCACGAATATTCTTGCGTTTTGCACTGTTTCATTTATTTCGATTGTACTGTTAAATCTTGTTTATATTTACTTCACTGCAAGTTCTTAAATACAAATATATTTTCTACTTTGTATTTTGTGATTTAAGGTTTGAGCAGGGTCTGGTCTGGTATCAAACTAGTCTGTTGCACTTAAGAATGTTCAATTTGGATATAAAAACAACTATGCTTTTCTGTAACCTTATTATGTGCAAAAAAATCTCGTCTCTCTATCTCAAATTCTGCTCATGAACAATGGTACATTGGCACATCTTCACATCTGGTTATTCGCTTTTAATTGAATATCTTAAAATGAGGGTCATCAAAGCACTGATGCTTCGCTTCTATTAAAAACATTAACATTATAAGGGTGTTAAGATCTCGATAGAGATTTATTTATCTAAAAAATAGGTCTCTGAAGCTTCAGACGTGTTAGGTATCAATGTTGAAATCTTCAATCTTACTAAAATTTATGCGTAGTCGTGTCTTAAAACTAGAAAGATTGACCAAAAATCCTTATGTCGATGGGTTGAAAAGAGTGTAGGCTGCCGCAGACTGACAAATCTTGGGTCAAGCACCAAACAAAATTTGAAGCCAATTGACAAAAAAAAAAAACAGTATTTAGGTGAACTCCCAGCCAAATCACTGTATTGAAATTTCTAAAAAAAATCCCTATTTTAGTTTCAAAATTCAAATGATTTTTTTTTTAAAGCTATAAAAATATTCATCTGTGTGGGAATTAACCCAGGCATAGCAAACTTATCACTGTCTTAAAACTCACTTTTCCAAATGCCAAGGTTCAACTGGGACTGATCTTTCAGTATGCCTTATCTCGTACCAGACCAGATTCTGCTTATTAAAAAAAAATATGTTTTGTTGAGTTCGAGTAACTGATAAATGGTACTGAGGATGCATTCATTTATGACCGATTTTTGTTGTAATTTTATTTCTGTGTATTTTATGTACAAATAAATTTATTTTTGTTTCCTATTTTTGCCAGTTATGATATCATTTGTCACATTTTAATTATCGTTACTTTTTCTCAAATAGTGAACGTGTCGACGCAAAGTTTCAAAGATGCACAACATCGAGAAATGATGATAGAACGTCAGCTCATGAAAGGAGGAAAGGGTTCAATGCCACATGAGAGCGGTAGTAAAAATGGTGATTGGCGAAGGCCTCCCATTTTGGATGGTCCGGAACCATTGGCAGCCGCTGGATGTAACAGGTAATAGGAGGGTGGATGTGTTAACTCTGAAGATTTCCTTTTGTCGAGTCAAAAGATACTCTGGTTATTGTTTTGTTTGCGACCAGAGTGTATAATTTTGTGTTTTTCGTGCAGTTTAGTACCATATATCCAATTATGATATCAAAATTTTAATTTTAATTAATAAATTTTAACCCGTAATACAATCCTTGCAGCATTGGCGTCCTCTGATTAGGCTTAGAATATGGTACTAAACTTCACCAGATCCATAGTTTCGAGCCTACTCTCGAATGGGATCGTGTCACCAGTCTTTCACAGTCCAGACTGCTTTATCTTTTTGATACGTTTGTGAAATGCAGGAAAGATGTTGTGGTGTATTGCCCTGAGCAGACACAACTCACTGCACACATATATAGTGGTCCAGTTTTGTGGGAAAGGGTTTCATCTTGTACAGTTGATAGTACTGTATTGTGGCTGTGAAATGACGCATAGTCTGTTCTTTTCAAGACAGATTGCTGGCCTTTCACAAATATATTTTATTTGAAAAAGAATGCTTTGTCGTTTCAAACTCACACATTCCCAATTATTTATTTCACAGCGTTGAAAAAGACATTCAAACAGAAAGAGAGAAGACAGTATTGATGGAGATATTCCTGACCAAAGATATGGTTCCTGATTCCCCTGCAGAACCCGATCCTGAGCCGTACGAGATTACACAACCAAAGATCATACCTTTCGATGATGTGAGTATCCTATGTCCTGTATTGATTCACTTTGATTTGAAAAATGGCCACGAATTGTTACCATCCCGATCAGAGAAATTTCGTCTTAACATCCTTTTGTTAAGTATGAGTCACTGATGGATCGCGTTGATTTGACAAAATAAAATTTCTGATCGGGTGTATGATGTTTATCACAAGCTGTTTGTTTTCTTGTTTTGTCCTCGTATGTCCTAATTTTTAGACGAAATCCAAATTTAGACAAATCCAAAGTCGTCCTTAAGGCCACAATGAAAGTGAAGTTGTCTCAACGTTGCTTTGCGCTGTGTTTCTGGTAACAAAAACTGACCCTGGTATCATCATATTCACACGTTTACACAGCCTAAACGTACGCAACAAACGAGCCTCTGCGAGTCCGGCTTACTTATCCATGCCGACCACTCAACCCATGGTGTGGTAATTCAGGTAGGCTACGCTGAACAGGAAAAGATCATATCTTTCCAGTAGTTGTAACCCTGTTCGTCTATAAGTGGCCGCTGTTACAGAACCTTGGACAGGGTGATCCACACCAAGAAGTTGCTGTAAAAAAAAAAGTGCCCTTCGTTCTGTTGTGTTAGAAAACGTAAACAAATGCAAGCACAACATTGTGCTAGAGTAAAACGCAAGGTTAAGGCATGAAACAAACAGCATAAATGTTCCAACATTGTAAATAAGGGAAATTCCTGAGATTTTTTTACTTCCACTTTTTGGGGTGGATCACCCTACATAGGGCCTTGTACCAGCTGGCCACTCATAGGCGGACAGGGTTAGAATTGCTGGAAAGATGGGAATCTTTTCCTGTTCGGCTTAGCCTACCCAAATTATTACACTCTGGTTTGAGTGATGGACATGGAGAAACAAGGCAGACTCGCCGGGACTCAAACCTGAGATATTCAACCTGCGACGCCAACATGTTCAACCACTAGGCCGTAACCAGCATTTTACTGCAAATTGAACCCATTCACCAGATTTCTAGAGACTTCCATGATGTTTTGAGGAGGAGTCCCATATTTGATGTTTTTATTACTGTATGTACTTAATATTATTAATTTTTTTTTTGTAGGACAATTCAATTGTGGAATCCATGGAGCCTGAAACTGATCTTGCAGCACAATCAGGAAACCCTGCTGACGTTGTTAAAAACATGTTATCGGGAATCCAACCTCAGGGTGGTGGAACGGACTTAACGGAGAAATTAAAACAAATTTTACAAACTGCCTCAGGTGAGGATTTAGTTTTTTTTTCTACAGCCACTTCTAGAGTGTATCACCCTGCCCAAGGCCCTGTAACAGCGGCCACTTATAGATGGACAGGGTTACAGTTGCTGGAAAGACATGATCTTTTCTTGTTCGGCTTAGCCTACCCAAGTTATTACAACCTGGGTTGTGTGGCGGGCATGGATAAGTTGCTTTGCAGATTTATTTTTTCTAGCACCAAAGTTTTTCATTGACCAAAACCGATTGCATTTTGTCATTAAAAATAAAAATTATATCTCATCGACCTAGTGAGACCCTTCCTCTGACCTCGCTTTGAGGAAACATTCATAAAAATGTGATATTCAAATTTTACTTAGAGTTGAGGCCGAAATTACTGATTTTGGCCATTTTCGACCTATCATGGTTAATGCCATTTTTTATGAGGGTTCTTCTCAAGGCGAAATATTTGGCATCTTCCGTTTCAATAATTCATCAATTTTTCTCATTCCAGCAATTTCAACAACTGACGACAAAAAGCCATCGGATTCCGGTTCAATGCAACAACCCCCTCTCCAGGCCGGTCAACCTATGCAACAAACAATGATGTGGAACGGTGCTACTCCCCAGGGGAATCCCCAAATGCAAGCTATGGACATGAACGGACAAGCCATGCAACCCCAAATGGGATTCTATGGTGCTCCCATGATGATGCCCATGCAATATACCCCAGCCCCAGGGGGTTGGAATGGACCTATGGCCCAACACGGGATGGCCCCCCAGCACATGGGACCACCGTCTAATCAATTTAATAACAATAATTATAATTCTGGATGGAATAGACCCCCACCGCCATCTAATGGACCGCCTCGATGGAGAAAAGAAGCCCCAAGAGGTAGAGCAGTAAAAAAATTATAATTTTTACATTTCCTCTGTTTTTTTATAATCTAACTTAAAGTGTCTGAAAATTCCCTCTCCCACAAAAAAATTTGGAACTTTGTTTATGTCTGGCTCACTTGTTGCCTTGTATCTGGTATCTACTATTCAGTTCACTTTGTGCCTAGTTGTGAAAGAGTTGATTAAAGCCTGGTCTTGATTCTAGAGTTGTAATTTGAATTGTATACGGCTATAGGTCACCGCAACTCAATTTCAAAAAACTAGTCTCAACGTCTTTTGTTAAGTATGAGTCACTGATGGATCGCGTCGATCAGACGCGGTCCATCAGTGACTCATACTTCAACAAAATATAATTTCTGATCAGTGAACACAGTAATCTTATTTTCTTAATTTTCGTTCCAGATCGTCGCCGAGAATGGAGGGGAAGATATAACGACAGAAGGCGCCGATAACACGCAGTTGTGCATAAATATTTCTTTCTACCTACTTTCCTGTGCCAATCAAGACACTGTTCAAGTTTCAAATATATTTCATTTCAAAATTGCAAGATTAATATTCACGGCAAAGTATTGGATTTACGCGGATATACCTATCGATTCATGGAACTATGCACTTCATTGCTCTTCACAGACTCGTCAAATCATTATTTACTATCATCGACTTTGAAGGAATTCTTGGTACGCTGGAGATGAATATATATATATATATATATATATAGTCATCTCAAAGGATTTACACACAAAGAGCAAAAAGCCTCTGAAGAGGAACAACTGTCGATGTCGAGATTCTCGGGTGCCTGGTCCCAACCCACCAAGTGTGTTACGAATATCATCTGAATGAGCTGTGGGATTATGCATTTCATAACCCCTTCATGGACTCTTCAAATCATTTTTGCTGTCGTCGATTTCAAAGTTGAAGAAATCTGACACACGATTATTTGCTGGAAATACCCTTAAGTCATATTAAAGGATTGACACTATATGCAGAAGGGGTCTATGGGAATTAAAATTGACGTCTAGGACCTTCCTTGGCTGCCTGGTCCCATCCAACTGTGTGTATTCACTTGCTCCAAATACTATCCAAACGGGCTGTGGAACTATGCATTTCATAACCCTCCATGGACTCGTCAAATCATCATCGACTTGAAAGTTCAAGAAATTGAACAATGGAAATACTAAGTCGTATTAAAAGACCAACACATTTAGAGCAGAAGGCATCTATGAGATCTAATATCGATGTCTAGGGCCTTGGATATTTGTCCCAATTTGACTTGTTCCCACCTCCAGGACACCTCAACGGGCTACGAAGCTAGATGAACGGTGATACCTGCTCTTTTCACATTGTTACTGGAGGTTTACAGGGCTTTCGTCTGGTGTTAGCGGACACGGTTTATTCGCATTCTCCCAAAATAGGAGAATTTAAAACAATACTTTCACTGTGATGAACTTCGATAAACATTAAGACAGTTGCAAGCAATTATGTTGCCCGTGCTTTGGTGCTTTGAACCAGTGTAACAGAATCTTGATTTCCTTCGAGTGTCTGAAATGTTCATGTCATATTCTACAGGACAAAGAGGTTCAAAACAGTCAACACTGCTCAAGAAAGAGACACGGATTTATCATGAAATGTTGCTCACATTGGAATTCTTCTGACGAACCCATTTTCTCCGTGTGTCTTGAGTATCTTGCATTCTGTCAGTCTGGTCTGAACATCGCTAATATTCTTATTTATTTGAACCGTACCCTCGGCTTTTCTCTCCCCACAAGAAGAATTCCATACAGCCTACTATTTCCGTTCACAGCTTCACCACCGATAGTGCCAATATCTTGGGTGTGGAAGGGGGTGACGACTATTTTTATATTTTTACTGAAATTCACTTTAAGCCAGACAGGGATCAGCGCCCAAAACGGAATGAAATTCTAACGAATGCACTCTCCAAGCAGAAACATTCTGAACAGAATTGCACCACATAATGATGTGCAGTGAATAATGATACCCTGCCCTGGATTCGATTCATCCAAACTGTTTTTTTTTTATTTAAATTTTGATCCTAAAGTAGCATTAAACACACAATTTTGAGCAGTATACAGACATATTCAGGAAAGTACCAGAAAGCACTGAGTCATCAAGAGATCACTCACCCCTTACCCACATTCACACCACGTTTAGTCCACATCGCCATCATGTGTTTTTTTTTTTACTTTTATTTCGTTCCAATTTATGCTGCTTATTTTTCTTTTTTATTCTTTCACCAGAAACTTCTATCTTTTTTAAATAAATCGAAGGTGCAACCCGATCTAACTTTCCGAAAGTACGCGAATATTTCCGAATCGAGATATTGCGTGAAAGTTGGGTTTCAAGGCAGGCTTCGAAGACCAGGAAGGACTTGTAATACCGAAGGAACAAATGTGCGTTTAGTTAAGCATGAGCCACAGATGGGCCGCGCCTCGGCGGCGTGGTCCATCTGTGGCTCATGCTTAACTAAATTTAAGGTTTGGCCGGTGAGCAAAACCGAGATTAAGACGTTTTTCTGGACTTGAGCGGGATTGGTGACCGTTTGCTGGTGATAGTAGCACGGGATCGTGGCTGTAGCTCCTCCACTAACATAAAAACTGTTCAAAAGTGCTTCATCGTGCGATTAAATCGTCTTCTGGGCTTTCCTTAGGGAGCCGTTCTGACTATTTGGACTTGAAGGTATCCAGAGCCTCGTGGCACGTCCTGCTTTCTGGAAATGACCGAAAAGTCGTTGGGCGTTACGTGACTCGGGGATCCGTTATAGGTTTGTTCTCAGCAGTGGCGGAGAAAGGTCTCAAATCGCGGAAATAACAGTTACGATTTTTTGGCTTTATGGGAAGATTCGCCGAATTGAAAATGGTACAAAAAAGATAGCGAAGTCAATGCGATTGGTTGATTTTTAGGCTAGTTTGATGTAAAACTCCGAAATCTTTAGGGAGCTGTTGTCATCCTTGTCCGAAGATATGAGCGAGGCGTATCTTCCTACCCTGGTTTTTTAACCAGTGACCACCATCCATGACGAGTAAACTCGGAACGAACATTGCGATCCGACCATGTTCGCTTAAAGCGATGCAAAATAAAACGCAAATTAACGCTCCGCTTAATAAACTTCTCTCGAAATTTTCAACTGTCGGAAATATTTTCTCGAAACATGTTTTGTTAAGTATGAGTCACTGATGGATCGCGCCTCCAAGGCGCGGTCCATCAGTGACTCATGCTTGACAAAATAAAATTTTTCGATAAAATTTCAACGCTAAAATTACGACAAATTGAAAAATAGTACAGTCCTTTGGAACTGGAGCTCTAAAATTTGGCGCGCGATTCGTGTCGCGGTAGAAATTCTGTTTTCAAACATCAATAAGGTCTCGATGATTGTAAAACAGACTACGACATACACTCCACATCGCGAAACTGCTGTCAACCACAGATATGGTCACCGATTCCAGATAACTGATTTGAATAATACGTCGTCGTCGGCGCCCACGCGCAACATGAACCGATACACGTTAATTGCACCTTGTTGAGTTGAGGAAAAATTCTGGCTTAAAGAAAACTGTATGTGAGATAATTCCTTAAATCGCTTTTTATGCTCCATGTAACATTCACGGAACTTACTTCCTCTATGCATGGTCCATGATCGAATATTTTTTTTCAAATCTGTCCTCCAATTTTTTCCCGAATTGTTGTCAATACTGTTAGCAAAACCCAGTAAAATGTTGGGAAATTCCAATACTGTGACAAATAGCACTTGGTAAACTAAACCGGAAAGTTAGTGTTACCTATATTTCGCGCAGTAAAATCCCGTGCAGAAGTTTGTTGTACCAAGTATGAGCCACTGATGGACCGCGGTTCGGCGCGATCCATCGGTGGCTCATGCTTGGCGCATAATAAAAACAGAGAGAGCACTTTTTCCACGTCCTCCATTCTATTTTTAGTTTAGTATATTTTGTCCATAAACATGTTTTGCCAAGCTTGGGCAATTGCTTGATCCATCAACCTGTTCTGTCTGACAGAAATTGAATTTTACCTCGCTTCACAATTTTTTTTGGCGTGTATTCTTGTAATTTTTTCTGTGTATTTCTGCTGTATCAGATGAGAAATTGTACGTCATTTCCGCCACATTTTTTTCTCATCATTTCGAATTTTCAGTGTTCTCTCTTATTTTTCGTTTTTTTTTTTTTATCATTTTGTCCTTTCTAATACTGTTAAAAAGACTGAATTTACTTGAAATTTGCTGTAATTCGAAAATCTGCTCGGTTACAAAGTAATCAAAAATTTATAATAAAAGCCAGTTTAACAGTAATAATTCTCTCACTTATGTGAAGGATATACTGACTGCTCCGAAGGCGCAAAATTCTGGCGCTTTTGGCGTAGTTATACTATTTTCATCCCTGTGATACGCTTTGTTAAGTTTGTGTCACTGAGGTGCGATCCATCAGTGACTCATGCTTAACAAAATAAAATCACTCATCAAGACCAAACTTGACCGATAGCGCATTGGTCAACGACTTCTCTTTAGAAATCTCGTTGTTAAAGTGATATAACAGACGTTGATGATATTTTTGGTAGAATATTAAATTTTAATTTTGAATTATTATTATTATTATTATTCTCATTCTTTATTTCTTTTCTTTTCATTTGTATTTTCTTTGTAATTCAGACGTGGAAATAAAATAAAGCAAAAGTATTCTATTTATAGTTATTTATAATAGAAGCAGGGTGATTTATTTGAAAGTGGCGAAGAAATATTCAAAATACTTCAGAATTTATAAGGCCATAATGAGAAATATAAGCGCATTTTTTTAATCGAAATTCGCTCAGAGCGAGGCTGCAGCAGATAAATCATACTCGAAAATTCTCCTGAAGCCGCTAAAGTGCAAAGAACTGCATAAAATGCGTGGATGGGGACTAAGGAACCCCCATCTCTGATAGATCTCCATTTTTTATTGAAATTCACTCTGAGCAAGGTGCAGGAGGCAGTGCCTGAAAAGAAACAACTAACGGCCACTTAAAAGCAGAGAGCTAATAAAACATGTGGTACCAGCAACTGCACTCTAAACGGAGAACATCCCAAACGGAACTGAACCGCTATGGCGCAGTGCAGTAAGTGGTATCTACCACTTCTTTTCTTCCTTTTAGTCGCCTCTTACGACACGCAGGAAATACGTTAGGACTATTCTAAAGCCTGTACCTAATAGGCAAGTCAACGTGACCAGGTGAGCAGTTCATCGGTTTTTGCGGAAAAATTGCATAATGAGACTGCTCGTGACTCCCTAAAATCTATTGACGCGAGTTTTAAGACCACGCAGATCAAATCACTGCTCAATGACTTGGCTCGAGTCGTTTAGCTAAATAACTTGACAAAATGCAGACGCGACTTGACTTGGACTAGTTAAAAATCAGTTTGTCTACCGTTGGCTGACTGGACAGAGAAGAAAATGCGGCCTCCTTGTAGGTAGGGCTAGGCAATTCGATTCGGTGATTCGATTCGAAGCACAATTTATTCGAATCAATCGCGAATCGTCCATTGGAATAAAGCTTGTTAATAATAAATAAACTCAACTCAAATTTGACCGAGATCGATTACATTTTATCGTTAAAATATGAAAATCGTTGTTCCTAGTGTGAAGTGAAAATACACCATAAACTATGAATTTCTTCATTTCCACGATGTAGACAAGTTATAATAGTAAAAATCTGATATTTGTTATTTACATAGAATTAATAATTCGATGTAGAATCTATAGGATATAAAACATTCAATTTACCCTACTGTAGAATCCGTATTGGTCCAATAATAATCAGATGATGATTCTAAGTGAACGCTTATAAAGTGAGAAGTGGCGAATTAATCTGCCATTTCGGAATCGACCCGTGACTCGACTTGCAACTCATAAATGTATTAGTCGATTTGACTTCCAGCTTGAAAGTACAATAACTCGACTTGACTCGAGATTCAAAATTTTAAATTGGGTAAGACTTCGACTCGACTTGACTTGGGACTCGAAGTAATGTGACTTGTTTCCAACATTAGCTCAAATAGTGGTGTATGAAGCAGATGCTCCCCATACAGAAGAACTGAACCGCTGCAGTAGAGTGCAAAGTGCGTTATTGCCCTGGGCGATTGAAAAAAAAAACATTTACCGCTTCTTTTTTTACTCTTATTCGGTCTTTGTGATAAGCAAGAAATACGTTATGCAGTCTTTCAGTTTTACTCATATTTTTTTATGGAAATTCATTCAAAGCAAGGAGCCTGAAACAGCTCCCAAAGGGAACCAACCAACAGTCACTCAATTGCAAAGAATTATTATCTCAGAAATTGTATATGATGGGTCCAGCACCCGCTAAGCAAATACCAAAGTAGTGACTGTGTATCTAAAGAATGAATACTTTTGAACCCGTGAAGTTCTTCGATGGAGGGAATCTTCGGTAATAACACGACCAATTGTCCAGCGCAAAATTTCTACTTTACCAAGCATGAGCCATAGATGGTTCTTCTTGTAGACACGATCTGTTAAATGACGCATGCTTTATACGCCATGCGAAGGTGCCACTGAGTTGACGGTAGGACCTAGCGATCAGATTCGGTGATTCGAATCGATTCGAAGTGCAGATTATTCGAATCAACTGTGAATCGGTCAAAGGAACAAAAGCATGTTAAATGAAGACAATTTGGAATCGACTTATCTTATCAACCCGTAAAATACAAAACTTGCAGCATTGGCGCCCTCTGATTAGGCTTAGAATATTCTGCCAGTTTTGATTTTGATGACATTCCGGAATATGGTACTAAACTTCACCAGACCCATAGTTTCGAGCCTACTCTCGAATGTAGCCACGTCACCAGTCTTTCACAGTCCAGACTGCTTTATCTCTTTGATACATTTGTCAAATACAGGAAAGATGTTGTTGTGTATTGCCCTGAGCAGATACCACTCACGGCACACATATATAGTGGTCCAGTTTTGTGGGAAATTGTTTCATCTTGTACAGTTGATAGTACTGTATTGTGGCTGTGAAATGACGCATTTTCTGTTCCTTTCAAGACAGATTGCTGGCCTTTCACAAATATATTTTATTTGAAAAAGAATGTTTTGTCGTTTTAAACTCACACATTCCCAATTATTTATTTCACAGCGTTGAAAAAGACATTCAAACGGAAAGAGAGAAGACAGTATTGATGGAGATATTCCTGACCAAAGATATGGTTCCTGATTCCCCTGCAGAACCCGATCCTGAGCCGTACGAGATTACACAACCAAAGATCATACCTTTTGATGATGTGAGTATCCTATGTCCTGTATTGATTCACTTGGATTTATGAAATGGCCACGAATTGTTACCATCCCGATCAGAGAAATTTTGTCTTAACATCCTTTTGTTAAGTATGAGTCACTGATGGATCGCGTCGATTAGACGCCATCTGTGGCGCATGCTTGACAAAATAAAATTTCTGATCGGGTGTATGATGTTTATCACAAGCTGTTTGTTTTCTTGTTTTGTCCTCGTATGTCCTAATTTTCAGACGAAATCCAAATTTAGACAAATCCAAAGTCGTCCTTAAGGCCACAATGAAAGTGAAGTTGTCTCAACGTTGCTTTGCGCTGTGTTTCTGGTAACAAAAACTGACCTTGGTATCATCATATTCACACGTTTACACAGCCTAAACGTACGCAACAAACGAGCCTCTGCGAGTCCGGCTTACTTATCCATGCCGACCACTCAACCCATGGTGTGGTAATTCAGGTAGGCTACGCTGAACAGGAAAAGATCATATCTTTCCAGTAGTTGTAACCCTGTCTGTCTGTAAGTGGCCGCTGTTACAGGGCCTTGGACAGGGTGATCCACTCTAGGAAGTGGCTGTAGAAGAAATAAGCACCCTTCGTTCTTTTGTGTTAGGAAAACGTAAACAATTGCAAGCACAACATTGTGCTAGAGTAAAACGCAAGGTTAAGGCATGAAACAAACAGCATAAATGTTCCAACATTGTAAATAAGGGAAATTCCTGAGATTTTTTAAATCCACTTTTTGGGGTGGATCACCCTACATAGGGCCTTGTACCAGCTGGCCACTCATAGGCGGACGGGGTTAGAATTGCTGGAAAGATAGGAATCTTTTCCTGTTCGGCTTAGCCTAACCAAATTATTACACTCTGGGTTGAGTGGTCGACATGGAGAAACAAGGCAGACTCGCCGGGACTCAAACCTGAGATATTCAACCTGCGAAGCCAGCATGTTCAACCACTAGGCCATGACCAGCATTTCACTGCAAATTGAACCCATTCACCAGATTTCTAGAGACTTTCATGATGTTTTTATCATTGTATGTGCTTAATATTAATTTTTTTTGTAGGACAATTCAATTGTGGAATCCATGGAGCCTGAAACTGAT
Organism: Styela plicata; assembly: GCA_963675895.2. NCBI lineage: Eukaryota > Metazoa > Chordata > Ascidiacea > Stolidobranchia > Styelidae > Styela > Styela plicata. Next base: position 19,567,391 of record OZ023143.1, on the reverse strand, counting down.
CTTACAGCACAATCAGGAAACCCGGCTGACGTTGTTAAAAACATGTTATCGGGAATCCAACCTCAGGGTGGTGGAACGGACTTAACGGAGAAATTAAAACAAATTTTACAAACTGCCTCAGGTGAGGATTTAGTTTTTTTTTCTACAGCCACTTCTAGAGTGTATCACCCTGCCCAAGGCCCTGTAACAGCGGCCACTTATAGATGGACAGGGTTACAGTTGCTGGAAAGACATGATCTTTTCTTGTTCGGCTTAGCCTACCCAAGTTATTACAACCTGGGTTGTGTGGCGGGCATGGATAAGTTGCTTTGCAGATTTATTTTTTCTAGCACCAAAGTTTTTCATTGACCAAAACCGATTGCATTTTGTCATTAAAAATAAAAATTATATCTCATCGACCTAGTGAGACCCTTCCTCTGACCTCGCTTTGAGGAAACATTCATAAAAATGTGATATTCAAATTTTACTTAGAGTTGAGGCCGAAATTACTGATTTTGGCCATTTTCGACCTATCATGGTTAATGCCATTTTTTATGAGGGTTCTTCTCAAGGCGAAATATTTGGCATCTTCCGTTTCAATAATTCATCAATTTTTCTCATTCCAGCAATTTCAACAACTGACGACAAAAAGCCATCGGATTCCGGTTCAATGCAACAACCCCCTCTCCAGGCCGGTCAACCTATGCAACAAACAATGATGTGGAACGGTGCTACTCCCCAGGGGAATCCCCAAATGCAAGCTATGGACATGAACGGACAAGCCATGCAACCCCAAATGGGATTCTATGGTGCTCCCATGATGATGCCCATGCAATATACCCCAGCCCCAGGGGGTTGGAATGGACCTATGGCCCAACACGGGATGGCCCCCCAGCACATGGGACCACCGTCTAATCAATTTAATAACAATAATTATAATTCTGGATGGAATAGACCCCCACCGCCATCTAATGGACCGCCTCGATGGAGAAAAGAAGCCCCAAGAGGTAGAGCAGAAAAAATTATAATTTTTACATTTCCTCTGTTTTTTTATAATCTAACTTAAAGTGTCTGAAAATTCCCTCTCCCACAAAAAAATTTGGAACTTTGTTTATGTCTGGCTCACTTGTTGCCTTGTATCTGGTATCTACTATTCAGTTCACTTTGTGCCTAGTTGTGAAAGAGTTGATTAAAGCCTGGTCTTGATTCTAGAGTTGTAATTTGAATTGTATACGGCTATAGGTCACCGCAACTCAATTTCAAAAAACTAGTCTCAACGTCTTTTGTTAAGTATGAGTCACTGATGGATCGCGTCGATCAGACGCGGTCCATCAGTGACTCATACTTCAACAAAATATAATTTCTGATCAGTGAACACAGTAATCTTATTTTCTTAATTTTCGTTTCAGATCGTCGCCGAGAATGGAGGGGAAGATATAACGACAGAAGGCGCCGATAACACGCAGTTGTGCATAAATATTTCTTTCTACCTACTTTCCTGTGCCAATCAAGACACTGTTCAAGTTTCAAATATATTTCATTTCAAAATTGCAAGATTAATATTCACGGCAAAGTATTGGATTTACGCGGATATACCTATCGATTCATGGAACTATGCACTTCATTGCTCTTCACAGACTCGTCAAATCATTATTTACTATCATCGACTTTGAAGGAATTCTTGGTACGCTGGAGATGAATATATATATATATATATATATAGTCATCTCAAAGGATTTACACACAAAGAGCAAAAAGCCTCTGAAGAGGAACAACTGTCGATGTCGAGATTCTCGGGTGCCTGGTCCCAACCCACCAAGTGTGTTACGAATATCATCTGAATGAGCTGTGGGATTATGCATTTCATAACCCCTTCATGGACTCTTCAAATCATTTTTGCTGTCGTCGATTTCAAAGTTGAAGAAATCTGACACGCGATTATTTGCTGGAAATACCCTTAAGTCATATTAAAGGATTGACACTATATGCAGAAGGGGTCTATGGGAATTAAAATTGACGTCTAGGACCTTCCTTGGCTGCCTGGTCCCATCCAACTGTGTGTATTCACTTGCTCCAAATACTATCCAAACGGGCTGTGGAACTATGCATTTCATAACCCTCCATGGACTCGTCAAATCATCATCGACTTGAAAGTTCAAGAAATTGAACAATGGAAATACTAAGTCGTATTAAAAGACCAACACATTTAGAGCAGAAGGCATCTATGAGATCTAATATCGATGTCTAGGGCCTTGGATATTTGTCCCAATTTGACATGTTCCCACCTCCAGGACACCTCAACGGGCTACGAAGCTAGATGAACGGTGATACCTGCTCTTTTCACATTGTTACTGGAGGTTTACAGGGCTTTCGTCTGGTGTTAGCGGACACCGTTTATTCGCATTCTCCCAAAAGAGGAGAATTTAAAACAATACTTTCACTGTGATGAACTCTGCGATAAACATTAAGACAGTTGCAAGCAATTATGTTGCCCGTGCTTTGGTGCTTTGAACCAGTGTAACAGAATCTTGATTTCCTTCGAGTGTCTGAAATGTTCATGTCATATTCTACAGGACAAAGAGGTTCAAAACAGTCAACACTGCTCAAGAAAGAGACACGGATTTATCATGAAATGTTGCTCACATTGGAATTCTTCTGACGAACCCATTTTCTCCGTGTGTCTTGAGTATCTTGCATTCTGTCAGTCTAGTCTGAACATCGCTAATATTCTTATTTATTTGAACCGTACCCTCGGCTTTTCTCTCCCCACAAGAAGAATTCCATACAGCCTACTATTTCCGTTCACAGCTTCACCACCGATAGTGCCAATATCTTGGGTGTGGAAGGGGGTGACGACTATTTTTATATTTTACTGAAATTCACTTTAAGCCAGACAGGGATCAGCGCCCAAAACGGAATGAAATTCTAACGAATGCACTCTCCAAGCAGAAACATTCTGAACAGAATTGCACCACATAATGATGTGCAGTGAATAATGATACCTGCCCTGGATTCGATTCATCCAAACTGTTTTTTTATTTAAATTTTGATCCTAAAGTAGCATTAAACACAATTTTGAGCAGTATACAGACATATTCAGGAAAGTACCAGAAAGCACTGAGTCATCAAGAGATCACTCACCCCTTACCCACATTCACACCACGTTTAGTCCACATCGCCATCATGTGTTTTTTTTTTACTTTTATTTCGTTCCAATTTATGCTGCTTATTTTTCTTTTTTATTCTTTCACCAGAAACTTCTATCTTTTTTAAATAAATCGAAGGTGCAACCCGATCTAACTTTCCGAAAGTACGCGAATATTTCCGAATCGAGATATTGCGTGAAAGTTGGGTTTCAAGGCAGGCTTCGAAGACCAGGAAGGACTTGTAATACCGAAGGAACAAATGTGCGTTTAGTTAAGCATGAGCCACAGATGGGCCGCGCCTCGGCGGCGTGGTCCATCTGTGGCTCATGCTTAACTAAATTTAAGGTTTGGCCGGTGAGCAAAAAACCGAGATTAAGACGTTTTTTCTGGACTTGAGCGGGATTGGTGACCGTTTGCTGGTGATAGTAGCACGGGATCGTGGCTGTAGCTCCTCCACTAACATAAAAACTGTTCAAAAGTGCTTCATCGTGCGATTAAATCGTCTTCTGGGCTTTCCTTAGGGAGCCGTTCTGACTATTTGGACTTGAAGGTATCCAGAGCCTCGTGGCACGTCCTGCTTTCTGGAAATGACCGAAAAGTCGTTGGGCGTTACGTGACTCGGGGATCCGTTATAGGTTTGTTCTCAGCAGTGGCGGAGAAAGGTCTCAAATCGCGGAAATAACAGTTACGATTTTTTGGCTTTATGGGAAGATTCGCCGAATTGAAAATGGTACAAAAAAGATAGCGAAGTCAATGCGATTGGTTGATTTTTAGGCTAGTTTGATGTAAAACTCCGAAATCTTTAGGGAGCTGTTGTCATCCTTGTCCGAAGATATGAGCGAGGCGTATCTTCCTACCCTGGTTTTTTAACCAGTGACCACCATCCATGACGAGTAAACTCGGAACGAACATTGCGATCCGACCATGTTCGCTTAAAGCGATGCAAAATAAAACGCAAATTAACGCTCCGCTTAATAAACTTCTCTCGAAATTTTCAACTGTCGGAAATATTTTCTCGAAACATGTTTTGTTAAGTATGAGTCACTGATGGATCGCGCCTCCAAGGCGCGGTCCATCAGTGACTCATGCTTGACAAAATAAAATTTTTCGATAAAATTTCAACGCTAAAATTACGACAAATTGAAAAATAGTACAGTCCTTTGGAGCTGGAGCTCTAGAATTTGGCGCGCGGTTCGTGTCGCGGTAGAAATTCTGTTCTCAAACATCAATAAGGTCTCGATGATCGTAAAACAGACTACGACATACATTCCACATCGCGAAACTGCTGTCAACCACAGATATGGTCACCGATTCCAGATATCTGATTTGAATAATACGTCGTCGTCGGCGCCCACGCGCAACGTGTACTGATACACGTTAAATGCATCTTGTTGAGTTGAGGAAAAATTCTGGCTTAAAGAAAACTGTATGTGAGATAATTGCTTTTTATGCAAGTAACATTCACGGAACTCGCTACGTTCATGCATGGTCCATGATCGATTTTTTTTTCAAATCTGTCCTCGGAATTTTTCCCGAATTGTTGTCAATGCTATTAGCAAAACCCAGTAAAATGTTGGGAAATTCCAATACTGTGACAAATAGCACTTCGTAAACTAAGCCGCACAGTTGGTTTTACCTATATTTTTCGCAGTAAAATCCCACGCAGAAGTTTGTTGTACCAAGTATGAGCCACTGATGGACCGCGCTTCGGCGCGATCCATCAATGGCTCTTGCTTCGTGCATAATAAAAACAGAGAAAGTGCACTTTTTCCACGTCCTTCATTTTATTCCTGTTCAGTAAATTTCGTTCATGAACATGTTTTGCCAAGCTTGGGCAATCGCTTGATCCTTCAACCTGTTCTGTCTGAAGGAAATTGAATTTTTACCCCGCTTCACAATATTTTGTGATGTGATTTATCGTGATTTTTTCTATGTATTTCTGCTGTATCTGCTGAGACGTACGTCATTTCCGCCACATTTTTTCTCATCATTTCCAATTTTCAGTGTTCTCTCTTATTTTTCATTTTTTTTTTATCACTTTTGTCCTTTCTAATACTGTTAAAAAAGACTGAATTTACTTGAAATTTGCTGTAATTCGAAAATCTGCTCGGTTACAAAGTAATCAAAAATTTATAATAAAAGCCAGTTCAACAGTAATAATTCTCTCACTTATGTGAAGGATATTCTGACTGCTCCGAAGGCGCAAAATTCTGGCGCTTTTGGCGTAGTTATACTATCTTCATCCCTGTGATACGCTTTGTTAAGTTTGTGTCACTGAGGGATCGCGCCGCCAAGGTGCGATCCATCAGTGACTCATGCTTAACAAAATAAAATCACTCATTAAGACCAAACTTGACCGATAGCGCATTGGTCAACGACTTCTCTTTAGAAATCTCGTTGCTAAAGTGATATAACAGACGTTGATGATATTTTTCGTAAAATATTAAATTTTAATTTTGGATTATTATTATTGTTATTCTTTTTTTCTTTTCTTTTCTTTTGCATTTTCTTTGTAATTCAGGCGTGGAAATAAAATAAAGCAAAAGTATTCTATTTATAGTTATATTTATAATAGAAGCAGGGTGATATACTGGAAAGCGTCGACGAAATATTCAAAATACTTCAGAATTTATAACGTCATAATGAGAAATATAAGCGCATTTTTTAATCGAAATTCGCTCAGAGAAAGGCTGCAGGAGATAAATCATACTCGAAAATTCTCCTGAAGCCGCTAAAGTGCAAAGAACTGCATAAAATGCGTGGATGGGGACTAAGGAACCCCCATCTCTGATAGATCTCCATTTTTTATTGAAATTCACTCTGAGCAAGGTGCAGGAGGCAGTGCCTGAAAAGAACCAACTAACGGCCACTTAAAAGCAGAGAGCTAATAAAACATGTGGTACCAGCAACTGCACTCTAAACGGAGAACATCCCAAACGGAACTGAACCGCTATGGCGCAGTGCAGTAAGTGGTATCTACCACTTCTTTTCTTCCTTTTAGTCGCCTCTTACGACACGCAGGAAATACGTTAGGACTATTCTAAAGCCTGTACCTACTAGGCAAGTCAACGTGACCAGGTGAGCAGTTCATCGGTTTTTGCGGAAAAATTGCATAATAAGACTGCTCGTGACTCCCTAAAATCTATTGACGCGAGTTTTAAGACCACGCAGATCAAATCACTGTTCAATGACTTGGCTCGAGTCGTTTTAGCTAAATAACTTGACTAAATGCAGACGCGACTTGACTTGGACTAGTTAAAAATCAGTTTGTCTACCGTTGGCTGACTGGACAGAGAAGAAAATGCGGCCTCCTTGTAGGTAGGGCTGGGCAATTCGATTCGGTGATTCGATTCGAAGCACAATTTATTCGAATCAATCGTGAATCGTCCATTGGAATAAAGCTTGTTAATAATAAATAAACTCAACTCAAATTTGACCAAGATCGATTACATTTCATCGTTAAAATATGAAAATCGTTGTTCCTAGTGTGAAGTGAAAATACACCATAAACTATGAATTTCTTCATTTCCACGATGTAGACAAGTTATAATAGTAAAAATCTGATATTTGTTATTTACATAGAATTAATAATTCGATGTAGAATCTATAGGATATAAAACATTCAATTTACCCTACTGTAGAATCCGTATTGGTCCAATAATAATCAGATGATGATTCTAAGTGAACGCTTATAAAGTGAGAAGTGGCGAATTAATCTGCCATTTCGGAATCGACTCGTGACTCGACTTGCAACTCATAAATGTATTAGTCGATTTGACTTCCAGCTTGAAAGTACAATAACTCGACTTGACTCGAGATTCAAAATTTAAAATTGGGTAAGACTTCGACTCGACTTGACTTGGGACTCGAAGTAATATGACTTGTTTCCAACATTAGCTCAAATAGTGGTGTATGAAGCAGATGCTTCCCATACAAAAGAACTGAACCGCTGCAGTAGAGTGCAAAGTGCGCTATTGCCCTGGGCGAAGGAAAAAAACATTTACCGCTTCTTTTCTTACTCTTTTCTTACTCGATTTTTACGATACGCAGGAAATATGTTATGCAGTTTTTCAGCTCTACCCCTATTTTCTCATTGAAATTCACTCAAAGCAAGGCACCGGAAGCAACTCCTAAAGAAAACCAATCAACAGCCACTCAATTACAAAAAATTATTTTCTCAGAAATTGTATATGATGGGTCTAGCACCCGCTAAGCAAATACCAAAGTAGTGACTGTGTATCTAAAGAATGAATACTTTTGGAACCCGTGAAGTTCTTCGATGGAGGGAATCTTCGGTAATAACACGACCAATTATCTAGCGCAAAATTTCTACTTTACCAAGCATGAGCCATAGATGGTTCTTCTTGTAGACACGATCTATTAAATGACGCATGCTTTATACGCCATGCGAAGGTGCCAGTGAGTTGACAGTAGGGCCTGGCGATCAGATTCGGTGATTCGAATCGATTCGAAGTGCAGATTATTCGAATCAACTGTGAATCGGTCAAAGGAACAAAAGCATGTTAAATGAAGACAATTTTTTTGTTGATTTTAACGACAAAATGCGATCGATTTTGATCAAATTTGAATCGATTGTTTTTTCATTTTTCATAAAAATGTCCGCTTCCAGACTGGAGTGTAATTGAAACACACCGCTTTAAAGTTTGTTTATGCTAATATTTGTGATTCGTAGCTGTAATTTTTTTAATTATCATAATGGAGACAATGATAGCGAGCATAAAATGGGATATTCGGCATTTTTGTGGAATTAGCGATTCGATCTGATTCGGTTTTGCCCACCCCTAGTCCCATCCTCACTTTCCCATTACAAAGTTTCACTTCATCAAATCGGAGCCATACACACTAGCGGTGGAAACGGGAGGTCGAGGGACGCTCCCCCAACACTAAGTTTTGAGAACATGTATATTATTTTAAAATTTCAACACGATAGAGAAAATTTTAGCGCGTCTTCGGTGCGAAATCCCCTTTTTGTATACGTTTCTGGTTCTTTTTGCCATAAAATGACAGCCTTTCGCAAAAAAAATATTGGAAAGTACTACGCGACACGAAAAAAAATTCAATATTGATTTTTTTGGATGCCCCCCCCCCAAAAAAATATTTTAGATCTTCTTCCTCCAATGAACAGAGAACCGCGCCAGATCGATCATCGCAGATTAGAAATTTTCTTTTATCAAGCATGCGCCGCACATGGACCGCGTCTAATCGACGCGATCCATCAGTGGCTCATACCTGACAAAATTTGTTTTGACGGAATTTCACTAATTAGAAACGACAACTTGAAACGACGCTGTCCAGACAGCTGCTCGAAATAACTAAGGCGCTATACCAGTTGTCAATATCTGAGCGCACTGACGGCTGCCGCTGAGGGAATTCGCGATCGAGCGAGAATTGTGTTATATTTCATGAAAGGGAGAACGCAGGGAACGACCTATTCTGTAGTGAGATAGCTGTGTGTCCTTTTATGAAACTTTGAAAAAATTGTTGAAAGCGAAATTTCGATTATTTCTAATTTCCTAGAGAGGACATAACTTGTCTTGATCTTTCGGTCGAAGCGGGTCTTGGAGTCTTGTTGGTGTATATCATGTGCGTCGCAAGAAATGATTGAAGTGAAGCAAAATAGTGGTATTCCTTTCTAGCATCGCCCAGGACAGATGTTCTCTGTACTTTAGCATAGCGGTTCATTTTTTTTATATAATGCCTTCTGCTTAGTGTAGAGTTGTTAGTAAACTAAGTTTTATGTAAGTTTACCATGCCATGTTTGTTTATGCCCTGTATTTACGGGCTTTAGAATAGTCCTAACGTATTTCCTGCGTGCCGTGAGAGCCGACTATAAGGAATGAAAGAAGTGGTAGATGGTTTTACCATCGTCCAGGGCAGATACCACTCACTGCACTTTGTCATGATGGTTCAGGTATGTTTGGGATGTTTTCCGTTTAGAGTGCAGGTGGCCGTTGGTTAGTTCCCTTTGGGAATTGCTCTCGACCTTGCTCAGAGTGAATTTCAATAAATATATATATATTAGGGCCAGGCTAGAAAAAGTCTGTGCGAACATCTTTTGTTCGGTATATGCTACTTATGGATCGCGCCGGCGAATCGATTCGAAGCCAGTCGTTTATCGGAACAAAAATTGGGTGAAAAAACTAGGATTTTCATTTTTAACGACGAAATGCAAGCGATTTTGGTCGAATTTGACCAAAATCGATTATATTTCTTCGTTAAAATATGAAATTGTAGCTCTTAGTGCGAATTGAAAATATACTATAAACTATAAATTTCTTCAATTTCACAACAAGACGGGTTATATTAGTAAAAATGGAACATTTTTTATTTACGTAGAATTAGCGATTTGATCCGATTCCAACAAATTATTCGAATCAGATTCGAATTCCAAATGATTCGGTTTTGCCCAGCCCTATCTGTGACGTATACACGGAAAACAAAATTTCTTTTTGTGGGGTCGTTAGTTGGTACTATTTTGGTGCTGCTTGCAAGCTGAGTTTCAGTGTTAAAAAACCGCGTTATCGCGCTCTGAGACGCAGTTTATCTGTTGCCTGAACCAACAGAGCGGAAACCTGATATATATGAAATATCGTGGAATAATATTCTTTGTCCGTCAAGAAATGACCAAGGTGGTCTTCCCCAGTGTTTGGAAATTTATGAATTTTTTAATAGGGCTCAACGGCCTTGATCATGTTGATCCAATCCCAAGAAGTGGGCATAAATAATAATAAACAAAATTGGTTAAAATTGTAGATGAGTCACTGCCGGTAAATTCTGATTGGGATGGGAGCAGGAACCGAACTGCTGCGAAGAAATGAAACTATATGAATACGTATTGCTTTGAGCCTCCCTAATCGTCCGGTGGTATCTTTATTCATGGACTATTCCTGGGGTGGATCAACCCTGACCGAGGCCCTGTACCAGAAGCAACTGATAAACCTACAAGGTTAGAGTTGTTGGGAAGATACGATCATTCCTGTTCGGCTTAGCCTAATGTAACACCCTGTTATAACACCCTAGTTTGAGTGGTGGACATGGATAAACGAGGCGGGCTCGACGGGACACGAACCCGACTTATTCAACCTGCGATGCCATAGAGGTCCAGTTCTCTGCGATGTTAACAAAGGCCTCGTGCAAGCGGCCACTTAAAAACGGACAGGGTTAGAGTTGTTGAAGAGACATAATCTTTCTTGTTCGACCTAGCCTCTTACACACTAGGTTGAGTTGTGAACATGGATCAACGAGCCATTAACGCTAACCTCGCGTATATTTGAGTTTGATGCACGATCGAGCAGGGTCAGACACTCAACAAAACAAGCTTCATTAAAGAAATCCTAACTGGGTATCAGAAAGAAATATTATTTTTAAAATAGCTTGTAGTAGCTCTTTGCGGCCGTCAGATGGTTGGTTGAGCACCGCTTCAAGCTTTGGTATAGATTGAACTTCAATGAAGAAAATAACAACCTTACAACAATTTGAATATGTATTTCTCCAAACCACCCATTTGGCAATTCGATTCGGTGATTCAAATCGATTCGAAGCACGATTAATTCGAATCAATCGTGAATCTTTCACAGGAACAAAAACTTGTTAAGTGAAGTAGATTTTTTATTGTTAACGACAAAATACAATCGATTTTGGTCAGAAAGATTATATTTCGTCGTTAAAATAGGACTCTTGTTGCTCTTAGTGTGAATTGAAAATACACTTTTCTTTGCACAATGGAGACAAGTTATAATAGTAAAATGGGATATTTGCTATTTACAAGGAGTTGGTGATTCGATCCGATTCGAAAAAAATTTTCGAATCAGATTCGAATTCCAAATGATTCGGTTTTGCCCAACCCCACGACCTAATCGCCCGGCAGTATGTACCTATATATTTGTTGAAGGCTCAATCCAGCAGGGGTTCATACTCAACCCCGGCTGGATATTGACATTCCGGTCGAACCTCAGAATTAAAACTTATTTTAAAATATGTTGAATCAAGTATGAGTGACAGATGAACCGCGCCTTCGAGGCGTGGTTCATCTGTCACTCATGCTTGATAAAGTAAGTGCTGTTGCTTAAATGTAAGTAAGTGCCGTTGCTTAAATTCAATCAAAGTTTGTCTTCATATCTGTAGAGATAGCATATAGTCCTTCTTATCTTGTTTTCGACTTCGTGAAAGTATGTAGCTGGTAAACGTCACAATATTACCATGGAGATAAGTACGTCATAGCAATTAGTACTACTTAACCCGTAGATTAGATATATTTAAAAAGCAGTGGCGATGCTGTAGAAAAAGTACTGTAAAATTACAGATATTTCAGCGAAATTGTATCGCATCCGCTAAATTCTTTATATTGTGCCATACATGTGCCATGGTAGAAAGGTAGAGGGTAGAACTCCTTCAAATATAACAAATATTATATTTGGTTCAAGCGTGGGCCGAGGATAGAATGATATAGGTCCCTCAAATGTATTGACTAATCAAAAAATTATAATCGATCAAGCGTGGCCCGATGATAGATCGCGCTGCCGACAAGAAGTGTTCAGATTGGATTTTTCCACTGTGGATGTGTTCTACCTTGGCCATGTGGGCCGCTGAAGCGCGATCTATGGCGCATGCTTGTCGCAGGTTGAAGATCTGGGGATCGAGTCCCGACGAGTCCGGATCGCTTATCCATGCCCACCACTCAACCCAGGGTGTAATAACTTGGGTAGGCTAAGCCGAACATGAAAAAATCATACCTTTCCAGCAATTGTAACCCTGTCCGTCTTTAAGTGGCGGTTGGTACAGGGTCTTGGGCAGGGTGATCCACTCTAAGAAGTGGCTGTAACAAATTGACCACTCAAAAAAAATAATAAAAATTCTGATTTGGAATCGAATCATATTTCCTGTGATTCGTGAAAACGCCAAAATGAAGGACAGAGGTTGTGGATCGATGTACCTACACCCAGGGCATATACCAACCTCTGCACTCTACTATAGCAATAAGGTTTTGTATGAAGCATTTTCCCTTTCCCCGTTCGTTGGGAGTTTTTTTGGTCTCTGGTCCTGTTAGGTATTTCTTTCAATTTGTATCATCATTTTAGATTCGTTCTGAAGTGAACATATTAGTTAGGTAATTTTGATGCGGAGTTTTAACATTATCAGCTGTATCCTGTATCAGCTGTAAGATAATGCGGTGGACAGTTTTGATGTTGTTTTGCTTGACTGATCTGCGTAGTGTCTTCGTCAGAGATATTTTAACTATAAGTGTTTCGTCAAGTATGCGCCACTGATGGACCGCGCCTCGGAGGCGCGATCCATCTGTGGCTCATGCTTGACAAGTAAGCCTCGTTAAGGTACGGACTTCATAATTGCCATAAGGTATTTCCTGCGATTCATTGAAATTCACTCTGAGCAAGGCCAGAAGCAGCGTCCAGAAGGAACCGACCATCGGTATACTAAAAGATGTTGTACCAGCAACTGCCCTCTAAACGGTAAACATCCCAAACAAAACTGAACCGCTACAGTAAAGTGCAGTGAGTGGTATCTGCTCTGGGCGATGGTAAAACCATCTACCACTTTTTTGCTTACTTTTAGTCGCCTCTTACGACACGCAAGAAATACGTTAAGGGTATTCTAATGCTCGTATATACAGGGCTTTCTTAATAAAATAAGAAGTATTAGATGTTTTTACCTTCGCCCAGGGCATATACTGCACTCTACTGTCGTGGTTCTGTGTGGCGATGGCAACGTAGTTATTTCCTAAACTGGGTGAAGCAAAACAAAATTATCACAAAACTCTGTAAAGAGCAGTTTTACTTTCACAACTTGGTAGACCATAGATTGAAAACCAGATAAACAAGGCAATTGTCGTTTTGCTGTATTTAAGACATTTTAAATCAATTTGTGGGTTAAAAACTTCAAATATTCAACGTTAAAAGCTTTTTTTCCTATTGTATTCAGATACATTCTAGATCATACAAGGTACTTAGTTTTTTAACGAGGTACCTAGTTATAAAATAGGTAAAATTACCTATTTTACCTGGTAAGTTTACTAACTAAAATATCAGACTCGGCGAAAATTGAACTAGGAAGTTATATATTCCTGAAACCAGGTAAAAGTACTTTGAAAATAAACTCCGTAAACTAAGTAGGTAATTTCACCCAGAATTGCCGACATTATCTGTGCTGTATGGAACGTTTCCACTTAAAAGGGCATTGTTGATAACTACTACATTAGGCCCTGTAGGTACAGGCTTTAGAATAGTCCTAACGTATTTCCTGCGTGTCGTAAGAGGCGACTCAAAGGAAGCAGAGAAGGGGTAGATGGTTTTATCATCGCCCAGGGCAGATACCACTCACTGCACTTTGCCATGCTGGTTCAGTTTCGTTTGTGATGTTTTCGATTTAGAGTTCAGTTGCTGGTACTACATCTCATAGTAGCTCTTTGCTAGTAAGCGGCCGTTAGTTTGGGTCCTTTTAGGCAATGTTTACGGCTCACAGTGAATTTTAATAAAAAAGATGAATTGAAACAGGTGATCATTAATTGGTTCCTTTTTCCATGCTTCCGTCTTTGCTCAGAGTGTATATCATATAAAAAAATTGAATCAAAGTCCGGAGTTACGTACAATGGTCGTTCGCTCAAATTTCGAGAAATGTAACAAAAAGTTATAAAGCTGGGAGGCGGATTTTTTTGATCGTGTTGTAAATGAGGAACTACAACACTCTGACATGAGTTAACCGTAAAAATGGTTCGGTGAAACGGCTCGCACTGTAACAAAAGTACAGTAAATTTACTGGTCATTTGCAGTAACTGCTTATTTGCAATGTTAAAAAAAACGGTATATTGATGAGATTTATTTCAATTGTGGGCTGTTGATGGACCGCACCTTCGCGGTGCGTTTTTTGGCCAGGAAAGACAATTTTGAATTTTTTTTCAATAGCGTCAAGTAAAATTACAGTCCAAAACCAGTGATTTTGTTACATTTTTTTACAGTGCGGGGGCGACTCGATCGCCTAACTCGTTAGTGGAAGACAATTGGAACATCCTTAGAAATGGGCATCTTTTGGAACTTTTCGTTGAAATCACCACGAATTACTGAGCCGATTAGATACATTTATTATTTTGGAAATCGATAAATCAATAATCGAACGATGTACAATTCGATGAATCATGAAATAAAGTTACTCGAAACGAAGCTAAGAATTTATGATTCGGTGGAACATTGAATCGAATCGGATAAATTATGATTCGATAAATTACGAATCGAATACTTCATGATTCGGCGAATCAGCAACCGAAACGATTAATTCGAATAAATAACACATTGAATCGAATAACTTGTGAATTGGCGAACCAGGAATCACAAACCGAATATGAAAAGTATGATTCGGTGAAACATGAATCAAATTGTTTTTAAACAAAATTACCTTCTAAGTGTTTCAAGATTTGGCAAAACCAGTTGTCCAATGAGCAGCAACTTTTGTAACAACAGCGCACGATAAAATACACAGCGACGCGGCAGCTAAATTAGCAGAAACTCCCCGTGGTGATTACTTGTTCGCTCATTATCTGTTAGCGCTTCAATGGAAGGTCGCACTCTATCTCTGTCGAGCGATAATTCGCACTAAGATGCTCATATAAGTTCAGTGTATTCAATATAACGATCAGAATCTTATTTCATATTTTGCATATGTGTTTGCCAAGCTTTCGCTAGAGCATAATCTGGCTTCGTCAGATATTGACGTCATCTTCACAATCTATCTATCACAGTCTATCCATCTTCACAAGAGTAGTGGAACAGAGGATAGATAGTTTGTTACATAAAGGCCGTTTGCGTAGGTTACGTTTTTTTCTAAGTTTGTTTTATTTTACCCTCGCGGCCTTATTACTCGATGCATTCAATGAAACTCGGCGTGGAGATCTTTTAGTTATATCAAATTTTTCATTTTGTGTTTCAGAAGGAAATGCAGACATTCAACTCGACTCTGTATTTGTTTATTTTGTTGGGTTTTTTTAGGCTGAGTGATGGGCACGGATTAACGAGCCGAACTCGAACTCGAGATTTTCAATCCGCTAATCCAACATAACAGCCACTAGGCCATCGCACCCGCCATCTATAGTTTCTTAAAAAAAAAATGAAAGTTTCGTGGTTGTTTTTCGTAGGTGAATAATAATGAAGGGGAACTTGATTTGAAAACAATAAAACTGTTTCAAATCATCAAATTAATATTATATTATAATCATTTTGCTTCACTTTCCAGTCTAAAATATAAAATAAAGGCGACACATATATCCTGTAAGGATAATTAGTTGGATCTACGACCTTGAGGAATTCTTGATCAGAATATTTCTACTGTAGAATCGTCGATTGGACATACATAGCAGATCAGCACTTTTTAAATTATTATTAAAGTTTGGAGCTTGGCTTGGGATTTAAAATTTTTTTAATTCCTGTGGATTACTTCTTTGACGCACATCCAACCATGTCTTCTACCGATATCGTTATCGAGAATGTTTCTTCCAACGCTACGACAACGGCAGTGGAGAAAAAGAGACGAAGGGTAAGTTATTTTTAAAAGGAGAGTTTAAAAATAAGTTTATACCAAAACTACAAAATCAGTATTAGGAGTTTTATTTTTGTCAAATATGAGCCACAGATTTACCGCGCCATCGCAGTGACAACTGCAGCTAAAAAGGACCAAGGGTTGGTAATACCCAGGCTACCTTTGACCCCAATTTATTTTTTAATATTCGAATAAGTCATCAGAAATTCTATTTAGCCAAGCATGAGCCACAGATGAACAGTAATTTGGCACGATTCATCAGTGATCCATGCTTGACAAAGCATCTTCGGTCATGTTTGGTCAATAATGTTAATAACTAATTGGATAGAACTTTGCGATTTGAAAGCTCAAGTTACTACAGCTCAAGTTCTAAGCCATTTTCAACAATTTTTAATAGGGTTATAAGGGGCAAAAATATGGGACCGGATTATGACTGACAGGGCCTTTTATTTAACCTCTAAATTTGATTGTTCAAGTATGTTTTGAGAAAATTTTATTAATAAATGAAACTTTGAGCTCTATTTCATGTTTATATTTATTTTTGAGTTTAATTTTAACTTTATATTTACATTTTTCTTGTCATTTTTCAGAGGCGCGAAAATGGCGACACAAAAGCTCCCATCAAAGTGGTGTCATCACTCGGTGAAGGAAAACTCTTGGACAGATTTCAATCAGCTTTGTCGGAGAAAGATCGTAAAAAGAAGAGAAATGATAAGAACGAGAAAATGAGACAAATGCACAAAGAAAAGAGAGAAAGGGAGGTCGCAAAGTTTAAAGCAGAGGTGGGTGTTTTTTTTTTGAGGGAGTGGAGATAAATTTTGCTGAAGGATTTTGATCTGGATGGCCCTTTTAGGAACACGAATCGAATATATGTTCCATTCGAATGATTCGAATACTCATTTTTATGGTTCGGTATGATTAGACAAACATTTCGAGCAAAAAAAAATATAGGATATGTCAAAATTTAACAAAGACTAAAGAAAATTTCCGCCAGCATGTTGATTGAAAAAGTTAGTCAGCTTTTAAAATCGAATGTATGTATGTGTCGGATAGGACTTCATTTTCAATTTTTTAATGTTTATTCGCCTCCGCGATATTGTTCGCAGTGGCTCAGTACACCGACAAAATGTATAATAATGGGTGATGCACACGCTATGTCTTCTTAATTACCAGCGTAGATTGAACGAGCCGATTCTGGTTGATGATTTTACCATCGTTCAGGGCAGATACCATGCACTGCACTTTACCATGGTGGTCGAGTTTCGTTTGAGATGTTTTCAGCTTAGAGTGTAGTTGCTGGTACTACACCTTTCAGTATCTATTGGCTATTATATTGCCATACATGCGCCGCTTTAAATCGGTTTAAAATTGCCTTTCAGTTCAAAAAATTCTTTCATAGACACAATAGGATAGATTATATAGATAATTTATCAACGAAGTAAATGACAACCCGCAGAAACTATTTCCAAGTTGCACAGTAGATTAAATTTGGATTGAACTTCAATATTAGAGCAAGAATCTTCCACACCTCTGGTATAGGCTTCGCGCCTCATCGGATACTTTTTGTCCTAAAATAAGGTCCATGCCGAATATAAAAATTTGTCTCTGTTTTTACCCATGCTTGACAAAATAGAATCACTGATAAAGATTCTAAACTTTGATTTCTCATTCGTCTAGCTATAGCCTATTGCGGGCAGTTTGTGCCAGCCGGAGACCACCTGTCACATCATGTGTAGAAACGCGAAATCAAAGTGACGAAACCGTCTCAAGAGAGATCTCACGCGCAAGTGTTATTACGAGATAAACAAACTTTAAAAAAATGAGAAAGTTTAGTGGAATTTAATCTTCATTCGGACGTGATTTGTTATCAGCTGTTTGATTCCTAAATTGCTCGCAAAAATGTGTCCGGCCTCAGGTTTGCGCATTCGAATCAATGACGTTATTAGGATTGTGTTTTTCTTGGGGGGGGGGGGGGGGGGGGGGGGTGAGGGAGCGACATCATTGAATATGACGTCATGAAGTACGCACAGGCGCAAATTATATACTAAATAAATACTAAACTGCATCCATTCCAAAGTTACAATAAATCCATAGAAATGTTCCATCATTATTTTTAATTGTTCGCAGAAATGTCTCCGACAACAGGATTGTGTTTTCGAACCAATGACGTTATTGGGATTGTGTTTTGGGGGTAGGGGGGTCAAATTTTTAGTAATTCATCATTGATTACATGACGCCATAAAGTACACACAGGCGCATATTCTAAATTTCATTCAACTAAGTAAGCGGTATTGTGAGGTGTCACCAACACGCATCGATTTATATGGCTAATTGTGAATTATAAAGATTACTAAGTCGAAAAATAATTGATCGCGCCGTCTAGGTTTATGCTCGACTGATTATCTTAAAACTAATTGATTTACAGAGAGCCTCATTTAGAAAAGAAGCTTAAGTGTAGTAACAGCGCTGATTTGATTCATAACTTAAACAGTGAATTTTCGATGAAAAGTTACGCTGTACCTGTGAGTAGTACTGGGCAAAACTGGATCATTCGGAATTCGAATCTGATTCGGATAATTTTTCCGAATCATATCGAATCACTAATTTCGTATATATATAAGTTACCCATTTTTTATTATTACAACTTGTTCCCATTAAGCAAAGTAAAAAAATTATAGTCACAAATCGCTAATATTAGCAAAAACCGACTGTACCGACGAAGGCAATGTGTTTTCAATTTAAAACAAAATTCATGTTGAATTTTCTTGTTAAAAATGAAATTCCGCTTCACTTAGCAAGTTTTTGTTCTTGTGAACGATCCATAATTGATTCGAATAATTTGTGCTTCGAATCGATTCGAATCATTGAATCACCCAGCCTTATCTGTGAGTTATTTTGTCACCTGTCTCTACGTTTACGCTTGCTCCCTCGAGATCAAAATGGAATGTGCAAATATCGTGTTTCAATCTTTCGCGTGACGACTATCAAAATGTTATTTCGCAAGTAAAAATGCTTTTTCCCTTGTAGATTATTTTTTTAACAGTTAGAATGCAAACCTCCTCGGATTAGCGAATCCGGGAAGACAGGATGCGAATCTTTCGCTTCTATTGACGTCACACCCCAGTCAGAAAAATTGTCTAGAAATATTATGTGAAGTATGAATCACTGGTCCATCTGTGGCTCATGTTTATCAAATCAAAATTTTCGATTGGTACGAGAAAACCTTCGCGGTGTTTTGTGCGCGGAAACAGCGCAATGCACGATTATCTCAAGTTTATCATTATATAAAACGATATCTAATAGCAAAGTTATAGTGACGGGCTTGGAGAATTCTTTTTTGGTCAAAATTCCTTATAAATTCTGATCGACTCAATGACTGATTCTCACCTTTTATCATTTTGTAATTAAAACTTGTTTGTGACGTCACAGATCAATGCACTGTTGGAAGAAGACACTTCGTCCCTGAAAGCTTCAGACAAGATGACAACGTTCGTTCCTAAGTTGCGTGGAACTGTTAAGGTAGGAATGTACTTTTTATATTTGAGAGCATTAGAAAATGCACGCTATAAAAAAGTACCGTGAATTGACCATTTGTATGCAGTAATTGTATATTTACAAAATTCGAAAGAGCCTAGTTGATGAGATTCACATTCACCCAACTTTAGGCTGTTGATGAACTGGTGTCGGTTGGATTTTGAGTTGAGTTGAAGTTGAATTTGATAATAACATAATTTACTCATTTTTCAGGGTAAATTTGAAGAGCTTGAGAAGAAGAAACAAGAAGACGAAAAGAAAAAAGCGGAAAATGAACGAAAAAGACGGAATGAAAAGGATATGCGTGAAAGAAAATTAATTGAAATTGAATTAGCGAAGAAAAAACTGCAAGAAGTAAGAACGGTATAAAGGGTTAAAAACAATAAACAGATAACTTTCATTTTTTATTGAATTCTGTTCTAATCAAGGTCGTAATCAGCACCTAAAAGAAACCGACGAACGACCGTCACTAATATAGCGAATAGCTAATGTAGTAGAAGCAACTGCACACTGAAAGGGATATATCTTAGAGGAAACTGGACCACTATACTAAAGTGTAGTGTAGTCTGCCCTGGGCGATAATAAAACCACTTCTTAAATCTTAAAAATAAACATATCGAACTTTTCGGGAAAATCACTGCTTTTTATTACCAATCAGGTGCACCTTGCAAAATAAAACATATCAAGGTGCTTCACGAAGTCTCAAGTAATAGCTAAACTAATGCAGTGATTCTGATTGCCATTAACATGCAGTAACGTTTTGGAGGGTCTTTTTATTCTTTCTCTTAATTTCTATTACATCTCAAAGAGCAACTTCATTCGTGCTCCGCTATTAGGGGGTTCTACTTCAACTGATTGTCTGGTTTGGCTAAGATTTTACTCCTCTATTTAAATAATGATAGTTCGATAACTTGTTCTATTGTGTCTAGTTCCAATTCTATTTACATGATAATAATTTATTCAGATTTGGTGGTTAATGAAGAACCGCTTATACTGACAATGGCACAAAAGAAAGAAATTATTCCTTCAACTGTTCAAGGTTTAAGTCATCACAGTTTTGACTTATCCATGATTCATTGTACATTTCTCACCGAATCAGCATAATTATGTCTTGCCATTTCATTCTTTCTGTGATTAACATATAAAACGCTCTTCACATGTGTGCAACTCATGGATACCACGTTGATATCACATGTCAAATATCTGGTTGATATGCTCAATGAATCCAAGGCCATCACTATAGTCTATGCAGTATACGTGGCTTGGTTTTTTTTCAATAGCCACTTCTTAGAATAGATCACCCTGACCAAAGCTCTGTAACACCGGCCACTTATAGGCGGACAGGGTTACAATTGCTGAAAAGATATGATCTTTTTCTGTTCGGCTTAGCTTGCCCAAGTTATTGCACCCTGGGTTGAGTGGTGGACATGAATAAGCGAGTCGGACTCGCCGGGACTCGAACCCGAGATCTTCAACCTGCGATGCCATATTTAACCACTAGGCCATCGCGCCTTGAATCTCGGTTTTATCCACTAGATTTCAGTGGTTGTTGGAACACCCGTAGATTTTTTTATTAAGTATGGACCGCGCCTCATTGGCGCAATCCGTCAGTGCCCCAAGCTTGACAAAACTAATTGATAGGCAAACAAGTAACCAGAGCGACGCTTCATCCAACAAAAATATTTCACTTTCCTACATCAACTTTTCATCCCATGCATTTATTTATCTTATTTGAATCTTACTTCGTTAAGTTTAAAAGTCTACTGTATTGTGTTGAGTTGCTATCTAGGGTGTTAAAAATTTAAATTTATGCTGATCAAATTATAACGTTATAATGGGCGTGAAAGACGAAGAAAATATTTCGAAACTTAAATTTTTATTGTAGATCGTGCAATTTTAGGTGAAAACCCTAAAATTCGTGCCGAAACCGCGAAAAACTTCATTTGAATAGGTTTTCAGAGCTTGATATTTAATTCAATTATTTTCGCGTTTTGAGGAATTTAAAAAGCCAACTTTCGATATTCTTGGTCAACGAGTAGGGGCATGCGTTTTTTATAATTTATATTTTTTTTACTATATATTCTCTTTATTTGTGTAATTCCATTAGGGCTGGGCAATTCGATTCGGTGATTCGAATCGATTCGGAGCACGATTAATTCGAATCAATCGTGAATCGTTCATAGGAACAAAAATTTGTGAAGTGAACCAGGATTTTCATTTTTAACGACAAAATATAATCGATTTTGGTCAAACTTGACCAAAATCGATCATATTTCGTCGTTAAAATATCGAAATTTTGCGCTTAGTGTGAATTGAAAATAAAATATACTATAAACTATAAATTTCTTTATTTTTACAAATGGGGACAAGTTATAATAGTAAAAATGCGATATGTGTTATTTACAAAGAATTAGTGATTCGATCCAATTCGAAAAAATTAATCGAATCAGATTCGAATTCCAAATGATTCGGTTTTGCCCAGCCCTAATTGCAATTAACCTTAAACATTCTTTTAGAAGGAACAAGGTATTGAAAACGGTGAGAATGAGATTGGACTTTCAAAGAAAGCTGGAGTGAAGAAGCCTGGTAAACTGAACGCTTCCAGTTTTGAGGAAATGGCAAAGAAAAGAGAAGAAAAAGAACGAAGGAAGGCTGAAATGGAAAGAAAACTGAAAATGGACGCTGAAAGGAGGGCCTTCAAAGAAATCAGTGAACAGAACCAAGTAAGTGAAAAGCTAGTATGCCGGTGGGCGCGATGGCCTAGTGGTTAAACATATTCGCATCGCAGGTTGAAGATCTTGGGTTCGAGTCCCGGCGAGTCCAGCTCGTTAATCCACTCCCACTATAGAGACTATACAAAAAAGATTATTTTGAACCGGTTGCCACTGAAGAGGACTTTAAAAATATTCTCCTTTCTTTCAAATACCGTACGAATCGGTGGCGTTGCTATGAATTAATGCCAAAATTCCAGTCACTGGAGGAGCTTAGTTTCATTCCTACATTATGTTTTCCACTAAGGTCGCATTTGCAGAAATTCCATATTTTATTATCAAAGTCACCAATTAATTCTATTGCTATGTTTTATTTATTCTGAGAAACGCTCAAGACTTCTGCCGATGGATTATTAACTCATGCAAATTATTCATCGCTATTTTCAGAATGAATCTGACGAGGGAAGCGAATCAGAATCTCCGGATGAATCGTTCAATAAATGTGGCAACACACCGAAGAAGTTGACGACAAGGTTTGATGAGATTGCCCGAGCACAAGAGGAAGAAAGAAAGAAGAAAGCTGATGAAGCAAGCAAGAGAAGATTGGAAGAAGAGAAACGGATGTTCAGAGAAGCGAAGATGGTGAGATTTAGAATTATAGATTTGGAGATGTTATAAGCTGTAATGCTTGTTTTTGCTGGAGTGTTTACCAATCGAAAAATTAAATAATGAACAATGGCGCCATAATAGTGGGCGCGATGGCCTAGTGGTTAAAAATGTTGGCATCGCAAGTTGAAGATCTCTGGTTCGTGTCCCGGCGAGTCCGGCTCGCTTATCCCTGTTCACCACTCAACCCAGGGTGTAATAACTTGGGTAGGCTAAGCCGAGCAGGAAAATATCATATCTTTCCAGCAATTGTAACCCTGTCCGTCTATAATTGGACGCTAGTACAGGGCCTTGGACAGGGTGATCCACTCTTAGAAGTGGCTATAAAAAAATAATGGGAGACACGGACAAAAAATTACGCGCAATGCGTAGAACGCAATAAAGCAAACAAACGCATGTATTTTAAAGCATTTGGAAGACAAGCCGGACATCTAATCGTACTTCATTCGACTACTCTATTTGTCATATTAATTTTACCTAACTCGATTACAGGCCGCCGGAGCAGATGACTCCGGAGAGGAATCAAATGTTACTAGTACAGAGAAGATTTCACAGAAACCTAGTCGACTGTCATCATCTTTCACTAAATTTGATGTGCTTGAAAAGGAGAGAATAGAAAACGAGAGAAAAAGAATACAGGAAAGAAGGTTTGTGTTGTAAAAAAAAAACTGTTTTTGGGGCCTTCAAGACTTATGATATGAAAAACCTTTGATTCGGAAGTCTTTGTCCAATCATATCGAATTACATAAACGAATATTCGGATTTCACACGTATTCGAATGGAAAATTAGCCGCCGAATTGTGACAGAATTTATTATTGAAGTAACATAAGGAGGGTCACCACTAGGGCTGGGCAAAACCGAATCACTTGGAATTCGAATCTGATTCAAAGAATTTTTTCGAATCGAATCATTAATTCTTTGTAAATAGCAAATATCCCATATTACTATCAAAACTTGTATCCACTGTGAAAATCAAGAAATTTATAGTTTGTAGCGTATTTTCTATTTACAACAATTTGACCAAAATCGATTGCATTTCGTCGTTAAAAATGAAAATCCTAGTTCACTTAACAAGTTTTTGTTCCTATGAACGATTCACGATTGATTCGAATTAATCGTGCTTCGAAGCGATTCCAATCACCGAATCGAATTGCCTATCCCTAGTCATTACTTTAGTCGCTTCTTATGACGCACATGAATACTGTTGTGCGATTTTAAATCTTAAAGCTCCGGCAAAGCCATCCACCAGTAAATAATTCTTATGAGGTACGTTGCGCCTTTTTTCTGAATCAGGGGCGAACTAAAAATAAACAAAATATTTGTGAATCTCTGCATAATCAGTCCCCATCTGATGCGTGATATTACACAACCTATGTTATTTAAGGAAAAAGCTTCTGGAGGAAGAAATGAAAATCTTTGAGGAATCGAAGAAAAATTTGCATGAAAACCAGGAAAGTTCAGAAGAAGAAAGGGAAAAAGAAGAGAAAAAGGTGGATGACTATTTAGCATTTTCCTATTCAATCAAGTTCAGTATTTTGGTCAACATAGGATTTAGTTTGGAAGAAAATTCGCGATTCAAAATGCGCACTTAGAATCACTGAGAATAGACCTTGGTGAGCTCGAGTTTTACAGATATTCAAGAATCTTAATTTTATTAAAAACATGCATAAAAAATTAAATTCTAAAACGAAATTCTGGCGAGAGTCACCTGTATATTTGACACAACGATTTAATTTATTAAACATTGAATACCTTTAAGAAATTTTGTTTGGCAGCCCTAATTTTTTTTTCTAATTTGTAATTGAAATCGTTTTTTTCGTCAGACCTCAAAACACCGAAGACCACGTCGTCTTGATACGTCATTGACACAGTTCGATATCATGAACCGACAAAAATTACAAGAAAAACGGGAAGAAATTCAGCGGGAAAGAGCAAAATTGTTGGAAGATGAGAAAAAAATGTTCGCTGAACAGAAGAGAAGCATGGTAAGCGCGGGTATCTTTGAATTGAGTTGGGTTTCTACAGATACCTGAGAAAAAAAAGGAATTTTCGCAAATAGATAATGCCAATAGGGTAAAAAGGGAAAATTTCAACTTGATTAAAAAAAAAAAAATGCTCTACGCTTAAGTAAAAAGATTTTACTTGCTTGTCCATATTCAAACTCTCTGTTAAAGTCGAAGTTTATAGTACACACATATAAAAATGCTTTGGCGGCTTCAGCGCGCAATTTATTTTATTACAATTTAATTTCAACCATTTATTTTAGTTCTCAATCATTCCCAAAACATCAGATTTTAATGTTTTGGAGCATATTTTATTTTGATTGCCCGATAATCTCATTTTCCCATCATTCAGGCAAATGAAGACTCAGATAACACGTCGTGTCTCTCCAGCGAAAAATCAGAATCGGAACGGGATTCGCCTGAAAGCGAAGAAAGAAAGGAAAACAATGGAAGAAGAAAGAAGAAATTGATAAAAAGACGTAAAAAGCAGAAAACAACCGAAGGGAAACCTTCAAAATTAGACAGATCGAAGCTTAAATTCGATGTACTTGAGAGACAGAGAATGGAGAAGGAAAGGTGGCAGATACAAGTACGTAATTGGTTGCTATGATTGGAGGTAGCGTTTTAAATGTAAATAAAACTCGGAAAGAACAGAAATCTTCATTTTGTCAAGCATGAAACCCAGACGGACCGCGCCCCGTTGGCGAGATCTATCTGTGAATCATACTCAACATACTGATGTGCGTACGGAATATTTACGACATTAAAAACAACATCAGTTAGTCAACATTACAGCAGTATATAAGATTATAGTATTACATTTCCCATTTTTTTTAATAACCACTACTTGGAATGGATCACCCTGCCCAAAGCCCTGTATTAGCGACTACTTATAGACGGACAGGGCTACAATTGCTGGAAGAATATGATCTTTTCCTGTTCGGCTTAGCCTACCCAAGTTACTACACCCTGGGTTAAGTGGTGGGCATGGGTTAACGAGCCGGACTCTTTGGATGGATCACTCACTCCAATTTGGAAATGATTTGATCAAACACGTTATGGCATGTATGAGTCACTGATGGATCGCGCCGCCGAGGCGCGATCTATCAGTTGCTCATGCGTGACAAAATGAAATTTCTGATTGGGATACCTTTTACCGTTCGGCTCAACCTGTCGGGTCATTACACGCTGGGTTGAAGGTCGGACATGGATTTACGATTCTGACTATCAAATCCTTATCAAATCAATGTGATGAGTACTAACTAGGTCGGAAGCAGTGCCTAAAGGAAACCAATAAAATAAAAAAGATAATAAAATAAAAAAGATCCAATAAAAGATGAAATACCAGCAACTGCACTCTAAGCGAAAAAGCATTCCAAACGAAACTGAATCGCTATGGTAAAGTGCAGTGAGTGACGGACATCAAATTACGATTCCTACTAACTCGTACCTTTTTGATCAACGTGATACTTACTAACTAGACCGACTTATATTCTAGACCGACTTATATTCTATTCTTTTTTGTTGTTTCGTCTATGAATTTAACTAATATTATCCATTTTTTGATACACAGGAACAACGAAGAAAGTTGCTCGAAGAAGAAAAGAAAATATTTGAAGAAGCCAGAAAACAAAGATTGGAAGGAGACGGAGAGAATTCGGAAGAAGATGAAATTAATAAGGTGAAAGTTTCATTTTCCTTTATATTTGATGAGAAATATGCATTTTCTTAAACATGTTATCATGGTAATATGATGATGTTATCATACAATTGCAACTCCTTTTTCGTCTGGTCAAAATCAAGCAGGATTTACGTAGCGTTTCATAAATTCAATTAATTTTCAAAGGCAAGACTAGGGGATTATTAGGTCCAGCTTCGGTCATTTAGTCCCAACCAAAATATGACCATGAAAGAAGTTTTATACAAAGAACACCAATCAAATATTTTAATTTATCACAGAATTCATACCTATACCACTTTTGGAAGAGTATACCGACTAGGGCAGGGAAAAACCGAATCATTTGGAATTCGAATTTGATTCGAATAATTTTTTAAGTCACGAATTCCATGTAAATAACAAATATCCCATTTTTAATACTAGAACTTGTTGTGAAAATCAAGAAATTTGTTGTGTATAATCAAGTCACACTCCATTGATTCGAATATATTGTGCTTCGAATCGATTCGAATCACCGAATCGAATTGCCCAGCCCTAATTCCGCCCAATATCATTTTGATAATTTTTCGCTCATTCCTCATCTATTCCTTTGATAGCTTGTATTTTTTAACCTATTATTATTTTTGCATTGTGAAATTCACTCTAAGCAAGAAAGGAAACGTAGCCAAAAGAGCCAACCAACGACCAGTAAAGAGGCAAGGACCTAGATATCACATAAAACTAGCAAAGGCCTTTTGAACTGAAAATATTCCATGCAAAAATAATTTGCTTTGATTTTATTGAATTCAATTCATTCTTATTCTTCTCTTAAATCCCATCCCGCTTTAGTTTGCATTCTCAATCAACTCTTCTCACACATTAAATCCTCATCTTTTTAACTTAACCTTTCTCTTACTTTTAACCCCTATTTTTTATAACTCGATTCTTCTTTCACTTCCAATCGATATTATTCATGACTTTTCTACTTCCAATTTCTCATATTTTCAATATAATTCTTTTCACATTTTTCATCTTTATTATTTTAAACTTCACGCACCTCCCAACTTCCATCCTTATTATTCTTATCTTAACTCTTCTCATAAATTCAATACTTATTATCTTCAACTAAACTCTGTTCTCTCAATTAATCCCTGTTATCTTTAACTTGCCTCTTCTTCCACTCCCAATCTCAATTATTTTTAATTCAACTCCTCTTTCACTACCGATTCCTGATATTCTCAACCTAACTCTCCTTTCAATTTCAATTCCTATTATTCTCAACTAACGTATTCTTTCGCTCCCCTTCCATATTATTATTAACTATTTAACTTCCAATTTTTGTTGTTCTTAACTCTTCTTCCACTTCCAAATGCTACTATCTCTAAATTAACTCTTCTGATCAATCCCATTATTCAATTCAATTCTTATCTATTCAATTCTCAGCTTACTTCTTCGCTCGCTCTCAATCCCTAATATTCTTTACATACTTCTTCTCACATTTTCAATCCTTATTATTCTTAACTTGCTACTTCTCTCACTTTCTATCCTTAATATTCTTAACTCACTTCTTCTCTCACTCTCAATCCTTATTATTCTTAACTTGCTTCCTCTCACTCTTTCAATCCTTATTATTCTTAGCTTGCTCCTCCTCTCACTTTCTATCCTTAATATTCTTAACTTACTTCTTCTCTCACTTCCAATCCTTATTATTCTTAACTTGCTTCTTCTCTCACTTTCATTCTTTAATATTCCTAACTTGCTTCTTCAATTATTCTCAATCTTTAATATTCTTAACCTACTTCTTCTCTCAATCGCAATCCTTATTATTCTTAACTTACATCTTCTCTCACTCTCAATTCTTATTATTCTTAACTTGCTTCTTCTCTCACTTTCATTCTTTAATATTCCTAACTGGCTTCTTCTCTCAATCGCAATCCTTATTATTCTTAACTTGCTTTTTCTCTCACTTTCAATCCTAAATATTCGTAACTTATTTCTTCGCTCACTTTCAATCCTTAATATTCTTAACTTGCTTCTTCTCTCACTTTCATTCTTTAATATTCCTAACTTGCTTCCTCTCTCAATCGCAATCCTTATTATTCTTAACTTGCTTCTTTTCTCACTTTCATTCTTTAATATTCCTATCTTGCTTCTTCTCACAATTGCAATCCTTATTATTCTTAACTTGCTTCTTCTCTCACTTTCAATCCTAAATATTCGTAACTTATTTCTTCGCTCACTTTCAATCTTTAATATACTTAACTTGCTTCTTCTCTCACCTTCAATCCTCGTTATTCTTAACTTACATCTTCTCTCACTCTCAATCCTTATTATTCTTAACTTGCCTCTTCTCTCACTTTCATTCTTTAATATTCCTAACTTGCTTCTTCTCTCAATCGCAATCCTTATTATTCTAAACTTGCTTCTCCTCTCACTTTCATTCCTTAACATTCCTAACTTACTTCATCTCTCACTCTCAATCCTTATTATTCGTAACTTACTTCTTCTCTCACTCTCAATCCTTATTATTCTTAACTCACTTCTTCTCTCACTCTCAATCCTTATTATTCTTAACTCACTTCTTCTCTCACTCTCAATCCTTAATATTCTTAACTTGCTTCCTCTCTCTCTTTTAATCATTATTATTCTTAGCTTGCTCCTCCTCTCACTTTCTATCCTTAATATTCTTAACTTACTTCTTCTCTCACTCTCAATCCTTATTATTCTTAACTTGCTTCTTCTCTCACTTTCATTCTTTAATATTCCTAACTTACTTCTTCTCTTATTCTCAATCTTTAATATTCTTAACCGACTTCTTCTCTCAATCGCAATCCTTATTATTCTTAACTTACATCTTCTCTCACTCTCAATCCTTATTATTGTTAACTTGCTTCTTCTCTCACTTTCATTCTTTAATATTCCTAACTTGCTTCTTCTCTCAATCGCAATCCTCATTATTCTTAACTTGCTTCTTCTCTCACTTTCAATCCTAAATATTCGTAACTTATTTCTTCGCTCACTTTCAATCCTTAATATTCTTAACTTGCTTCTTCTCTCACTTTCATTCTTTAATATTCCTAACTTGCTTTTTCTCTCAATCGCAATCCTTATTATTCTTAACTTGCTTCTTTTCTCACTTTCATTCTTTAATATTCCTAACTTGCTTCTTCTCTCACTCGCAATCCTTATTATTCTTAACTTGCTTCTTCTCTCACTTTCAATCCTAAATATTCGTAACTTATTTCTTCGCTCACTTTCAATCTTTAATATACTTAACTTGCTTCTTCTCTCACCTTCAATCCTCGTTATTCTTAACTTACATCTTCTCTCACTCTCAAATATTATTATTGTTAACTTGCTTCTTCTCTCACTTTCATTCTTTAATATTCCTAACTTGCTTCTTCTCTCAATCGCAATCCTCATTATTCTTAACTTGCTTCTTCTCTCACTTTCAATCCTAAATATTCGTAACTTATTTCTTCGCTCACTTTCAATCCTTAATATTCTTAACTTGCTTCTTCTCTCACTTTCATTCTTTAATATTCCTAACTTGCTTTTTCTCTCAATCGCAATCCTTATTATTCTTAACTTGCT
Organism: Styela plicata; assembly: GCA_963675895.2. NCBI lineage: Eukaryota > Metazoa > Chordata > Ascidiacea > Stolidobranchia > Styelidae > Styela > Styela plicata. Next base: position 19,537,539 of record OZ023143.1, on the reverse strand, counting down.
TCTTTTCTCACTTTCATTCTTTAATATTCCTAACTTGCTTCTTCTCTCACTCGCAATCCTTATTATTCTTAACTTGCTTCTTCTCTCACTTTCAATCCTAAATATTCGTAACTTATTTCTTCGCTCACTTTCAATCTTTAATATACTTAACTTGCTTCTTCTCTCACCCTCAATCCTCGTTATTCTTAACTTACATCTTCTCTCACTCTCAATTATTATTATTGTTAACTTGCTTCTTCTCTCACTTTCATTCTTTAATATTCCTAACTTGCTTCTTCTCTCAATCGCAATCCTTATTATTCTAAACTTGCTTCTCCTCTCACTTTCATTCCTTAACATTCCTAACTTACTTCATCTCTCATTCTCAATCCTTATTATTCGTAACTTACTTCTTCTCTCACTCTCAATGCTTATTATTCTTAACTCACTTCTTCTCTCACTCTCAATTCTTATTATTCTTAACTTGCTTCTTCTCTCACTCTCAATCCTTATTATTCTTGACTTGCTTCTTCTCTCACTTTCATTCTTTAATATTCCTAATTTGCTTCTTCTCTTACTCTCAATCTTTAATATTCTTAACCTACTTCTTCTCTCAATCGCAGCCCTTATTATTCTTAACTTGCTTCTTCTCTCACTCTCAATCTTTAATATTCTTAACTTATCTCTTCGCTCACTTTCAATCCTTAATATTCTGAAATTGTCTCTTTGCTCGCTCTGTGTCCCTATTATTCTTAACTTACTTCATCTCTCACTTTCAGTCCTTAATTTTCTCATTTTACTTATTCTCACATTCTCAATTCTTAACTTACTTCTTCTCATACTCTCATTCCTTATTATTCTTAACTTGCTTCTTCTCTCACTTTCAATTGTTAATATTCTTTACTTCTTCTCTCAATCTCAATCCCTAATATTCTTAACCTACTTCTTCTTTCATTCTCAATCCTCATTATTCTTAACTTGCTTCTTCTCTCACTTTCATTCTTTAATATTCCTAACTTGCTTCCTCTCTTACTCTCAATCTTTAATATTCTTAACCTACTTCTTCTCTCAATCGCAATCCTTATTATTCTTAACTTGCTTCTTCTCTCACTCTCAATCTTTAATATTCTTAACTTGCTTCTTCTCTCACTTTCAATCTTTAATATTCTTAACTTGCTTCTTCTCTCACTTTCAATCTTTAATATTCTTAACTTGCTTCTTCTCTCACTTTCAAGCTTCAATATTCTTAACTTGCTTCTTCTCTCACTTTCAAGCTTCAATATTCTTAACTTGCTTCTTCTCTCACTTTCATTCTTTAATATTCCTAACTTGCTTCCTCTCTTACTCTCAATCTTTAATATTCTTAACCTACTTCTTCTCTCAAACGCAATCCTTAATATTCTTAACTTACTTTTTCTCTCAATCTTAATCCTTATTATTCTTAGCTTGCTTCTTCTCTCACTCTCAATCTTTATTATTCTTAACTTGCTTCTTCTCTCACTTTCATTCTTTAATATTCCTAACTTGCTTCTTCTCTTACTCCCAATCTTTAATATTCTTAACCTACTTCTTCTCTCAATCGCATTCCTAACTTAGTTCTTCTCTCACTTTCAATCCTCATTATTCTTAACTCACCTCTTCTCTCACTTTCAATCTCTGATATTCCTAACTTACATCTTCTCTCACTTTCAATCTCTAAAATTCCTAACTTAATTCTTTTCTCACTTTCAATCCTCATTATTCTTAAATCACCTCATCTCTCACTTTCAATCTCCAATATTCCTCACTTACATCTTCTCTCACTTTCAATCTCTGATATTCCTAACTTACATCTTCTCTCACTTTCAATCTCTAATATTCCTAACTTAATTCTTTTCTCATCTTCAATCCTCATTATTCTTAAATCATCTCTTCTCTCACTTTCAATCTCCAATATTCCTCACTTACATCTTCTCTCACTTTCAATCTCTGATATTCCTAACTTACATCTTCTCTCACTTTCAATCTCTAATATTCCTAACTTAATTCTTCTCTCACTTTCAATCCTCATTATTCTTAAATCACCTCTTCTCTCACTTTCAATCTCCAATATTCCTCACTTACTTCTTCTCTCACTTTCAATCCTCATTATTCTTAACTTACCTCTTCTCTCACTTTCAATCTCCAATATTCCTCACTTAATTCTTCTCTCACTTTCAATCCTCCTATTCTTAAATCACCTCTTCTCACTTTTCTTTCAATCTCCAATATCCCTCACTTACCTTCTTCTCCCACTTTCAATCCTCATTATTCTCTAACTTACATCTTTCTCTCACTTTCAATCTCTAATATTTCCTAACTTTAATTCTTTTCTCACCCCAATCCTCATTATTCTTAAATCACCTCTTCTCTCTCACTTTCAATCTCCAATATTCCTCACCCCCCCTCTTCTCTCACTTTTCAATCCTCATTATTCCCCCCTTCCTTCTTCCCCCACTTTTAATCCCTAATTTCCTCCTTATTTCTTTTCTCAACTTCAATCCTCATTATTCCCCCTAAACCCCCCCCTTCTCTCACTTTTCTTCTCTCTAATATTCCTAACTTTCTTTCCCCTCTCCCCCCCTTTTAATTCTCCCCCCCTCCCCTCCCCTCCCCTCTCTTCTCTCCTTTCAAACTCTAATTTCCCCCCTTTTTTTTCTTCTCTCCCCCCCCCCCTCCCTCTTCATTTATTCCTTACCTGTCCCTCTCACTTTCAAACTCTAATGTTCCCCTTTTAATTCTTCTCTCCCCCTCCCTTCAATCCCTCATTTTTTCCCCCCTCCTCCCCCCCCCCCCCCCTCTTTCCCCCTCTAATACTTCCTAACCCCCTCCCCCCCTCTCCCCTTCCCTCTTCCCCTCCCCCCCCCCCTCTTCTCTCCCCCTTCAATCTCTGATATTCCTAACCCCCTTCTTCCCTCACTTTCTTCTTCTATTATTCCAAACCCCCTCCTTCCCTCACTTTCCCTCTAATATTCCTAACTTTCTTCTTCTCTCCCCCCCCCCCCCCCCTCCCCCCCCCCCCTTACCCCCCCCCCCTCTCCTTTCCCCCCCCCCCCCCCCCTCTCCCCCCCTCCTCTCTTACCTTCCCCCTTCATTCCCCCCCTCCCCCCCTACCTCTCCTCTCCCTTTCCCCCTCTACCCTTCCTCCTTTCCCCTCTTCCTCTCTCCCCTCTTCCCCTTCCCTTTCCCCCCCCCCTCCCCTCCCCCCCTTCCCTCCCCCCATATTCCCCCCTCCCCCCCCCTCCCCCCCTCCCTCCCCACTTCCCTTCCCCCTCCCCCCTCTCCCCCCCCCCCCCTCCCATACCCTCCCCCTTACCTCTCTCCCCCCCACTTTCCCCCTCCCCCCCCCCTAACCCCCCTCTTCTCCCACCCCCCCCCCCCCCCCCCCCCCCCCCCCCCCCCCCCCCCCTCCTCCCCTCCCCCTTCCTCCCCCTCCCCCTCCCCCCCCCCCTTCTCTCTTCCCCCCCCCCCCCCTCCCCCCCCCCTAACCCCCCCCTTCTCTCCCTTCCCCCCTCCCCCTCTTAACCCCCCTTCCTTCTCCCCCCTCCCCCCATCCCCTCCCCCCCCCCCCCCCATCTTCTCTCCTTTCCCTCCCCCCCATTCCCCCCTTACATCTCCCCCCCCTTTCCCCCTCTCCCCCCT
>OZ023143.1:19463900-19518900 GCA_963675895.2 Styela plicata | reverse complement strand
CTTCTCTCACCTTCAATCCTCATTATACCTAACTTACATCTTCTTTCACCTTCAATCCTCATTATTCTTAACTTACATCTTCTCTCACATTCAATTCTCATTATTCCTAACTTACATCTTCTCTCACCTTCAATCTTCATTTTTCCTAACTTACTTCTTCTCTCACTTTCAATCTTCATTATTCCTAACTTACCTCTTCTCTCACTTTCAATCTCTAATATTCCTAACTTAATTCTTCTCTCACCTTCAATCTTCCTTATTCTTAACTTACCTCTTCTCTTATTTTCATTCTATAATATTTTTAACTTACATCTTCTCTCACTTTCAAGCTCTTATATTCCTAACTTAATTCTTCTCTCACCTGCAATTTTCCTTATTCTTATCTTACCTCTTCTCTCACTTTTAATCTATGATATTCCTAACATAATTCTTCTCTCACCTTCAATATTCATTATTCTTAACTTACATCTACTCTCACTTTCAATCTATAATTTTACTAACATAATTCTTCTCTCATTAACAATCTCCAATATTCCTAACTTACCTCTTCTCTCACTTTCAATCCTCAATATACTTAGCTTATTTCTTCTCTCATTCTTAATCCTTAATATACTTAGCTTATTTCTTCTCTCATTCTTAATCCTTAATATACTTTGCTTACTTATTCTCTCACTCTCAATCCTTAATATTCTTAACTTACTTATTCTCTCACTTTAAATCCTTCATATTCTTTAATTACTTCTCACATTTTCAATCCTTATTATTCCTAACTTACTTATTCTCTCACTTTCAATCCTTAATATACTTAGCTTACCTCTTCTCTCACTCTTAATCCTTAATATACTTAGCTTACTTATTCTCTCACTCTCAATCCTTAATATTCCTAACTTACTTCTTCTCTCATTCTTAATCCTTAATATACTTAGCTTACTTCTTCTCTCATTCTTAATCCTTAATATTCTTAACTTACTTATTCTCTCACTCTCAATCCTTAATATACTTAGCTTACCTCTTCTCTCACTCTTAATCCCTAATATACTTAGCTTACTTTTTCTCTCATTCTCAATCCTTAATATACTTAGCTTACCTCTTCTCTCACTCTTAATCCCTAATACACTTAGCTTACTTTTTCTCTCATTCTCAATCCTTAATATTCTTTACTTACTTATTCTCTCACTTTCAATCCTTAATATACTTAGCTTACTTATTCTCTCACTCTCAATCCTTAATATTCTTAACTTACTTATTCTCTCACTTTTTATCCTTAGTATACTTAGCTTACTTCTTCTCTCACTTTCAATCCTTAATATACTTAACTTATCCCTTATCTCGCTCTCAATCCCTAATATTCTTAACATTCTTAACATAACTATTCTTTAAATTTAACTTTCGCTTTCACTTGCACTAATCTTCATTATACCTAACTTACCTCTTTCCTCACTTTCAATCTCTAATATTCCTAACTTAATTCTTCTCTCACTTTCAATCCTCATTATTCTTAACTTAATTCCTCTCTCACTTTTTATCCACAATATTCTCGACGGAACTCTTCTCTTACTTTCAATCCCTACTATTCCCAACGTAACTCTCCTCACAACTCCAATCCTTATTTTTCCTAATTCTACTCTTTTCTCACGTCCAGTCGCCATGGTTCTTAACCTCACTTTTCTCTCACATTCAATATTTATGATTCTTAACTTAATCTTCCTTTACACATTCAATCCTAATTATTCCTTTCTTAGGTTTTTTCTCATTTTCAATCCCTTCTATTTTTATCTTGACTCTTCTTATCTCCAATTGTCAATAATTTTATCTAACCCTTCTCTCACATTAAATCCTCAGTTTACTTAATCCAGCGTTTCTCTCACATTCTTTCTTAATATGCTCTTTTTTCACCCCATCCTCGTTTCTTTCCTCTTTAATCCTCCTTCGTTTAATCCTCCTCATGTTTCTGCTAACTCTTTTCTCATATTCAATGCTACAATTTCTTGTCTTTACCAACTTTAATCTCTCATATTTTTTTTATAACTCTTCCCTCTCTTTCCTTTTCTAATCCCAGATTTACCTTATCAGAAATTCTATCTTGTCAAGCATGAATAACCGATGGACCGCGTCTTATCGACGCGATCCGTCATTGACTCATATTTAACAAAAAGTACGTCGTCAATTTTTTTTTCTGATAGGGTTGCTGCCGGATGTACGTGCGATTTCTGGTTATGTCGAGTATATCCTGGTTATATTTTTTGGTATGTATAGATAATCAAAACTCAATGAATTGCGAAGACTAACTTGAGTCATCAATGCAAATAGTTAGACATAATGCGACCGTCGCGCACAATTAAATTTAATATTTCACAATTTACGGTGTAGTCTTTGGTTGCTTCTCCACATTATGCCGAGTGAACATTACTAACCGTCATGCCAATTTCAATCCCTTGAACCCTCTAACAAAACATTTTATTTTTTCTCAGGAGCTTCAATTTTTTTGTCTATTTCAGATTCCACAGAGAAATTCGTTTCGATAGACTTATTATTGCGTTACTTTCAATATTCCGTTTCCTCAATCACCAAACCCTTTTCTTCACACTCTCCTGCCAATTTCAACGGATACAATTAATCTTCTTTCTATTTTATCTTTTTTTTGTGCTAAGGTCTATTTTTCACCCTATATTTCACGCAGCGTTACCAGAATAGTACAAAAACACTGTATTGTACTCTTTCTTGCTTTTCTTCCTTTTTTTTCGTTTTTAATCCAATTCAATATTCACATTTTATATTTTTCTCTATTTTCACTTTTTCTAGTTTTCAAACAAATCTCATTCACCATATTTCACAATATCTTCTTTTTCCTGTTCACGTTTCCTACTCTTCCTCTTTTTCCTCAGCTTTTCACTCAAATTTTCAATAATTCACAGCACTCACCTGTCGTTTCTTTCACTTCTGAACTTTCCTTCATAACATTTCCTTCCTTTTCTGTCCAGGTTTCCCGTCTCACACTGTATTTCACTATTTTTCGTCTTCTATTTCTAATCAAACTTGCCAAAAAAAATAAAATTCTTAGACAGTGTTTAATCAATTTTTGAAAAATAACCTTGATCGCAAAATCAATCACCTTTTATCAAATATTTTTGTGCAAAACATCTTTCGTTGCGCATACGCCGCCGATCCGCTATCCATTTGTGACTCATGCTTTATAAAATACCAAGTCATAATTTGTTGAGGTAACAAGTTCGGCATTATATTTTGCATACTGACTATTCACTCTTGACCATCTACTTCTCTGTTTTCTCTCTTTGCATGCTTTCTCTTTCTCTCACACTCACTAACATCTTCCTCCCCACCCCAAAATTTACAGACAGCGTCACCTGGTGGTGTACCAAGCCGACTAGACTACGCAAAGACGAGATTCGATATCATGGCTCAACATAAAATGGAAGAGGAACGACAGCGAATACGGGAAGAAAGAGCAAGATTGCTGAAAGAAGAAAAACGATTGTTCGAGGAGGAACGAGAAAAAATTAAGGTAGAGAACAGACGATTTCCAGAGCTGTCTATATTTGTCATTTTTGGATATTTATTTTCCATTATTCGAATATCAAATTGAAGCATTTTACATCAAATCTGATTTGATCAGAAACAAATTTATCGAAATATTCATTAGGCCGTTTCGTTCCTCCCCTGCCAGAAAGTATGTGTTTTTCACTATCGCACAGTGCGCTCCGTTAGCAGTTCCTACTTAAGATGTGGTGATGATTTTACCATCGGCCAAGGCAGATACCACTCACTGCGCTTTGTTATTGCGGTTTCGTTCTACTTGGGATGTTTTCTGCTTAGAGCACAGCCTCTGGCTCCAAATCTTTTAGTAGCTCTGCGATTAAGAGACCGTTAATTGGTTTCTTTTTGGCACTGCTTTCGGCCTCAGGGGGAATTTCAATATAAATTAATAAAACTACTGATTCGCAGATACAATTCTTTTAAGGAAATGTAAAATTGCAACAAGTTAAACAAAAACATTGCTTAATGCTTTTATCCAATCCTCAAAAATGAGTATCTGATTCATTGAAAGCGAACATGCATACTGGTCGGTTCGAGATTGTGAATCGAAAGATGGAATCTTCAACTGACGAGAAAAAGGAATTTTTATGTAAATTCACTCTGAGCAAGGCCGGAAGCAGAGCATAAAAGGAACCAACCAACGGCCACTGAATAGCAAAGAGCTCTACAAGATGTAGTGCCAGCAACTGCACTCCAAGCGGAAAACATTCCAAGTGGAACTGAACTTGGTCCGGAATCTCATTCCACATCAACAAATGCCGTATTGTTACACAAATTCAAAAATCCTTGCTTTGTTGTGAAGTTTGAATTGAATAACTGAAGATCAGAGGCTCCGTATTGTTCCTTCGCCTATCTACGCTACTATGGCGATTGATTCAGTAATCTATCGCTTTCGGTCTTTCTGGAATCATCTGTCTCGTATCTAAATTAAATTATCACTGTCTATCACTGTCTATCACTGACATTGAAAATCGATTTAATCCTAAGCGTCCCATCAATAGCAATAATTCAAGTCAATCATTCTTTTGAATGAGCACTTTTAATTCCAGACCTCCCAGAAACATATAAACAATAGCACTATGCATGTTATCAACACTCATAAACAAACAAACGATGCATTAACATATTACGCTTAAATAATAATTAAATTACAATACATCAAACAGCGAATGTAACAGAAATTCAATGATACTAACGGATATTTTATATTCGTTTATATATTTTATACTACACGTTGAAATAGCCCTGGTGAAATAATTCTCGAGTCTACGGAAAAGATGATAAACATTCAGTTCAATTTTTCAATGCAGGAACAAGAGGAAAATGAAGAAGAAACCGAAACCACTGAATTGACTGAAAAATCATCAAAGAAACCAAACAGACTCGATAAATCTTTCACTGAATTTGACGTCATGGCAAAAAGGAAGAAAGAAGAAGAACGGGAAAAGATTAAGAGGGAAAGTCAGATGAAGTTGGAGGAAGAGAAAAGGATGTTCAGGGAAGCGAAGAAAATGATGGTGAATTTGAACATATGATATTTCAAAACAATTTCTCATACTAAATTAAATATCTAACATAATTCAAACAAAACTCCAATTCCAAAAGATTACAAAATCTGATAGCAGATCAATATTAGAATTTGCGTTAGCGTCAATTTTTCAAAATTTTGGGGGGCTTACAGGGCTCTTTTGGGGGCTGAGGAAAGTATCATAGCATAGGGCTTAACTCAACGGGAAAGTTTTGCCAAAGCATCCTTTGTTATGTATGAGTCACTGATGTGGCGCGGTTCATCAGTGGCTCATGCTTGACAAAATAACATTTATAACTGGAAATGCTAATGCCGGCCCTAAATACGCCAGTAAAAATTAAAAACTCTATTTCCAGGCCAAAAACGTGGAATCAGATGACGACTCTCAAGGAAGCCCTCGCACACACGTCGAGCTCCACAGAAACTTTCTAAGGTTTTTTTACTGAGTTTGATGTTGTTGAGAACGAAACGGGTGGAAGAGGAACGAAACAAAGCGTATCAACAAAAGCTAGCTCAACTCGAGGAGGAGAAAAGATTGTTCGCTGAAGCTAAGAGAATCCAGGAGGAAGAGGAAGAGGTAAGTGGACACTGATAATTTTTCTTAGAGTGGGAAAATGAGTGAAACAAATAATTTATAAGTAAAAATCATACTTGGGAGATACTGGGAGATGAAACAATATATTTTGTGAGAGGGAATATAATTGAGTTCCATTCAAGGTTGGCGAATAAGAATCCCAACGAAGAAGAAGAAGACAAAGAAGACCCGGGGTCTGGCACTGGTTTGAAATGCAGCTCCTGAAGTTGCATTTTGCCGAACATGTTTGGATTTGAGTCGCTGTAGTTTTCAGCACTATAGATTCGTGACGTTATATTGAAATAACTGATAAGATGACGAAATACAGTACAACATTTTAAAAATATTGACGTATTTAAGATGTTCATAAAATTTAAGCAAACATTATCTTTTCTTTATAATCATAGAATGAAACATCGGATGAAGATGTTACCGACAGCGTCAGAGTCCAGCAAATTTCGCCAAACAGACTTTGTTCAACATTGACCAACTTCGAGAATACGGAGAAACAAAGAGTCGAAAAAGAACGCATGGAGGCGCAAGAGAGAAAAATTAGGGCTATGGAGGAGGAGTTGAAACGTTTCCAAGAGGAAAGAAAGCAAATGAATGTGAGTTGTGTTTTCTAATCGGAATTTTTGTTTTATTAAAAATGAGCCACGAATGGACCGTACCTTGGCGGAGCGACCACCAGTGACCAATTTTTGACAGTTTGTTAGATTTGCTTTATTGAACCTTTTGACCCGAGTGAACGTGATATGCAGTATCGGTTCTCAGACTTTCAATCTGACTGACTTTAATTAAACTAATTGAATGATTCGTTTTGTTGTATGATGACGAGTAGTCTAAGCCCAGCCGATCCGGCAGGATTATATCATTCCAACAACTCTAATACTGTTCGTCTATAAATGTCCGCCGGTACAGGGCTTTAGTCAGGATGATCAACTCCAAGAAGTGACTATAAAAAAAACACTGCGAAATTTGTAGAAAAGAAGCTAGAACGTAGAAAAAGGATCGAACCATCTTTGTTTTGCCTTTAGCAGTATGATAGTCGACTTACTGCCAGTTCTGCTCGAATTATAACTATATCTTTCATATTTTCAGGACAGCGATAAAGAAGAAAAATCCGAAATTCCGTCACCGCAAGTGAAACAACCTCGGCCGAAGAAGTTATCGTCGAGTTTTACGAAGTTTAACGAGATTGCTAAGATGCGACAAGAAGAAGAGAGAAGAAGAATGAGAGAGGAAAAGGAGAGAGAACTGGCAGAGGAGAGAAGAATGTTCAAGGAATCGAGAGAGGCTCAGGTGGGTCGTTTATGTAAGAATTCTTGAATGAAATAGGTCTAGGACAGCGTTTCTCAGCCATGGCCCGCTGATGGGTCATTGAAACATTTTGAAGTGGGCCACAGACCAATAATGGCTTGGGGCAGAAATTGAGATTTTTTGATTTGATTGGAACATAGTGTTAATCCCGGTGCACATAGGCTTGCGAATGCGTCCGGTTGAATAAATAATCTGCTTTAAAATGCATTTTGCCGTTTTTGGTTCTAAACCTGTTTTATAGGTTCTTGCTTTCATAAAAATTTATTAGGCCACCGAATTTTTGTGCAACGAAAGTAGGCCAAGAAAAGAGAGGGGTTGAGAACCACTGGTCTAGGACAAGATGGAGTTGTATTGGGAAGTAAATTTTTTTCGCCAACAGCGCAATTACTCTTTCCACATTATTTTCACGAAAAAAAAAAACAATTTTAATATCCTGTAAGTTCATAAAATTTTACCTAAATTACTTTGGACAGACAGCATGTAACTTAAAAAAAGACTTTGTGGTTGTGGAGAAGACTCTGAACCTCTTTAGTAACATGTACACTGTGACAAAAATGCAACAAAATCACTTGTCTTTGACAAATTTATTTGGCAGTATTAAAAATAAATTAAAAATTAACCTTCTTGGCTAAATATGGGGTGTTGATGAAACGCACCGCGAGGGGTTATATCCCATCAACATGGCGTTTTTTTAACTTCAGAAATATTCAATTACTGGAAATGACCAGTAAATTTACTGTACTTTTGTTACAGTGTAGATATTTAGAATCAGCAAAGTCGATCAAGTGTGAGGTGTGTTTTCAAACACAAAACCAGAAACTGCACACTGAACATCAAACAATTCATGAACATACAAAGCTTGAGTTGATATAAATCACTGTAACAAAAGTACAGTAAATTTACTAGTCATTTGCAGTAATTGCATATTTCCAAAGTTAAAAAACGCCATGTTGCTGAGATTTATGCCAATTATGGGGTGTTGATAGACCGCACCTTCGCGGTGCGTTCCATCAATACCCCACATTTGGCTAAAAAAGTCAACGTTGATTTTTTTCAGGTAAAATTACTGTCAAAAACCAGTGATTTTGTTGCATTTTTTGTGACAATGTAGTTACTCAAAGTATCCTCGCTTTTAACTACTAACGCGAAGTGATAGATAAGTCACCCACGCTCATCACACAACAATGATTTTTTGTTCTAATTCCAGGAGAGTGGCAGCGACAGTGAAGATGACGAAATCTCCCGAGAGCCAAAGCTTCATCGACCGATCAGTAAATTGAATGTCAGACAACAAATGCAAGCAGTGTTGCAGGTATAATATTATCATTTTTTTTATTCTATGGCGCACACTGTAACAAAAAATGCAACAAAATCACTGGTCTTTGACAGTAATTTTACTTGGCGGTATTGAAAAATATTCAAAATTGACTTTTTTGGCCAAATATGGAGTTTTGGAGGAGCGCAACGCGCAGGTGCGGTCCATTAACAGCCCATATAATCGATTTTGGTCAAATTTGACCAAAATCGATTGCATTTTGCCATTGAAAATGAAAATCCTAGTTCATTTAGCACATTTTTGTTCCTATGAACGATTCGCGATTGATTCGAATAAATTGTGCTTCGAATCGAATCGAATCACCGAATCGAAATGCCCAACCAGAGTCATCATATAAATAAAAACATGAAGACTTTCCCCGTGGACATTGAGCGTGATTGAAAATATAATACTTTCAAGTCTGTTTATACTAATAGTTATAATTCGTAACGATAAATTTCCTATTTTTTTTATATTGGAGACAAAAATTAATAGTGAATATGGGATATTTATTATTTTTACGAAATCAGTCGGCGAATTGCTCAGAATTCTTTCGCTCATAAGATTCGAATCACCGAAAAATAAATTGCTGCAAGATAAGAAAGAAGTCATATGCAGGAGGCTCGTGGCCGCTTTGTCAGAGGAATTCATTATTTTTGCATTATTTCAAATAGAAACACAACACTGTAAAAAAAGTACAGTAAATTTACTGGTCTTTTGCAGTAATTGCATATTTCCAAATTAAAAAAAAGCCATGTTGGTGAGATTTATGCCAATTATGGGCTGTTGATGGACCGCACCTTCGCGGTGCGTTCCATCAACTCTCCATATTTGGCCAAAAACGACAATTTCAAATTTTTCTTTCAATACCGCGGAGAAAAATTACTGTCAAAGACCAGTGATTTTGTTGCATTTTTTGTTACAGTGGATAATCCTTCTTCATTCCAGGCCCAACGTGAAGTTGAACAGAAACGAATCATGGAAACAAAATTCTGCAGAATGACCGTTGAACAGCAGGAAATGTTCCTGGCAAAAGAGAGACAGGTGAGAATATCTTGGAGAGGGCGGGGGATGAGACTGATCTTTAAGTTGTGTTGGAGAGAGTGGATCGCGCAGTGCTAAGATATCTTGGGTAGAAAAATGTAATCGAATCTAATCTGTCAAGGACGGGGATTCCTTAGTTCTCATTCTTGCATTTCATGTAGCTCTTTGCCATTCAGTGGTTTCAGGAGACTTTCCAAGTGTGGTGTGTGTCTTGTAGCCTTGCTCTGTGCATGTCGTTGTAGTCTTGCTCTGGGCGAATTTTGAAATAAAAAAGGTTGTTTAAAGAGGGAATCACTGGTGGATCATGCCGATTATACGCGAAAAGTGTGCATATGTATACAGGTTGTATCATTTAACGTAATCGTCAGTCATAACCACGAACTGTATATCCGAGCTCAGATAAAGAAGTGGTAGATAGCTTTGCCATCGCCCAGGGCATATACCACTCACTGCACTTTACCATGACGGTTCAGTTCCATTTGGGATGTTTTCAGTTTAGAGTGCAGTTGCGGTACTACATCTTTTAGTAGCTCTTTGCTATAAGTAGCCGTTGGTTCTTTTCCTTTGGGAGCTGCTTCCGGCCTTGCTTTGAGTGAATTTCAATGAAAAAAAAAATCAGTTATAAAGATCGTATAAATCAGTCAGGTAGAGAACGCCAAAGACGCGCAAGAACATTTCCCCCTAAATTCTTGGAAATATAAAAAAAAATATAGTTCAACCTTATGGAAATTTCCTGCGCCACCTGATTACAATTTGATCTCCGCGGTTCAATACAGCTTGAGTATCACAAAGATTTTAGTCTGTTTCTTCAATTCATAGTAAAGCGTTTGTTTCACTTTCAGCTGAAAATTCTTCAAGATAAACTTGCTCGAGCGCAAGGAGAATATGAATACGGAGAAGAAGGAGAATATTATTCATCCGACGAATATACCGAGGAAAGTGGAGAGGAGGAGTATGAGGTTAGTGGTAGAAGACATCACCTTCTTTATTTATTAAATATGGAAATTTCGGAGGCCCAAATGCACGCATACATGTTATTTTATACTTGTTTTTATTACCATTGCATTGCATTGTGTAAAGCGCAGGGGTAACGTTTCATAATCTATTAGCCTAGTGGTTAAACATGTTGGCATCGCAGGTTGAAGATCTCGGGTTCGAGTCCATCTCGCTCATCCATGCCCACCACTCAACCCAGGGTGTAATAACTTGGGTAGGCTGAGCCGAACAGGGAAAGATCGTGTCAATGCCCACCATTCAACCCAGGGTGTAATAACTTGGGTAGGCTAAGCCGAACAGGGGAAGATCATATCTTTCCAGCAATTGTAACCCTGTCCGTTTATAGGTGGCCGCCTTAGACAAGGTGACCCACTCTAAGAAGTGGATATGAAAAAAATTATTTTAAACATCAGATAGCTTCATTGTGGGATTGAGCATCGAGTCAAATCATTCGAATCGAACTGAAAATGGTTTTTCTCGTCAGGATAAAAAGTTACACCGTTTTAGTGTATCCAGATCGTCGAAAATAAATCTGCGCTGTTGGCAAAAAAGGGAATTGAAATAAATGTGTATCGGAAACTCATGTCGACATCATTTCTCATGCAAATGCCTATGTTTATTTTCCTGGTTCCCAGAGTGATTAGCTCTTTACCTCTCTCTCTCTCTCAGTGTGCTTATGTTCAGTGACTTTCAGTAACGCCTGATAGATTTCAATTTTGCTATATAAGCGCTTCGCTCCGTGGGACATTTCGTGTTAATAGAATACGTTATTGAGGCCGCAATTTGGGCTGGGCATCGAATCGATTCGAAGCACAATTTATTCGAATCAATTGTGAATCGTTCATAGGAACAAAACGTGCTGGATGAACTAGAATTTCCATTTTAACGATAAAATACAATCGATTTTGGTCAAATTTGACCAAAATCGATTATATTTTGTCGTTTAACTATAAAAATTGTTGTTCTTAGACATTGAATATGAATTAAAAATATACACTATTAACTATAAATTTCATGATTTTCACAATGGAGACAAGTTGTAATAGCAAAAATGGGACATTTGTTATTTACATGAAATTAGTGATTCGATCTGATTTGAAAAAATTATTCGAATCAGATTCGAATTTCAAATGATTCGGTTTTGCCCAGCCCTAGTTACAATATGCGTAAAGTTATCTCGCCGATGCATTTCGTTGCGTTTTAAGTAGGGCTGGGCAAAACCGAATCATTTGGAATTCGAATCTGATTCGAATAATTTTTTCGAATCGGATCGAATCATTAATTCCATGTAAATAACAAATAATCTCTATTATAACTTTTCTCCATTGTGAAAATCAAAATGGTTTATGTGATAGTTTATTGTGTATTTTCAATTCACACTGGATGTCTAAGAGCAACAATTTTCATATTTTAACGACAAAATATAATCGATTTCGGTCAAATTTGTATTTTTTCCGTTGAAATGAAAATTCTAGTTTATTAAGCAAGTCTTTGTTCCTATGAACGATTCACAATTGATTCGAATAAATTGTGCTTCAAATCGACATTCAAATCGAGGCAACAACGCACGCGACAAAACGACAAAAAACGCAATCTATCTTAACGTCTATTGCGAACTTTGAAGTATGCAATGCGTTAGCAGTGGCTGATGACGTCTCAAAAAATAAATAAACTAAAATAAATGCCATGTGAAAAAACATACTTTATAACTCATACCTAATTAAGTTTTCATCCTTACAGAATCATGCTGAATATGTTGAACAAGAAGTAGAGGAAGAAGAAGAAGAAAGTGGATCGGAATCTGAGGAAGGTCCGTATATTTATCATTTGTTAGTGATGTAGGTCACTCAGCTCTTTTCGGGAGGTCTCTGAAGTTGTCGAATAGAAATTCACCGAGTTTTCCAAAGTGTGAGTCACAGATGGATCGCGCCGCAGAGGGGTACAGAAAATGAGATCGTAAAAGTAATGCTTTTTCAATTACACTCCGTTTCCAAGAGCGAAAATTTGCAATTTTCAACGACAAAATACAATCGATTTTGGTCAAATTTGACCAAAATCGATTGCATTTGTTGTTAAATATGAGAAATATTTTCCATTTAGCAAATTTTTGTTTCTATGGCCGATACGCGATTGATTCGAATAAATTGTGCTTCGAATCGATTAGAATCACGGAATCGAATTGCCCAGAACTCACTGAAATACTGTTTTCACGACGGGAAGGTCTCAATAAATCCATCCATCTATAATGGAGTGAATTATGGAGTATCTGTCCAGGGCGTTAAAATCTACCAGTTTTTTGCTTCTTTTTAGTCAGTCACCTTTCCAAAAAAACAGGCAATTTCGAACCCTGTATCAGAGGTCGAGATTGGTGCTGGGCAAAACCGAATCATTTAGAATTCGAATTTGATTCGAATATTTTTTCGAATCGGATCGAATCACTAATTTTACGTAAATAACAAATGTCCCGTTTTTTATTACTTGTCTCCATTGAGAAAATTAAGTAGTGCATAGATAGGTAATGTTTAGTGTAAGTAAGGTATAATTCACACTCCATGTCCAAGAGCAACAATTTTCATTTTTAACGACAAAATATAACCGATTTTTGTCAAATTTGACCAAAATCGATTATATTTTGTCGTTAAAAATGAAAATACTAGTTTATTTAGCAAGATTTTATGTCTAGGAACGATTTACGATTGATCCGAATAAATTTTGCTTCGAATCGATTCGAATAACCGAACTGCATTGCCCGGACCTATTCAGGTTTATATAATCTATTAAATTCACAACAGATTGTCACCCCGCTTCAACACGAGATGACGTCAGCAGCCCTGACTCTGGGTACACTGGGGCTCCCTGGTTCACTGAGACATTATCGAACGTTACTTTGACTGAAGGGAAGCCTGTGAGATTTGATGCTGTGATACATGCTGATCCACACCCCAAGGTAAGATTGATTAAAATATTTTTTTCTTGGAATTATAGCCACCGCTAGTTTTTTCCTTAGCGCATTCAGAGAATGGGGAATGCCATGGCCTTGCTTGTCGACCAAACGTCCGAGTGTGGCATTTTAGGTGTCTCGAAGTCAGAGATGTACGGACTTTCAATTTTACTCGTGCTGTCGGCGCGCAAGAGTTATCTTTTCTGTTTTTCCAATGTTCATCCAGAAATATCATTTTGGAGGGAAATGTTTGCACCATCGGCTAATTTTTGAAGTATTTTACAGCAATCTACGATTAAAATACCAATCTAAACTCAGAATTTTAGCCTGCGGCTCCAATTATGATGTCATAACTTGACTCCATTTTTATATTGACCCCCTTCTCTGCGGAAAAGATCCCAAACAGAACCGACCTATCCTATGGGCTTGCTGGTATTCTATGTCGTGTCTATGTCTATGTCGGAATTAATCAATTTGAAGAAAAAAAAATCCTTTATTTTCTCACAGGTAACCTGGTACTTCAACAACCGTGTCATTCGTAACAGTCCGGATTATCAATACATTAACAAAGGAACCCAGTATTCGTTGTACATGAACGAGAGCTTCATCGATGATATGGGAGAGTATATGTGCAAGGCTGAGAACAGCAAGGGAATGGCCACCAGTAAGGCTATTCTGACTGTTATAGGTGAGAGATGGCTCCTATTTTCTAGAACATTTATTCAGCTACCTATTGTAAAAAGGAAATACAAAAAATAAACGACAACGTCTTCGAACAAAGAACGCCCAGTCACGCCGTACTAAACGCAACTAGGGATGGACAATTCGATTCGGTGATTCGAATCGATTCGAAGCAAATTGTGAATCATTCATAGGAACAAAAACTTGCTAAATAAACTAAAATTTTCATTTTTGACGACAAAATGCAACCGATTTTGGTCAAATTGGACCATTTGTCAATTTTGTCGTTAAAATGTGGAAATTGTTGCCCTTAGACAGGCAGTGTGAATTGAAAATACACTATAAACTATAAAATTCTCGATTTTCACAATGGAGACACATTGCAATAATAATAATGGGCATAGCAAATAAGTCGAAAAAAAATAATCTTAGTAATGGGATATTTTTGTTTACATGAAATTAGTGATTCGATGCGGTCCGAAAAATTATTCGAATCAGATTCAGATTTGCCAAGCCCTAAACGCAACACAGGCTCAAGAAGTCATGCGCAGTGGGTTAATTTAGTTGGGTTGTGCAAGTCCAACCAGGCATGGATAGAAAAGCCGTAATTTATGTCAATAGTTACACTGTGAAAATAATGCAACAAAAACACTGGTTTTTAACAGTATTTTTACCTGGCGGTATTGAAAGAAATTCAAAATTGACACTTTTGGCCAAATTGATGAAACGATCGGTCCCATCTACAGCCCATAATTGGCGTAAATCTCATCAACATGGCGTTTTTTTGTACTTTGAAAATATGCAATTACTGCTAATAACCAGTAAATTTACTGTACTTTTCAACTTCTACCCTGTACCCTGTTACAGTGTACGAGGTAACTTTGGGGTAAAAAACACAATTGTGTTGCACTCAACCTGATTTTGTTGCGCTTCGTTGTACTTCAGACATAATTTCGCCTAAAATCTACACAGTGTTTAATACCACTCAACCCAGGGTGTAATAAAAGCCGAACAGGAAAGATCCTATCTTCCCAGCAATTCCAACCCTACCCGTCTAGAGTGGCCGCTAGTACAAGACCTTGGGAAGGGTGATCCATTCCAAGAAATGGCTATAAAAAAAATGGTTGATCTGTTAACTCTGTAGGCAATGCGTTAGATATACCATAAGAGTCGTTGACTGCTGGCTGTTTTCATTTGACCGTTCATGTCTAATAATCGGATATTTGCAACATTTTGAACCGCCTTTTGATGTGATTTGTGCCGGAAATTAACTGTTGATGGAAGGAACTCAAAGGACGCGTTCCATCAACAGTCCGTATTCTACCAAAACTAGGGCTGGGTAATTCGATTCGGTGATTCGAATCGATTCGAAGCACGATTAATTCGAATCAATTGTGAATCGTTTATAGGAACAAAAATTTGTAAAGTGAACACGGATTTTCATTTTTAACGACAAAATATAATCGATTTTGGTCAAATTTGACCAAAATCGATTATATTTCGTGTTAAAATATGAAAATTTTGCGCTTAGTGTGAATTGAAAATAAAATATACTATGAACTATACACTATGACTACACTATGAACTATAAATTTCTTTATTTTCACAAATGGGGACAATGTGTAATAGTAAAATGCGATATTTGTTATTAACAAGGAATTAGTGATTCGATCCAATTCGAAAAAATTATTCGAATCAGATTCGAATTTCAAATGATTCGGTTTTGCCAAGCCCTAACCGAAACGTGGACTTCGTAGTTTTACTGTTAAAAAACAGCGATTTGAGAGCATTTTTACAGTATATAGAAGGACAGGCCTCCCCGTCGGCTTAATTAGTCCGTATGTTTAAGGCTTCCTCTATTGACTATGTCAATGCCTCGTCCAATCAGAAAAACTTGGTCAGATCATCTTTTGTTGAGTATGCGTCACTGATCGACGCGATCCATCTGTGGCGCAGGCTTGATAAAGTAAAATCTTCGATTGAGGGGTTAGTGCTCGTTATGCAAAAAGGCTAAGAACTTATCGATCGGTCGACCACTGCACGAGACGGCGTGGCTTGACATAATCGTATCGTAACTAGGGCTTGGCAAAACCAAACCTTTTGAAATTCGAATCTGATTCGAATATTTTTTCGAATCGGATCGAATCACTAATTCCATGTGAATGACAAATATCCCATTATTACTATTACAACGTGTCTCCCTTGAGAGAATCGAGAATTTTATAGTTTATAGTGTATTTTTAATTCACTCTACATGTCTAAGAGCAACAATTTTCACATTTTAACGACAAAATGTAATCTATTTTGTTCAAATTTGACCAAAATCAATTGCATTCTGTCGTTAAAAATGAAAATTCTAGTTTATTTAGCAAGTTTTGTTCCTATGAACGATCCACGATTGATTCGAATAATTTGTGCTTTGAATCGATTCGAATCACCGAATCGAATTGCCCAGCCCTAATCGTAACCCCTTCCTTTGCTGAAGCATTTCGCTCTGCTATCTTGTCTTCAAGGTAAAAGTTTGTTCATATCCTAATTTATTTTTATATTTTTTCTGACAGAACTCGACGAATGAGTGAATGACGCTGCTGAATCATTTTCACGAAGTAATTCAGGTAGAAATCTCCATTGTACTGCGTTGTCGACCACCAGCGTTTTTGACTGAAACAAAAATATTGCGAAGATATTGTTTTTATGGACACACTGGCGTCAACAAAATGAAAAAAAAAACACAGGCGACATCTTTCTGACTTCTGGTCCATATTTTTAAAGTGAAGGACGATATTATTGTGCGATATGCACAACTGGTGACATGAAAACAATGTTTTATCAACGTTTTCAAACGTTGAAGGCGTTGAAGATATATTTCGCAACATTATTGGAAAAGGCACTAATAAATCGTTACATAGATGAAGATAAATACTGAATATCCGATCCCTCTAAATACTCAGAAAATTATGTATTTACTAAAAACCGTTTCCGTTGTAAATAACGATTATTAACGTTACTGACGACGATGAATCAATGTCCTTGAATTCTGTTCATCTCCCGTATCTACAATTTGTACAATTTTAAAAATATGAGATATATTTGCACCGTCAACTTTTTTACTTTTATCCTATTATTGTGGATTTTTATGAGCGAACCAGCAACATTTTGATATTGTATTTATTCTGATTATTTTTTTCCCATAAAGCTGGTTGATTTTATGTAAATTTTGTCGATAATAATTTTTATTTGCTTATAGGACTGAGCTATTCGATTCAGTGATTCGAATCAATTCGAAAACAAATTATTCGAATCAATCGCGAATCGTTAATAGGAACAAAAACTTGCCAAACGAAGTGAAATTTCCATTTTTAACGGCAAAATACAATCGATTTTGGTCAAATTTGACCAAAATCAATTGTTTTTTGTCGTTAAAATATGAAAATTCTTGCTCTTAGACACAAAATGTGAATTGAAAATACACTATAGACTATAAATTCCCTGATTTTCATAATGGAGACAAGTTGTAATAATGATATATTTGTTATTTATGTGGAATTAGTGGTTCCGTCCGATTCGAAAAAATCATCCGAATCAGATTCGAATTTCATACGATTCGGTAAATGTAAATTTTGTTGCTAATAATTTTTATTAGGGCTGGGCAATTCGGTTAAGTGATTCGAATCAATTCGGAAGACACATTATTCGAATCAATCGCGAATCGTTGATAGGAACAAAAACTTGCCAAATGAAGTGAAATTTCTATTTTTAACGGTAAAATTTAATCAAATTTGACCAAAATTGATTGTTGCTCTTAGACATTGAATGTGATCAGAAAATATACACTATAAACTATAAATTTCCTGAATTTCATAATGAAGACAACATGTAATATTAAAAGTGGGATGTTTGGTATTTATGTAGAATCAGTGGTTCGATTCGAAAAAAATCATCCGAATCAGATTCGAATTTCATACGATTCGGTTTGCCCAGTGCTAAATTTTGTGGCGTACAAAGTCAATTTTACTCGTGCATGGTACTTATTTACTCAGTAAAGAATATGTGAAGATTTTATACGTGTAAATACATATTAAATTTTATATATAAAACATCTTGTGTGAAGGTTTGTTTGGACTTCCTTCGTTTCGGGTCGAAAGAGTTTTACATCGTCAAGCATTAAGGCCACAATGCTGGTGATGGTAACCTAGATATTCCTTAAACTAGGTAAAGTAAAACGAAATTTCCACCAAACTAGGTGATGTATTACTAGGCAACCTAGATTCATTTCCAAAACTGGGTAGATCATAGATTGAAAACCAGTTAACCTAGTTAATTTTTGCTTGGCTGGAATCGAGGTATTAATATCTTCAAATAGATTATTTTGAAAGCCTTTTTCGAGATATAAATATGATTGACTATCTTTTTTTTAATACCAGATATCTAGTTTTTCGACAAGGTACTTTTTTTTGTATTGAAATTCGCTCAGAGCAAGGTCACAGGAGACAAATCACACTTGAAAATTATGAAATGCAGGAATAGGAACTAAGGAACCCCCATCCCTGATAGATGTCTATTAACGCGAGTTTTAAAGCCTTGTAGATCAACACTATCTGGAAAGCAGCAGGAAGGCAAGGAATTCCAGAGTTTAGAGATTCTTGGAAAAAAGCTTCTTGCATAGAAGTGTTTGTGACATTGTGGAACCTCCACAGTGAGTAGGTGCGAATTGGTAGCCAATCGTGTCGATTAAAAATTTTGTTCGGAGGAACGAGAGCAGAAAGTTCCCTTGAACAAAGAACATTATAATATCTGTGAAATAAACATAGCGAGGCAACGTTGCGGCGGTGTGTCAAACTTTACAGATCTTAAGAAAGTTTAGGGCCAATCATATTGATCACACGCCGTTGGATGCGGTCGAGCATGCTAAGAACAGTGACAGCGGCACTGCCCCAAATGTGACAGCAATACTCCATACAGGGTCGAATCAATGATTTGTACAAACGGAGAATGATTTCGGGAGTGAGATAATGGCGAACTCGATATAGAGAACCGACTTTCATTGAGGCTTGTTTAGCAATACTAGTGACATATTCATCCCAACTCATGTCCTTAGACAGTGTGAGTCCAACAAGACGAATATTTGAGGATTCCTACAGAACAGTACCAGATAATGAAATTTGAGTTGCATTCGTATTAGCGTAACGATTACTTGATAAAACTTTAGTCTTCTATGAGTTAAGAGTTACCGGCCAAGTGTTACCCCAATTAGTTACTGAGGCCAAATCACACTCAAGCGATTTTGCCAGAGCTAGACGTTGTTCCGGGAGGGATTTTTCGTTGAGACAAGAATATAGAGTTGTATCATCAGCGTAAATTACCAAATCACATATCAAATTATCGGGCAGGTCATTAATATATATCAAGAACAAAGCTGGACCGAGGATCGACCCCTGAGGGAAACCGGATGAAATGGAATAATTTCCTGAACGTTGTCCGTCCAAAACAACATTAATCTTACGATTGGATAAAAAAGATTCGACAATTGAAAAAACTTGACCAGAAATCCCATACGATTGAATTTTCTGCAACAGACCTTGGTGCCAAACTCTGTCGAATGCTTCAGAAATGTCTAGAGCAACCGACTGCCTCCCCACAGCGGTCAAGGGCACTTAATGGTAAAATAAGTATATAGTACTATACAGTATAGTATAGTTTATTTCGATTTTTGCCATGTAACAACACAGAATACTCGCAAAATGATATTAAAACCATGAAAATAGACAAAATCCATAGGGAGATTTAAAACGCCAACTCAATTTGACGCGTCTATTTTCAAAAAAAAAAAAAAAAAATAATGAAGATAACACAAATAGAAATCACGCGGTTATAGTACCCCGGGTGTATCTTCGTTTGCGCGATTATGTTGCCATTCGGGGGTGATGAATTAAAACAATTTGCTTGCAATGATCTGTGGAGCTGTTAACACAGTGCATTATGTGACAAGACACACGCAGAAATACGGTAATAATTATTATTATCATTGACGTGCGATGCAATTACACTCGTAAACAAGCAAACAACAGAGCAAACAAGCAACAACACTTTTTTTCGTGATCGAAAATTTCCACATAATTCATAGGGATGTGCATAGTCTAAACAATCATCATTTGAATCCGTCCATTTTGACGTGATAGAGTCAAAAACACAGAGAGTCCAGTCGTCCACTTTCTGCTTCAGCTACTGGCCTGACAGCATTTCCCCTTTTTTCGTTTTCTTGTTACGGTAATTTGCAGTGATTACATTGACAGTGATTGCAGTGAGGTATTGCACTGACCATCTTTACTGACTTCAACAACCATGATAAAAATTGAAGTGATCCAATACAAAAAATTTAATAAAAAACTCTGCTACGACAACCTTCAGCGAGCTATGAGAGACGCCCGCTGCGGCAATGGCGAGGACTAGGTGAGCAATGTACGTTTACCTGGAAGTTACTAAACAATACACGTGCATAGAAACCGTTGGGTTGTGTTGGAAAACGTTAACAAGCGTGCTCAGCAAGCGTAAAATGCAATGTTAGATGATACAAAAAGCTAGGAAAACTCAACCTACGCAACATTGTATTGTGGTCTCAACTTGTACTAAGACGTGGAGGGCAAGATAACCAGGTATCTTTCATCCTGCGGGAAAGGAAAGCCGAGAAATCAGTTTAATCATATGGCGAACCACGACCTCTTGTGCAGATACCAGTTCCGAATCGGGGTGAAGGTTTTTTTTTATTGATTATGGTATTTCTCATTTGCCCGGTGCGTTGTCCTGTTTGGTGGAGGAAGCCCTCGAGCCTGCGTCGTGACCAGAGATGCCTAGATCGGAGCGTATTCCCGACTCTTTACCGATTGAGCTAACCGGGCACTCTAATACCCATGTTGCAAAACAATAGAAACAAACATTGGGCTTTGCATCCCTAATTGTTCTTGGGAGGATAAGCAGGTTCGAATCCTGTCGGTGTTGGCTTATATGCAAGAAGGTCGCACAGTGGTCCATGTGACCTCGTCGAACTGGTATCTGCACGAGAGGCCGTGATTAGCGTGCAATTTGGTTATTTTCGATTATGATGCAACTGGGGGTCGACAATTCGAGGTCTACAGGGCTTCAAAATTCGCGTTAATTGACATTTATCAGGAATTGGGATTCCTTAGCTCCTCCTGATCCTGCATTTCATGTGGGTCTTTGCACTTTAGTGACTTCTTCTCCCGTGGCCTTGCTCTGAGCGAATTTCAGTAAAAAAAGGTACTGAATATTCGATTCTGTCGTGGATCGTTCATAGGAACAAAAACTTGCTGAATGAAGCGGAATTTTTCATTTTAACGACAAAATACAATCGATTTTGGTCAAATAGGACCAAAATATATTTTATTTCGTCGTTGAAATGAAAATTTTCGCTCTAGGATTGGAGCGTAATTGAAAATACATCGCATTAAGTCTGTTAAAGCTAATATTAGTAATCCGTAAATATAACTTGATCGCTTTTCATAATGGAGACAATAATATTAAAAGTAAAAAGGGATAATTGTTATTATGGAGTCAGTGATTCGAAAAAAATATCCGAATCAGATTCGAATTCCAAATGACTCGGTTTTGCAGAGCCAAAAATGCAACGTATCTTTCTTTCCCTATCGAAAAAAATCCCAGAATGATATAATTTCAGTGCGCGAAAACGTAAAATAATCGAATTCTCTGCAGCTCCTTCAGAGAGGAAGCTCATTCAGACATTTCAACACCCCCATGCTCACAGATCCAATTTTGAACATCTTTACACGACCCCAGCTCTAATTTTGGTTTGCTTCACCCCGAAACACCATAAAAATGGCCGTTTTCATTTTTGATCAGAAGTTTTTACCTGCGGCAAAATGACGTCGTATTTGGACAACGCAAATTGTCCCTTCTTCGTCCGGTGTTCTGAATACGCCGCACATGCAAGTGGCCAGTCTGAAGGTCGTTCTACACGTTTGCATTTTTCTAGGTTCGTTTCATTTTAACCTTTCAGTTTTACACAAGCGCAAGCTAATGGAAAGTACTCCTTCCGTTGCGTGCGTTTGTGCTTTGTACTCATGCGGACACGGGTAACGCAAAGCAATGCAGGCGTGTATTGCCGTTTTCATTTTATCACCCGAAACGTAATGCATCGGTAATACAACTTCACTTGTATTGTGGTCTTAACGCCAATTATTTACACACCATAGAAACTTGAACAATAGTATATTTCATGTACCAGTAAAAACGATTCAAAAAGCAGTCACGCATGAACAAACAACATTAACAAATTCGGACATTGTCGTCTGATGACGAGAGAAACCATAGCGATAATAGGGTGAAAGCAATGCGATGGCAGATATTCTGTATTTTCCTATAGCTATTTTTTTAAGTTTATTAAAATCCGCTCAGAGCAAGACTGCAGGTAGGGCTTGGCAATTCGATTCGGTGATTCGAAGCACGATTAATTCGAATCAATCGCGAATCGTTCATAGGAACAAAAACTTGTTAAGTGAACTAGGATTTTCATTTTTAACGACGAAATGCAATCGATTTTGGTCAAATTTGACCAAAATCGATTATATTTCTTCGTAAAAACATGAAAATTTCTGCTCTTAGTGTGAATCGAAAATACACTATAAACTATTAATTTCTTTATTTTCACAATGGGGACAAGTTATAATAGTAAAAATGGAATATTTGTTATTTAAGAAGCATTAGTGATTCGATCTGATTCAAAAAAATTATTCGAATCAGAATCGAATTCCAAATGATTCAGTTTTGCCCAGCCCTATCTCATAATTGAAAATTCTCCCGAACCCAGCAAAGTGTAAAGAGCTACATGAAATGCAGGAACGGGGAAAAAGAAACCCCTGTGATAGATGTCTGGTGATGTGAGTGCCTTGTAGATCAATTTTGACAGTCCTTAAGAGAGTTTTAGTGGGTCATTTTCGGATGTGAGCATTGAGAGGGATAGTTTAGTAAAAGCATAAAGTCAGTGGTAATCAGGGCTCAATCAGTAATTTTGTTTTCTAAAGTATGAGCCGATTGTCGGCGTGCCGAGTGAAAGACCCACGCTTGACAAAATATGTTTTCACAAGGTTTTTCTGTGTTGTAGATAGGGCTGAGCAATTCAGTTCGGTGATTCGAAGCACGATTTATTCGAATCAATCGTGAATCGTTCATAGGAACCAGGACTTGGTTAAATGAACTAAAATTTTCATTTTTAACAACAAAATCCAATCGATTTTGTTCAAATCCACTTCGTTCAGCTAGTAAGTTTTTGTGGCCAATTTAAGATTGATTCGAATCACTGAACAGAATTGCCAAGCCCTAATTCTGAAGAATCACCCCTAATTTTGGTGCGTTAAGGACTTCTAGGACTTTCGTACAATTTTAGTGGTGCTATATGCACAAAAGAGCCCCTCGATCTTATTACTGTTCAAGTGCAATACCCAAGGATGGAATAACTTGATAGACTCGGCCGGATCAGAGCTTGATGCTTTTCAACAACTGTAACCCAGTTCGCTCTTAAATGTCACACAGGGTGACTATGGAAAAAAAACAATTACACTATTATTATAGAAGATCATTTTTATCCTGCGGGAGAGGAAAGCCGAGAATACAGCTTAACCATATGGCGAACCACGACCTTTCGTGCAGATACCAGTTCCGAATCGGGGTGAAGGTTTTTGGATTATCGTATTTCTCATTTTCCTGCACATGGACCTGGTTGGTTGAGGAACCTGTAATTTACCCCGATTATTTCAGATGACGGCCATTTACATCGGGTGCCTGATCAGGTCACATTCTGATGATAATAATAGTGAAGATAAAAACAACATTAAAATAATGGAAAAAAGGAATTCATACATATCACAGAGAATGGCATTTTGGCAATAAAATGAAGAGCAAAAAATAGTTGGTTTCATAAAATGCAGGAAAGGTTGATATTTCAGTGGTTGTTATTTTATTTAGGCTGGGTAATTTGATTCGGCGATTCGAAGCAAAATCGATCGTGAATAGTTCATAGGAACAAAAGCTTTCTACATAAACATATAATTTTCATTTTCAACAACAACATGCAATCGATTTTGGTCAAATTTGACCAAAATCGATTGTATTTTGTTGTTAAAATATGAAAATTTTTGCCCTTGTACATGGACTGTGAATTGTAAATACACTATCAACTATACATTTATTAATTTTTAAAATGGACACAAGTTGTGATAGTGAAAACGGGACATTGCGAGTTCTAAATGATTTGGTTCTGCCCAGCCCTAATTCTGTTTCTTCAAGTACGTTTACAAATCAGAGATATTTTGAATAAACAAGTCTTATAGAGCAAAACTTAATCCAAAATTTTGGGCTTATCACCATATTTCATGCATTTTTTTAGATAAAATTAAATAAAAATATAGAATCTACATGATTCAGGAAAAAAAAATGGAATAACGAACGAAAAACACAAAAACAGGACAAAATGGTGCATTGATACTTAGCGTAGAAAAATAAAAGCATTTTACTATTTTATCATGCATGCACCATAGATGGATCATGTCTAATCGACACAGTCCATCTTTGGCCCATGTATGGTAACTGTGATGACAGTTAGCTGTGATATCAACTTTGTTCAGCTAGCAAGGTCCTAACATATTTCCTGTGTGACGGAAGAGGCGACTAAAAGGAAGCAAAGATATGGTAGATGGTTCTACAATCGCCCAGGGCAGATACTACTTACAGCACTATACAATGGTGGGTCATTATCGTGCGGGATGTTTTCCATTTAGAGTGCAGTTGCAGGTGTTACAACAATCCGCAACAATAAATTGGCCGAATTCATGAGCATAATATAGATTTAAACAGGCCCCAAAATGGAATTTTAAATTAATCAGTTCGATAATTTGGGGTTTGATTTAAGACTACTCTAGGTGATTCATGACGCATGGAGAAGACATACTTGAATATTCCCTTATCAATGTCTGACAACCAGTTTCAAAATATCTGCGACAAGTTGGTTATCCTCATTGCATCGACCAAATACCTAATCCAAAATTTTATTTTGCCGGCTGAGTCACTGATGGATGCTTGGAAGAACTTGTTCTGACCAAAGAATTTTCTTTTTATTGAAATTCGCTAGCAAGGCCGGAAGTAGAGTCTTAAACGAATCAACTAACGGTCGCTTAAGTGAAAAAAGCTACCAAAAGATGTAGTACCAGCGAAGAAAGAAAGAAACATGGCAAGAATCATTCCGGGATCTCGGTTTTCTTCGGGTGTCTGAATTGTTTTGCTATTTTCTTCATATAGACAAAAAAACTTCAAAACCATCTACACTGTTATTTCATAGCAGTATTGATGATTTTGAACCTTTTTGTACGGTTTGGTATCTACCAGGCACTATAAAAGAGATATTTTAACTTCTAACAAGAGATATATCATAAATATTGCCAGACACCCAAAAAGCGACATTTCTGTTGTATCCCATTTTCTTCGGTGTTTGAGTATCTGTCATTCTGCCAGTTTAGTGGAGTCAAACGCTACAGTCCAGAATTCATCGAAAAGTTCAACAGAAAATGAGAAAAAAAATAAAACAAGAATATCAACATACATTCGGTGAAGCGTGAAATTAAAAACAATGGAACTGAAAAATAACGTTTATGACATTACAAACATAAAAATGCAACACACCAAAATAAAATACTAGATCAGAAATATTTTTAAGCCATGTATGGGGTGCGGATATTGCGCTGCAGCAAAATCATGACTTAAGTCAGATACTACCATCAGGAGTAGGGTTCAGATACAGAGCAAAATGTTCCAAATAGTAACCACACAGAGCAAAATATTCCGAATTGTACTCCCACAGAGAAAAATGTTCCAAATTTTACCCTGAAAGAGCAAAATATGCCAAATTGTAACAATACAGAGCAAAATATTCCAAATTGTACTCCCACAGTCAAAAATGTTCCAAATTTTACCCTGAAAGAGCAAAATATTCCAAATTGTACTCATACAGAGCAAAACGTTTCAAATAACACCCAAACAGGACAAAATATTCCAAATTTTACCCAAACAGGACAAAATATTCCAAATTTTACCCAAACAGGACAAAATATTCCAAATTTTACCCAAACAGGACAAAATATTCCAAATTTTACCTAAACAGGACAAAATATTCCAAATTTTACCCAAACAGAGCAAAATATCGCAACTTGAACCTATACAGAGAAAAATATCCGAATTGTACCCATACAGAGCAAATTGTCCGAATTGTACCCATACAGAGCAAAATAAATATTTCTGATCCTGATTATGCTGACTAAACTACAATTGCAACGAGAATAAAGAAAATTAAAAGTTTAATCGGATGCCAGGATTTTCCTGCATTTCCTTGACTACCAGTATTGAACGGCTATTCCACTATATTGGTTGGGACATTTCCCAATTTGAAATTTTACTTTTTGTGAAGCACGAGCCACTGATGGCACGGTTCATCCGTGGCCCGTGCTCATGGCATCCATATTTGTTTATGATAATACTTTGTATCGGAATCGATTGGGAAATATTGATCGATTCGATTCTAAAATCTAATGATGTACGCTTTGGTGACCCGTAGATTTGGCCGAATCGTCTTGGCAATAAGCTTATACCAGTCCAGCCAATCCTTTCCGGTAGCGAATTCACGCACAAACACGAACAGCTCTATATAATAATATTTAGCGAGAGCCAGGGCCCCCATTATCTTCATGGAGTTAGCCCCAGCGGTGCAGCGTCTCGTCTTCGACTCTTATTAACACATTCGGCAAGATTTAGCATTAGAGAGTTACAGTTTATGCCCTGTCCAGGCAAAGTCTCTCGATTTGGTTACGACCCCCTCAGTCTGGCGATATTAAATTGTTTGTTCCTTGTATCAAGGACAATATCCAGTTTTTGACATTTTGCTAGAGCGATTCCATCAAATTAGAAAGAAGAGTAGAAAAACGATGAACATTGATCCTCCGAGAACACCGATTGCACACCATTGACGACGATCTGATGGAATGACAGAAAATAAAGTAAAAATGTAATTTTGACAGTAATTTGTTCACACCACTGACAATGATCAGGAGAATCGATAAATATGATGAAAATAAAGCTTCAATGTTTTGTTCAGCAATTGTTGCTCGGCTGAGGTGATAAGTTTACGTTCATTCGCGCTTCCGACTTGAGCTTAGATCAATTCCAATAACGTGGATTATTCACACTCGTAGGCGACATAGCCCAGTGGTTATCGCGGCTGGTTGGTGCCCTACGAGTCCGGCTCATTAATCCTATATCCACCACTCAACCTGGGATGTCCAACTATTCAAATACATTCAGGAATGAACATATTCAATACAGAGTAGTAAAATTCGTCATTTTAGATGAGATATATTCCAGAATAGAGGGAAATGAAAATGGGAAATAAAAATCCGTCATTTTTATTGAAAAATTTCGGACAGAATCAAGAGAAAAACTCGGCTTAATGAACAGGCTTAATGTTCTCTGCTTTCATTTCATTTAAATTCTGTGGGAGAGGAAAGCCAAGAATTCAGTTCAACCATATGGCGAACCACGACCTCTTGTGCAGATACCAGTTCCGAATCGGGGTGAAGGTTTTTGATTACCATATTTCTCATTTTTCCTGTGCATGGACCTGGTTGTTGGAGGAAGCCGTAAGCAGCGCTTACGTGAAACACCGAGGCGTCCAGCAGACCTCTAGCATATAGTCATCATCTCAGACGAGATTCAAACCTTCGCCATGACAATCAGAGATGCGAAGCTCGAAGCGTATTCCCAACGCTTCACCAATTGGGCTAACCGGGCACTCCACCCCCGGGTAGTTGAACAAGATGATCTTACCATTTGACATATGAGTTACTTTTGCCATCTTTCTAAGTACAGTGTCCATCCGCGATTGTGTGTTTTCCATCTCATGTCCGAGGCCTTCTAACATAACGGCTTGTTCGTCCAGTTCATTTCCAATAGATCTGGAAGGTAGAATGAGAATGAAAATCATGATTTTGCCGCATTATATCCATTACAAATTATCAATGTTTGAAAAAGATGTGCAGAGCTACATAACATGTAGAGCCAGCAAATGCACCCAAAGCAGAAAACATCCCCTACAGAACTGAATCGATAAGGTAGAGTGCATATACTAAGTGGGATCTGTCCTGGGCAATGGTAAGTTCGGGCGCGATGGCATAGTGATTAACACGTTGGCATCGCAGGTTGAATATCTCAGGTTCGAGTTCCGGCGTGTTCGACTTAACCCATGCTCTCCACATAACCCAGAGTGTAATAACTTGGGTAGGTTAAGCCGAACAGGAAAGCTGACATCTTTCGAAAAAATTTTAACCCTGTCCATCTATAAGCGACCGCCGGTACATGGCCTCGGTCAGGGTGATCCACTCCAAGTGACAATAAATAATTTGATCACTAGCTGCGAAAAATTTCAAATTCCCCTTCAGCGATATCAGCAGTGGAAAGGGCATCAAGACTCACTTTGACATGTTCTTCAAGATCCCGACGCTGTCGGCCACGAGATCTAGTTGGTCATCTTGCTGCTCGATCAGTAACTGCAATAAAAGAAATATGAGTTTATCAGATACAGAAAGATCTGGAAGTTTTACAAGTCTCAAGTTTCGAATCATAGAAATGGCTTGCCGAAATATTCAATTCGTGATGTGCGAATCATAAATTATACGATTTGATTTAGTCAGCGATTCGAAATCGACATATTCAAAAATGTATATATTTTTATGGAATGAATGTAAATTTTGATGTCGTTAACAATTTTCTGAGAAAATGTTCTTGTTTATTCATCATACTGTGATACTTCTGATTGGAATATTCGTTTGGATTTGTAAAAATTCTTCGATTCGATTCTGATTTTAACATACATATGATGATATGATTTTAGCCAACCTCGACTCATGGAGCAAAATTAGGATGTGCCGATGTATCAGTTTTGGAAACAATTGTCGACGAAACGACCTCACGGCTGAGGCTGCATCAGCCTATTGTCGATGGCATGGAATAAAGCAGTGAAAAGTGAAAGCACAATATTTCCAATTTGGTCAACTTTGACCAAAATCGAATGTATTTTGTTGTTAAAAAATGAAAAATTCATTCACTTAATTTAGCAAATTTTTGTTTCTATTAACGATTCACAGTTGATTTGAATAATTTGTACTTCGAATCGATTCGAATCACCGAACAGATGGACAGAATCTAATCGACAAGATGGTAATGGTAAATCGACAATTTTGTCAAGCATGAGCAAAATCATCGACGATATTTATCAGTGAATCAGAAATTTTACTCTGCCGAGCATAAGCCACAGATGTCCCGCGTCTCATCGACAAGATCCATCCGTGACTCAAACTTAACGAAAGACGTTGGCAAAATTTTTAGCTCAGGTTCATGCTCACCCTCTGTTGTTGTTGTGTGTCTTGTATGAATCGATCGTTGTCATCTCCCTCGATGTCTACCGTGGAATGATTAACGTAACCTCCCCCATTGTGGCTCCCATAACCGTTTTTATGAATTCCGTTTCGTAATAAACTCTGAAATATAAACATTATGTGACGGTTTTATAACCAGAGCTTTATTTTAAATGTGGGTCAATGCAGACTGGCAGAATGTCAGCTGCTCTACTACCCAGACACACGAACAAAATTAGTTTTATTAGAAGAAAATTTATTTCGTGATAATCCGTGGCTAGAAGATTTAAATGTCTCTCTTATGAGAGTCAGATACTAAACAAACTATATAAAAAGATTCAAAATCATCAATACTGTGTGGTGTTCAATAATGACCATCGAATGTGATGTAATAAACTGAAAACACCGAGTCAGAAATAGAAATAAGAAGCAATCCCATTTGAATAAAACTTGCCTACCTTTCTTGATAGATCATCAAGTTTGGCTTTGACTTCTGGACTTGATAATTCATCTCTCATTGAGTGAATTATTTTACGAGTCGAAGAAATGAAAGATTTACGTTCTTTAAGTTCCGCACCGCTGATTTTGAATTTTCGTGGATTCGCTTCAACGATTCGTGATGAAAGGAGTCAAGGATAAATGTAGATGGAATACGGTAAATAAATTTCAATTCAACTTCGTAACTTTAATGATAAACCAAAACTTTGGCAGGGCTTTCAACAGACAGAATGACAGGTACTCTTGCTACCCACACACCCAAGAAAATAGGTTGCACTCGAAGAAAACACAGCAGATGGCAATATTTCATTATATAAATCTTGCTAGAAAAAAAGTCTTCGTTTGAGTGTGTGGAGTGCAAAAAAAAAGGTTCAAAATCATCAACTCTGCTATGAAATAGCAGGGTTGATGGTTTCGAAGCTTCTTTGTCCATTTGATGAAAATGACATGAACATCTCGGTCACCGTGGGAAAACACCTGGTTGATGACATTAAAGCTTTTAGACATATACTGTTAGAGCGGGAGAGTCAATGATAGCATTTCCATAGTTTTGCACGTAATATATCTCCAGTAAATCTTCTTCTGATCGAAGTGAACCGCCCTACCCAAGGCCGTGTGTAACAGCGGCCACTTATAGACGGACAGGGTTACAATAGATGGAAAGATACGATCTTTTCCTGTTCGGCTTAGTCTACCCAAGTTATTGCACCCTGGGTTGAGTGGTAGTCATGCATAGGCGAGCCAGACTCTCCGAGACTCAAACCCAAGATCTTCAACCTGAGATGCCAACATGTTTAACCACGAGGCCATTGCGCCCACGAGATTTTTTCAAGCTTTTTTCTCTGCAGATTTAAATAGAACTAGGTACAGCTGGACAAATAGGCATTAAAACACCTTAATAACTCCTATCTGTTTTAACGAACTCTGAGAACCTCTCTCCTACTTGACCTGACATTTTCACAAGGACCTTGTCAACAGCTATCGAGAGTTATAGTGCTTGTGTGATTTGACCTCAGTTTGGGTTTTTATATTTCTGGAATTCACTTTACAATACAATAACAATACGATACAATTTATTCACAGTCCATCTGTGGCTCATGCTTGACAAAATACAAACTCTGATTGGGTTTGTTTGAAGAACATGTCGAGCGAAAAAATAAAACAAGACTTCATTTTTCTCTGGCACATGCTTGATATGATGAAATTTCCGACAATATTTCTTTTACAGCCACTTCTTGGAGTGGATTACTCTGCCCAATGCTGTGCACCAGCAGTCACTTATAGACGAGCAGGGTTAGGATTGCTGGAAAAATATCATCTTTTCCTGTTTGGCTTAGCCTACCCAAGTTATTACACTTTGGGTTGAGTGGTGGGCATGGATTAAGGAACCGGACTCGAACCGGAGATCTTCAACCTTCATTACCAACCTGTTTAACCACAAGGCCTTCACCTCACTATTGAATATTAACACAATCACTCTCTAAAAGGACTAAAAGCCCATATTATGATGTATCCTATCTTTAAATTTATTAAATTCATTAAATACAGACATAACTACTCCCAAAACAAGGACTGTAACTCCCTTTCAATTTATAATTAGAAAAAAACATGTAAACAAACAAAGGACACACTTAAAGGAGGGATCCTATTACGCAATTAAACACAGCCCATGGGGAGGTAAAACATGGAACTTTTGTGATCTGCTGTAGGAGATAACATGACCAAACATCATAGGGCCATCAGATCTTTTCAGTTCAGATATTGTTTCAGAGCTAAAATATCCTACGTACAATGTTTGAAATTCCGGACAATCAAAATTATGCAGTTATATCATAATTTATGTCGAATTTTACTTATAAAATTTGGCATAAATCATGATTTAGCTGTGAAAACGAGTAAAATTGTTGCAGCAAATCACACAAACGTAAAAATGAACACACTCAGGGTGAGTTATTCTAACACAAAAATAGCCCACAGTGTGGAGGAAAAAGGGAATTTAACAATTATACGTTGTACGAGATTAAATCACATGGTCAGAAGGTCATACGAGCAAATGATCGGACGATCTGAATTCTCAGATTCAATTTCTTTTTTTTAAATTAGCATATTCAATTAAACATAAATTAAAATTACGAATGATCTAGAAACCGTTTCAAGTGAGAATGAATAAATCGATCAGGAAAGAAAAAGAGTGTTTGAGAAAGGTGTTAAATTTACATAAAGTTCCAAATATTTAGGAAATGTCTATCGATATTCTCAATGTATACCATCTTATCCCAGACTGACCGAATGTCAGCTACTCAAACACCCGAAGAAAGCAAAAGAGCAATATTTCCTGATATACAGTATAAGTGGCTGGCAACGGATTAAAAAATTTGAGTGTCTGGCAGCAACCAAACTATTAAAAAAAGGGTTCAAAATCATCAATACTGCTATGAAATAGCAGTGTTCATGGTATTGAAGCTTTTTTGTCCATCTGAAGAAAATGATATGCACATTTCAGACACCCGAAAAAAACCACAATTCTGCCACCTTGTTATCCCTTGTACAAACAAATAATAATTATTAACGGCCGTGAGGCTTTAACAACAACAAAGGATAATTATCATCCACTGAAATAATCCGCATAATTTGAACGGCAGAATTAATTGGGATAATGATATATCACAAGGTGGTTATTTTAAGGGAGAGTATTGGTCTGTGGAATTAATAATTTTAAAATTGAAATATTAAGACGAGCGCGTTGGCCTAGTGTTTAAACATGTTGGCATCGCAGGTTGAAGATCTCGGGTTCGAGTCCGACTAGTTAATCCATGCCCGTCACTCAACCCAGGGTGTAATAACTTGTGTAGGCTAAGCCGAACAGGAAAACCAGCAATTGTAACCCTGTCCGTCTATAAGTGTTGCTGTTACAAGGCCTTGGACAGGGTGATCTACTCTAAGAAGTGGCTATAAATAAAATAAAGATAAGACTGGCAGGATGCCATATAATCGAAAACTTGAATAAAATGGTCTTTGGAAAAAAATCAATCATATGGCAATACATACAAAAACATTATGTCCTCATTATACAGAAATAAAAGTTTATATTGTAAGCTTTTGTTGGAACTTATCTAACATCTTCAGACAAAATTAATCATTTTAATCTTGTCTGAAGAAGATAGACTATGTTCTACTGAAAGCTTACAATAAACTAATATTTCTGTGGAATGAGAACATGATATTTTTGTATATATGCTTGATATTATCTCATTCGTGTATCCTTGTGAATTCTCTCACACACGGATCCAAGATTGCAAGAGACAAAGTGGAAGGGATAGTACAAGATATCAACGAAACAAAACTCAAAAACCTGCACATTCTCTAAATATTTAAATATTTTGTTAATTGATTCTGTAAATCTCAAATAGGATACGATGTCATTTTTATCCTGCGGGAGAGGAAAGCCGAGAATACAGCTTAACCATATGGCGAACCACGACCTCTCGTGCAGTTACCGGTTCCAAATCGGGGTGAGGGTTTTTGGATTATCATATTTCTCATTTTTCCTGTGCCTGGACCTGGTTCACATAGAAATCAAAATGACTAAGATATAAATTTGTAGGACGTTAATCGAATCGGGTGCCCGGTTAGTTCAGTTGGTAAAGGCTTTAGGAATACGCTTCGAGTTACTCATCACTAGTGCCTTGAGTTCGATTTTCATTAGGAATAATTATATGCGAGAGGTGTGCTGGACTCATCGGTGCATGGCGGTTTACATAAGCGTTGCTTAGGGCTTCCTACACCAACCATGTCCAGGCACAGGAATAATGTGTAAATGTTGAGCCAAAACCTTCACCCACGATTCGGAACTAGTGTCTGCACGAGAGGTCGTGGTTCGCCGTATGGTTGAGCCATATTCTCTGCTTTCCTCTCCCACGGGATAAAAATGAATTCCTAACCCTAATCCTCCAAACATTTTGAACAACCCCCACATCAAAATAAAATTCACCAATAAAGTAATATTCAAAAACATTACTCAGAGAGAACGACTGTAACACCTATTTCGGGTAAATAACAAATGTTAAAATTAATTAAATTCCCTTAAAATCACCAAAACAGCTGTGGAATGGCTATGTTGATTCAAAAAATTACATGCACCTTTAGAAATTCAAAACAAAAAGAGATTCTGTCGTCTCTCCAAACCATTTTCTCTTTACAAATGTACAAAGATTGATCACCGAATGAATAATGCAGAAAGTTTTACATGTCGTACTTCAACTGACAATCGGTCAATTCAACGATGGAAAATAACGACCCCACACACAAACCTCGGCTGAGCAAGCAATAGCATTATTGACCTACAACAAGGTAACCTTTCAATTATTTTCCACAATATAAGATACTAAAACTAATCAAATATTAGACTATTATCAAGTATGGGCCACAGATGATCGTGCCTTGATAGGCACGATCACCTATGGCTCATACTTGATCAAAAAATTTTCCGAAGCAACAGAAACCCTCACTACAATACGGTGTCATTTCAAAAAATGATGTATTGGCCACTTCCACTCATACCAAGTGTCAACTTTAACAGTGTTGATTGTCAAAATATGCCGGAAGAAATGATTACATGCCTCTACTGGGATTGAAAAATATTTTGGAATTTTTAATTCAAAGATATAGACATAGATGGTTTTATCACCGCCCAGGGAAGAAACCACTCACTGCACTTTACCATTGCGGTTCAGTTCCATTTGTGATGTTTTCCGTTTAAGAGTGCAGTTGCTGGTAAAATTTAATGATATAATTATATGTGGCGGATGGTTTTACCATTGCCCTGAGTAGATACCACTCACTGCACTTTACCATCGAGGTTCAGTTCCATTTAGGATGTTTCCCGCTTAAGGAAGGTTGCAGTGTTGGTTGTCAAAATATGCTTGAATGTATGATTACATTACATTACACTTCAAAGTAGGAAAGGAAAATTCAGAATGTTTCACTATTCCGGAATCGTTCCGGAATTGTAAAATCAATCCAGAACACCGAATCCTGTTCCTAAACTAAATGTCATCATCCTACATTCAATCAGGCGTGTATGACGTCACACAAATGCATTAGTGAGATTGATTTGTTGTCATGTATGCAGGCTGTAACCAGGCTACTTTCATGACAGGCTGTGTCCTCGCGATCGAAACTCAAACTCACACTTTTACATTTTCAAATGAATGTTGTCTACCGATGTTAATTAGCAGTTGAATTCTATTATTAAATTCAAACTTGAATTTTGGAATCAGATGCTTTTTATTCAAATCCATCCGAATCAAGTATTATGAATTGCCCATCCCTACTCCAAAGAATTGTTTAATGTCCATTTAGATGAAGAAATACCATATGATGAATGTATCAATATTTATATTGGTATTAGAGCAGGCTGAAGATCTTGGGTTCAAGTGAAAAGTTCTCAATATTATTTAATATAGATGGATTACAACAGATAAAAACCACACACTAACAATAGTCCAGAATCACAGTTTCAGAAGACCAATTTTCAGAACACGTTTCAAAAAGGTCAAAGGTCATAATTATGGAAGCCATAAATAAGAATGGGATAGAGAATTTTAACAATGGAAAGAAAGTTCAACAAAGAAATTGTATAAATAATAATTATGAGTTGATTGCTAATGTCCATGAACAGAATATTAACATCAAGTCCCGGCAAGTCCTAAGAAATAGCAGTGTTAATGTTTTTGAATATTTTTGTCTATCGGAAAGAGCGATATGAAGATTCCAAGATTTTAACAAACCTAATAGAAAATAGGAATCCTTTACCCAGTACCGTGTCTTATCGACTCAATCTATCGGTGATTCCTGCTTAACATCCATCACAGATGATAGATTGACATAAATGAACCATTATTTATGCCGGCATAAACAAAACGATTGTGAACAGATGGCAGGCGTTAAAAGAATTTTACCAGCCATCTTGGAGTCATGATTTAAGAGATTATGCTGATTACGCTGATATAAATCATTAATAATTTTTAACAACTGGAAATAACTGGTTCAAGGAAACAAACTTGAAATCATAAAAATCCTAGATGTCTGTTTTCAGTGTTGATCAGAACAAAACAAAAAAACACCACGTACAAAATTCGTGATTCCTAATCTCTGAAAGTATTTTAGGGGACGGGAAGCAAGATCAGGATTCCAAGTAAACATTGTTAATATAAATCTTGATTTCACAACCAAACTAGTTTTCAGATATTTAAGGTAAGTACCTCCAATAAAATGAATACAGACCGTTTTTATTGTTTAATCAAGAATAAACCATGGATGAATAACCATGACATTGCAATCCATCCGTAACCAGTGATATCCTTATCCAGATAGGCAGGTATTTTATAATTCTGATTAAAAGTAATTTCCTTTTCGATTATTTTTAAATTGATTCTTTTTGCAGTGAAATCATGATACATGCCAAATTGTGTGTTGAAAAATTGACATAAATATGAACTTTGCTATCGGTCTGGCGGACGTGGGCTAACTACTTATACTTTCTCTGTGTCTTTGCGGATCTGTACAAAGGAATATCTTTATATTGCATGTAAATTCCATTTTGTCACATTTTTAAAATGCTTGTCTGAAGAAGTCAGACTTTGGTCAGAAAAAAAGTTTTAGAAATAAATCAGTGTAAGTGTGAAGCAAGACTTTGAACATCATCTCTAATATGGACTTTGCTGCGAAATAGGGAAAATATGATCAAATACCAGGAATTTTCTTTTTTTGATACACTGGAATATTTTAATTGTGACCCACGCCAATTGTGACCTATACACATACACAAATTGATTTCTGTAACGTTTCGTCTGTCCAAAGTCAGACTTCCTCAGACAAGCATTTTCAACAATGATCATTGGTGAAAATGCTTGTCTGAGGAAGTATGACTTTGGTCAGAAAAACGTTACAGAAATAAATTTGTGTATGTGTGTAGAAAGACACTTGATCCTCTTGTCTATTAATTTATTCTCTTTCTATAGCATCCTTGCTTTTAGCGTATGGATCCACTTAAGCAAAGGCATAGAAGCAGGAAAAGTACCATAGTTAGTCCCCCGTTAAGCCGACCATGAGCAAACTGAACATAGCATTATTTCAAATCAAATTTCTGATTGGGCAAATTTGTGGTTGACGAGCCATTTCCGTTGGATAGATTTACCCTCAGGGCTCCAGCAACATCGATTACTATTTTTAATACGAAATTGAAAAAATATTTGCTGACAATGATAAATTACGGAAAAACAAAAATAACGCTGTAAAATTTGACATAGATGATGACTTGGTGTAGGGGACACGGTTTAATTGCTCATCCTTTTATTATATTTTGTATTGGTATAGTAATAATATTGACTTTCCTACAAAAATGGCAAAATTATAGTTGGCTGTTTCAAATTGTTGAAATATCCTCTTCATATATCGAATATTGAAAATTATAAAGACAGTCCTACCTATCAGTCGACAAAATATCGAAGAAAATATCAGGGAATTAATTAAAAACTCAAATATTTCAACTAATTTTGTACATTACATACCATAACATCCAAAATTTTGATGAAAAACATCAAAATTTTAAAAAACACAAAATGTTTTTTTCAACATTTCAGAAAAATGAACAATGAGTCATATCTGTGCACAAAATGACAGAATTTTTGAAAATTGACCTTTCGCGCACATTAAATATATTATAAATATATTTAATTTATCTATTGGATAACCCCGTGTTTCTCAGAATGAAAATATTTGCGTTAATGATTTCAGTTGTTAAAACAAACAGGTATGATAGCCAACATCTATCATTAAGCAACAGATTGTTTTAGAATTGTCCAAATACACTCAAATCAGCGATTTCAATTGTCTAAAATAAATATAGTAGAGTGTTTGATTAAAATTCTACAAGTAAATATCAATTGAAAACAAATATTTTGATAATTTTTTGCAACATAGACAGATCTTATTTGCTTATCTATAATAAATAATGCTTCGTTCAATCAACATTAGTTTCAGTTGAATGAGTAATTTTTGGGCAAACATTGATATAAATCTGTTTACAGTATAAAATCAAAATCAATTCTAATAAAACAATTTTTTTATCAAAATCCTCTTGTTTTTTTATCACTGCAAGATGTCAACAGAAATAAAATTAAATTTGTGTGAAGCTTTGAATTTGCCTAGTTAATCTTGCTACCGTATCCTTGCATTCAACGTATGTTATACGTTGAATGCAAGGATACTGTAGCAAGATTAATTAGACAAATTCAAAGTTTCAATGGATGATGATGGATGGATGGATTCAATGGATGATGATCCACAAATACAAAGGCTTAGAAGATGGTTAAATGGTAAGCCAGCATTACCAGGGTGACAGAATATTGTTTTTTTCAGGTGTCCGAAATGTTCATGCCACATTTTTGGGGATAAACAAAAAACCACCAAGAACACTATTTCATAGCAGAAGAAAAAATTCTGCCACTTTATACAGAATATGTTATTATATATTCTCTCATCATCGAAAAGTATATCTCCGTT
Organism: Styela plicata; assembly: GCA_963675895.2. Taxonomy (NCBI): domain Eukaryota; kingdom Metazoa; phylum Chordata; class Ascidiacea; order Stolidobranchia; family Styelidae; genus Styela; species Styela plicata. The sequence continues at coordinate 19,480,398 of OZ023143.1, read as the reverse complement.
CTCCTGAGAATAGTATCAACAACTTTTGTACTTAAAACGGTGTTAATTACACTGACATAAAACTATATCCCCCACGGGAAATCATATTTAGGGCAAACACCTGCTGTATTGATGTCTTTAATTAACAAAGTAACTGCAGTAAGGATCTTGAAATAACGCTAAAATTATAGAGCGTTTGCCACCATGGTATTCACAGTTTCTGACTATTTGCTCATCCAGTGAAATGAGAACGATTTTTTGTCAATGTTTTGAAAGACAATAATAACAACATCGCTAACCCAAAAACTTTTTTTAAGGTATTTTTTGTTAAGTTTGTGTTACTGATGGATCACGGTGGCATGATGAAACCGACAATAGCTGCCGAATTTACTTCAACGAATGACTTGGGTTCAAACCCCAATGGTGCCCTTGGGTGAGGCACTATAACCCACAACATTGGAACTATTCTTGATAATATCACCAGTTCCTCATAGGTTCCACACGGGATGCAATAGCAAGATAAATCTCATAACCCGATATTATTGTAAACATTGTTAATTGTACACTGTGAAATAAATTTCATTTTATTTCGATCAGACGCGGTTCATCTGTGGCCATGTTTGACGAAATAAAATTTCAGATTTCAATTGGACCAATCATAAGTTGGAATGACCAAAAACTATATTTTAGGTGTCAGAATCTGATTGACACATTTTACTGGTGAAAGCAAAAATAAAAAATTATCAAAAAAAAAAAAAAAAACGAAATATACTGGAGCATTTGAACATTGACAATTGTGACTGAACACATACACAAATTTATTTCTGTAACGTTTCGTCTGACCCAGGTCAGACTTCTTCAGACAAGTATTTTCAACAATGTTATTGTTGAAAATGCTTGTCTGACGAAGTCTGACCTTGGTCGGACAAAACGTTACAGAAATAAATTTGTGTTTGTATGTAGAGAAAGACCCCTGAACCTCTTGCATAAAAAAAACACTTGTACCAAATATTTTCAAAAAATTTTTCGTGAAATTTTCAAAAAAACATTAATAAAACAATACATCCCTAATCCATTCACGCCCCCAAATCCACCGGCCTTAAAGTCTATAAATAAAACCCCAAATGAGTTCAAGCATCCTTGAATATCATAATCAGTGTTTACTTAGCCCGTTCAGAGCGTAAATGCATCCGGTTTAGAGGGACAATCAGTGCGAAACATTGGGTTTATCCTTTAACAATGTGAGTCACAAAAGACGGTCATCATGGATGAAGGATTATCCCGGAATGATTGCTTTTTTATTGAAATTCACTATTGAGCAACATCTGAAGCAGCACGGACGACCACACAATGACAATAAGGTGCTACAAAATGTCGTACCAAGAATTGCACTTTAGTGGAAAATATCCCACATATGACTTGAATCACTTATATATAGTAAAGTACAGTAGTAGTGGTATCTGCCCTGGGTGGATATAATACCATCTACCATTTCTGTTTTTTGTAATCGGCCCGTACGACGTAGGAAATACTTTGGGGAAATTCAAAATTACTAACATACAGGACACCAAATCCGTGGCATTATAAGTTCGCTTGGCTTTTGATAACAGTTTTTTTTTACCAAGCTTTCGCTAGAGCATAGTCTAGCTTCGACGGCGCTGGAATATTTTCTAGCGAAAGCTTCGTGAATAAAAATTTTATATAATGGGGTCATTGGGTTTTGTATGTTTTTAGCAAGTGTATCGTGTTTAATTTATAACGGAATTGTTGTTTTGTTAAAATTAAACTAGAAGATTACGATATTCATTTTCGGTTTCTATGAATCGACCACTCCCTATTTAAACACTGTATAGTTATGTGCATATGCACCGTAATCATTCGTTTATATTCAAATTTTCTTGTTTTGCAAAATTTAAATATGGAGAATATATTATTCATTTTCGGTTTCTTTAAATTCAATCCGTAGTTAAAAACTGACCAGAAATTTAGAGGTTACAAATGGAGAACAGCAATAGAAAGTTCAATCCTTGCCAGTAGTAATTTTGTGTTGCTGAAAAATGGCTCAACAGCTATTTTTAACCAAATCCGCAAAAAAAAGCGAATTTGAAAAAAAAAAAAAGCTAAACCCTGGCACAGGTTCCAAATAAAATCAGAATTATCAGTAATGAAATTTTTTGCTTGAAACTAATTGTTTGAAAAAGGATATCTATCGTTTCGTCCAAATCTTCCAAGTCCCACTCAATAGACCGGACGCTGTTTCGTAAATCGTTAGTCATTCGTTCGTATTGGTCACGCTTGAGTAAACTTCCATCTGTGAGTAATGATCGCCATCTCTCTTGCATAACTCGACAGTTATCGACAGATTTCTCCACTTCACTGAAAAAAAGGAGGTTGAAATAATAAAAACATTTTTCAAAATTAGTTTGCTCGAAAGTTGTTGCTTCATGAGCTCAATTGATGAAAGAGCAGGAAAGAGTAGGGGAACATGCTTGAAGCAACACACCTCTAATCACCCTAGGTTTGAATCCTGTGCAGAATTATACGCAGAAGATTGCTGGACTCCTCACTGGCGCTCGGTGGTTCAAATAACCGGTGGTGATGACTTCACCAATAACCCCGCCCTTGTAAAGGAAAACTTAGGGAGCGACTGGCATCTGCATGCGAGGTCGTGGTTTACTAGGTTGGGTGAGCCCTTCCTGGCTTGTCCGTTCCCTCAAGATAACAAAAAAATCCCTATCACGTCCTAAAGATTTGCTGGGAATATTTATCTGAAATGCTTTCCATTTAAGAGTGCAGTTACTGGTACTACATCATTTCATAGATCATTGCTATCAAGTGGCCGTTAGTTGGTTCCTTTTGGGCCCTGCTTCTGGCCTTGCTCAGAGTGAATTTCAATAAAAAACAATTATATATAGAAAGGTAAGTCATGCAAAACCCAACAACGATTTGTCTGTATTGATTGTGTGCCAGTGTAAAGATTTGATAGACAAATAATGTAAATATATGTGTAAAACATAAATTTTACTGTATCCAATATATCTATTTACAACATTAGGGATATTCATTTAATTTTTGACATCTTTGATGGAAAAACGTCACCGTTATTGTCCTTTCCGAACTCACTGCGAGACATAATCAACAAATAAATGTAAAATCAATAAAACAAATCAATTTCAAATCTAAAAAAATTGATTTTTTCAGAGTCAACATTTTCGACTTAGTAAAATCAATAACATTTGACATTCAGTTTAAAATACCAAATATGTAAAATTTAACCATAATCAGTGAAATTGTTTGCCCAGAACCGCTGTTGAAACATAACGAAGGACACAAATGAACATTCGAATCAGACATGATTGGTTTTACAGAATCGGTTTGTAAATTGATTCTAAAAGTAGCATTTGTGCCGGAAGCATGACCATATTTAGCTATTTTACTGTAAAGTCATGATTTATGTCAAATTTTATGTTCCAAATTTGAAATTTTTTTGACTTTTGAATATTCTAAACTTCTGAATGAAGGAAATTTCATTTCTTTTTAGATTTTTTTAAAATTTACTCATAGTAAAATTCACTCGTTGTAAAATTGGACCTAAATCATGACTTTACAGCAAAATAGTTAAAATATGGTCAAATATCAGCAAAAGCGTTGAAACATTATTCTAAAGATACAGTAAATTAAACTAATTTAAAAAAACACACCCCCCCCCCATGGTTATGGTTATTTAATGCCAAGTCAATGATCGTTGCCCTTGGCACTTTATTTCAGGAATAGTTTAATGTCATTAGAAACAAGTGACACATGACGGTGTTACATTTCAACAAAACGAAAGAAATTTTTGTGAAACAGGCATGATCAACTCGACCTAAATCATTCTATATCTTATTTCTAAAAGTTGGTGTGCTGGACACAATACTTTTGAGTGGGGATGTTGGGAAAAAAACTTGACCCATGATGATGAATGGGAACATCAACATGTTAAATTTCATCAATCAACGAAATTTTTGTTTAAAAAATCTGTCAAAACAGAATGATTAACAAAAATGAGCATTCGAAACAAGCGCGATCAATTCGACAAAAGAATGATTAACAGAAATGAGCATTTGTATCAGACAAGAGCAAGTAAAATTCACAAAAATCAATAAGATTCATGTTCAAAACATCTGCCGAAACAGGATGACAGAAATGAGCATCTTAAGCATCAGAATCAGACATGATCGATCAACAGAATCAGTTTGTATCTTGATCCTAAAAGCTGGTGTAACAGTACTGAAGATGATACTTTGAGCAAATCTTAATGATATTTTATTTGTAGGGTGTCCACATCTGAGCAGTCAGATACTCATACCGTTTTTATTTCTGGATTATTCTTCGATTTGTTTTAATTTTACAATGAAATCATGATAGATGCCACATTCATGTTGAAAAAACTTGCTATATAAATCAAAACTTTGCTGTCAAGTGGGAAAAATGCATTTAAAGATCAGCAATTTGTTTAATATTCCTGAGATTTTAACTTAACATTTTTCTATTTATATATTGAATACCATTCAAACCAAAACATAAAGACAGCCATAATACCAACAAACTTAAAAATTAATTCAAAATAAAAGACCCCCACGGTTATCGTTATTTAATGTCAAATGAACAATTGTTGCTCTTGGCATTTCAATTCAGGAATAGTTTAATGTCATTAGGAATAAATGACCTGTAATAACGAATGGAAACATTTGCTGAGTATGGCAATGTTGTTACGCCTGAATGAAAACCAATAATGGAGACTTAAAATAAACATTGCTCAGTAAGTTGAGACGTAGGTTTCCAGCTAAATCGTGATTTGTAGAATATGCTGGTATTGCTTTACATACAAAAGGAAAAAAAAGAAAATTTATTTATTAAAGAGCAAATCAGGGTAACAGAACCTTCTTTTTCCTGGGTATCTGAAATGTTTATGTCAATTTCTTCCGATAAACAAAAGAGCTTAACAACCATAAAGACTGTAGTATAGCAGTATTGATAATTTTGAACCTTTTAAACAGTTTGGCCGCTACTAAAAACTCAAAAAGACACTTTTTGAATCGTCTAGCCACAGATGTATCATGAAATATTGAACATTTGCCACAAACTTTCTTCTGATGGAGGCTATTTTCTTCAAGTGTCTGTTCAGGTGTCGGAGTCTGTGTTGCATGATATATACTGTATCACTTACACAAAAAACGAAGTCTTAAGTCTCCTTTTTACAGTATTTGTAGTAAAATGACAAAAAAGTTACTGGAATCATCAGCCGAGCTATTAGAAAGCATTATCGATGATTTTGAACTTGAATCTGTCAGACACCCAAAGAGTAAAAGATTTATACCGAGATCCTTAAGCCCCACCTAAGTCAGTTAAATCAAGTTTGAGCCACAGACGAACCCTGCATGCTTGGCCAGCATTATCCATCAGTGGCCCATACCTGATAAAACTTATGCTATTTTAAGAATAATTTAAATATCATTTGGGATAATTGATCCATATCGGCGACATAACTTGCGTCACATAATGTTATTTATAACTTTGCAAACTCTTAAATAAATAAATGACAATCATTAAATATTTAATGGCCGCGCGTAGGAATAAAAATATTATTCAGGATGGTATTTACGTAGGGTGTTTGAGGAAATAATCAAAAAAAAATATTTAACCAAACAGATACCGGGTTAGAATGCGGTTTAAAAATAAATTTTATTTTCTTTCGGATGTCCGAAACTTTAATGTTCTTTTCCTAAGTAAATAAAGTTCTTTGAATTAGGAGCAAAATTTAACTAATCTGATCAAAAGATACTCCAATACCGGAAAACTTTAATTTTAAATTAACTACTTCTTTTTACTATCGCCCAAGGCAGATCCCACTCACTACGCTTTACCATGGTGGTTCAGTTCCGTTTGGGGTGTTTTCCATTTAGAGTGCAGTTGCTGGTACTACATCAAGGCAGTTGGTTGGTTGGTTCCTTTTCGGCATCTTCTTCCGGCCTTGCTCAGAGAGAATTTCAATAAAAAATCAATCTTATTAGTCCAATTCCTTTCTCTTTACCATACCTGGATTTTTTTTAATTAATATGGAAGACAAATAATTTTTTTAATATCAATAAAATAATGAACATGTAAAAATAGATATTTGGTTCCTCATTATACTCCCGAATTGAGGATATTGGATTTTTTTTATTATTCTTTTTCTGAATTTATTTTAAATATCTTTAATCAAAAAATAGGCAGCATAGAAAATTTTCTTCAATTATCACGAATGTTCAATTATTTGGAACAAAATGCTGCATTGGGCTGCGATCTGGATTGGAGCTGTTGAAGGAACAAAGCAGACCGACAGAGTGTCAGCAACTCAAGCACCAGAAGAGATAGGTAAGCAATTCCATCAGAAGAATATTTAGCAAATGGGCAATACTGCTATGAAATAGCAGTGTTGATGATTTTGAAGATTTTTATTCGTCTGAAGGAAAGGACAAACATTTTGGACAACTGGAAAAAACAGATTCTGTCAATATAGACCTGAGTTTAAATAATAAGAGAATCCAATTATTTCATATTTCAGATAATCGATGACTTTGACGATATTTTGCCGATTGTAAAGCATAACGATCAATCGATACAAAAAATAAAGTAACACCTGAGAAACAATATTCTAAAACAATTGCTTAAGTATATATTTTTTTACAGCCACATCTTAGAGTGGATCACGCTGATCGAGGCCCTGTACCAGCTGCCACTTATAGACGGACAGGGCTAGAATTGCTGGAAAGATATGATCTGTTCATGTTCGGCTCAGCCTACCAAAGTTACTACACACTGGGTTGAGTGGTGGACATGAGCTGGACTCACTCGAGATTGCACTTCATTGTCATTAATGAAAAATCATGAAGGGGAAGTCTACACCTAGTTCAGATTTTATTTATTTTATCAAAGTTCGCCCAGAGCAAGGCTGCAAGAGACAAATCATACTTGAAAAGTTTCCTAAACCACTGAAGTGCAAATAGATACATGGAATGCAGGAAGAAGAACTAAGGAATCCCCATCCCAGACAGATGTCTATTAAAGCTGAACATATAAAGGAGACTGATCAAGAGATAGTGGATGGTTTACTCACTCTACCAGAGTGGCAGAATGTCAGGTACTCAGACACCCGAAGAAAATGGGTATTTATCAGCAGAAAATTTGGTCAAATTTACATGTGATATATCTATAGAAGAATAAAATGTCTTTTTTTGAATGTCGGGTAGCAATAAAAAACTGTAAAAAAAGGTTCAAAATCATCAATACTGCTATGAAATAGCAGTATTGATGGTTTTGAAGCTTTTTTGTCCATCCAGAATAAATGGTATTCTGTCATCCAGATACAAGAACTTGCTCAGGTTTAATTCAAACACAAAAATGAAAAATGGAACTTGAGTTTTGCTCCAGAAGTTGACATTATAATATGGAAAACCAGGCTTGCAAATTACCTCGTACTAATAGCTCTTGATGAAACCATGATAATATTTTTAAATATTCATTTCAAAGATGAAATATTGAATCTTAAGGTTCGTTTGGCACATTTCCTGTGTAATTTTCAGTATTGATTCATTCTGATCTACTAGATTACGTTCCCTAATAGAAGATATATTTGAGGAAACGAAGCACAAATGAATGCCCATCGAAGAATCGATTAAGTCATAAACAAACAAACAGAAAGAGAAAAAAATTTTCTGATGCTTTTTTAGAAAATATATATCTTTTATTAACCATATTGGTGAAAACACTCACCCCCTCCAACACCAAATAAATAAAATAAGGCATACAAACCTTTTAACAACAAAGAAAGGATCTTCAACAGACATATTCACTTCCAGTTACAATTCCAACGAAACAATAAAACTCCTGATATCTTCCCTTTTCAACTTCACAATAATTTTATTGCACCTTCTCAAAACTCCATTAGGGCTCAGGTGATAAAACCATCAATAAAAATTAAAGTTTAGAGCGTCAATCTTTCTAAGTACAATAGTAATTTAGTGCTAGGTTAATAAAAACTGTAAAAGGAATGTAAAGATTTATTAGGGTTATAGTCCAATCAGAGATGCCAAAATCGAATCGAATATTCGAAAACGAACATATCCTAAAAGTAATAATATTGATTTTAGATATATTTCAGAATAGTGGGATATGAAGATATGTCATTTTTATTGCAGAAATCGGACAGAATCAACAGAAAAAATCATTTCAGCTCACCAAATTGATATATTTCACAAAAGAAACGGAATTGTGTACTGTATGCAAAAATGCTCCAATTTTGTAATTTATTATTCTTCTTTAAAAAAATAAGAACGATAACTTTCATCAGAAACATGGCTGACTTTACAATGTATTCGATATTTCATATTCGAAATTTATTTTTCCAGAATGTACTCGAAATAGTAGAATATTCTGTTTTACGACTGAGTCCAAAACACAATATCATGATCTTAAAAAATTCAGTTCCTTTAATTGGCTGAATGTATATTTTTTTTGAGGTGAGCAAACACATGTTACTCTACTTGAATCTCCCTTTAAGACTTCTTTTCTGACACGTTTTAGTTTATATTTGCTTTCCCGATAATTCTGTAATGTGATATCTTTATTTGTATCGCCTCTTGTGTCTATCATATCACTTTGGCCTCAGCTATTCCACAGTGCTGCCCATCTACAAAGAATATCAAAATTTGCCCACGACGGCATCAATTCACCTCAGTAATTGTCCTCATCATTAAATTGTTACTACAATTGTTAATTGTAGTAACGCGAGTCAGATACCAGAACAGCAATTAGAACTTTTTTTTAGATTCATAAAATTTTACCTAATCTAGCTATGCATTGTCCAATGCTTAGCAGGGCTGCGTGGAATATTTTGATCGTATATAAAATATCCAATTCGTGAATTGATAGATTTTCCGGTTCGATCAACAGAATCAAAAATGTATAATTTTTTACTAAATATATATGTATATTTTGTTGTTTTTTTATCATTTAGTGAAAAACCTCTTCATTTAACGTAAAACAATTATTCGAATATTCAATTAGTTTAGAAAAAATTATTCAGTTTCAATTGAATCCCCTCATACTAGGATAATTTGTGGATTCAGATTGTCCGGTCCCTTTTTTCTAGAAATCATAATCAATAGAATCAAAATGGACAAATTTTCAAAAAAATACATGTAAACTTTGATATGTTTTACTAATTTTTGGAAAGAAATCTTTGTCCGTTTAATATAAGACTATTACCTGAATATTCGATTCACAAAAATCATTCGATTGGTTTTGACTGATGCTAAGATAATCAGGGAAATATATAAGATGGTTTGTTTAGCACACATTTAGAATATCTATTCAGTTAAGGACATTGATACGAAAAAAACACTGAAGTGAAACTCAAATAATATTTGTATAAAATTTTATTGCCAGTACTAAAAAAATTCAACCTTGGTGACCTCTCACTGTGATCCATCAGTGGCTCAAGCTCGATAAAACAAAATCTTCGATGGACTTCGACTTTTTTTTTATTTTTTGACCAATATTCCAGTGAACCACGTTGGACAAGATAAATTTCAATAACAAGGAAATTATTTCAAGACACAACAAAGCCTTATAGTTAAAATAATGAGTACGAGCCGGCCACTAATGAGTAAATAGGAGTCAGCCACTTCTTGGAGTGGATCACCATGACCAGGCCCTGTACCAGCAAACTCTTATGGACAAACAGGGTAGGAGTTGTTGGAAAGATAATTATGATCTTTCCTGCTTGGCTTAGCCTACCCAAGTTATTACACCCTGGGTTGAGTGGTGGGCATGGATTAATGAGCCCTAACAAGCCGGACTCACAGAGCTCCAACCCGAGATCTTCAACCTGCGATGTCAACATGTTTAATAACAACTAGGCCATAGCAAAAACTATTCAGCAAAGTAACATTCATGGTAACATTGGGCATAATAACATGAATACTAAATCACCACATAATCAATCAAGCATGTAAGATAGATAAACCAAGCATTCATAACACCATCCATCAGCAGCCCATAATCGATGATTATTCACCGGATGGATAAACCTAGCTGATTCCTAACCTAAACATTTGTTTTAGTAATCTTGGCAAATTGATGAGTCAATGTAAATAAAACATTACTCAACAGACTCAATTCCGAGATTGTTCGGTATTATGGGTTTATGTGAAGCATGGAATCTCCCAGAGGAGATGGTGACCCAACACATCAGGGAGGTTTGGACAAATTAATGTATGAGAAAAATATTTGCAGTTAGGGATTTCTTATATATATTTAGGATAAAAATACTTCTTTAAATAATGTGATACAAGGTTATCCACGGGCGGACTCGATTTCGAAATTGTTCGGTTTGTTTGTAATATAATCAAAAGATACATATATAAAATTTGATGTAATTTACCATTTCCTCGGTAAGAAGTCAAGTATGTGTATCAAGTATGTGCCATAGATGAACCAAACAATCATAACACCATCCATCAGCAGCCCATAATCGATAAATTGATGATTTATCATCAAATGGAAAACCCAGCTGTATTAGTAATCTCGATAAATTGATGAGTCATTCTAAATAAAACATTACTCATCAGCCTGTTCGCCAAATAGTAAACTTTTTAAAGAGAGATATTTATTCTACAATACCTTCAGATTGAAAAGAATATAAATGTTCTAATTTTGAATTTTTATTTTACTAATTTTATATTTCTGAAACAGCGAGCTAGAATCGTATTTTCTTCGGTTGTCTGAAATATCCATGACATTTTTTTGGATGGACAAAAAAGCTTCAAAACCATTATTCGGAACCTTTTTCTACAGGTTGGTTCCTACAAGACACTCAAAAAATCATCTAGCAAGCAATATATTGAAATTTTCCTCTATAGGGCTCATAACCTCCAGGTGCCTAAGTATATTAGTAGCTGGTATTCTGGTCTAAAGTCCAAAAATTTAGATCACTGTCAAAGCATTCGATTCAATCCACAATTTAGTAATTCATAAACGATCCTCACTATGATGCAAGCTTGAATAAGAAAACATGATAGTAATAACAGAAGAAAACCGAAATTTTATTTTGCCAAGCATGTGACACAGATGGACAGTACCTCAGCAGTGCAATATAACGCTATCCCATACTTAACAAAATATGTTTCGAAAAAGGCTTCAGGTTATTTTATTACGTAATAAAAACAATAAAACACTATATTCCTGTTACAACAACTAACATCCACTCAAATGCATATGTTACAATATGATACAATAGAAATATGTTAGGACTACCGTACCAACAGGACTTGGATACTTCCATGCTGCAACAAAAACAATCAAATACCAAAGCACCACTCAACTTACGTAAGGACAAGCTAACGCAAAAATAGCAACATAACAACATGTCTTATCAATGATGCAAATAAGGATTTCTGTACGAGAGCACGCTATACTTTTTCAACACTTGAGTATTCCACAAATGAATAATGACGGTTTTATTTAAAAATACCCTTTATTTCATAAGTGAGTTTCAGCTGCTCTGCTACTCAGACACCTGAAGGAAATGGGTTCCATCATAAGCAAATGAACAATATTCCATGACTTTTTTGGGGATAAGAGATTTGTTTAATTCTTTTTTTTTTTAGTTTCTATTAGCAACCAAATTGTAAAAAGGGTTCAAAATCATCAATACTGCTATGAAATAGCAGTGTTGATGGTTTTGGAGCCTTTTTATCCATCCAAAGAAAATGGCGTGACGATTTCAGACAAACAAAGTAAAGAAAGATCAAGGCCCATTGGATAGACCTACTCTTTACGTTTACGAGAATATCAAAATAGCCAGACTTACTAGAAAAATGATTAAAAGCAATTTCAATCTTCTCTCAAAATACTGTAAATATCATCTTTTGCTAAAAATAGCTAAGTTAAATTTCAATGAATTTGAAGATTGAAATAATAAAGCAAAATCAATTTGGGAAATTACAGTCGATCAATACGTACAACATATCAGTCTGTGATGTGAATCGACATTGAGGAATGATATAGATATTAGATTTCAATATATAATATACAGTCGAAATATTCAAATTTTTCTTTATTATTGAAATTTGATGTATGGAAGACCGAAGCAGTGACTAACAGCAACCTATATTATAGCAAAGACCTACCACAGATTGCAACACAAGCAACAGACTTTTAGGCAAAAAACATTCAAAAGAGAACTGAACTTCTACGATAAAGTACAACGACTGGTAGCCAAGGATTTCCAAAGAGAGTCGAATACATTCGAAAATGAAGACATTTTATATAGCAAAATTTTTGATTTTAGATTCGTTATAGAATAGTGGGATATGAAAAAGTGCATTTTTATTGCATAAATCCAGATACAATTAAAAAAAAAAAACGTGTTTGTTCTCCAAATTGACAAAAGTTTCACGCAATAAAGAAAATTGTTAGCAAATGACCAATAGTCAAAAATTTCTGGAATTTGCAATTTTTATTTTTATTTTAAAACGTTAGAATTCTGCTTTTCATTAAAAACATGGCTGAATTTCATATTCGAAAATATTTTTTAGAATGTATTTGAAATGGTAAAATATTCGGTATTGGCCATGCATGCTGGTAGCTGCCCTGGGCGACAGATAAACTATCTACCACTTATGCTGATAGAATTGCTTGAATATTCCAAATAAACTCAATGCGTTTTGACCTTACCAGCGATTGCATCAAGAGTAAAAATCATCGAAAAGGACTCAACCACTATAATAAAGAGCAGTGACTGGTAGCTGCCTTGGGTGACAGTCATACTATCTACTACTTCATATCTTAAAAATGCAACTCAGGTGGTCAGAAATATTCAAATATTCCAAAAACTTCTTGACTTTATTTACTAGCAACTGCATCGTGAGCAAAAAACATTCCATAGAAAACTGAACCACAATAGTAAAATGGGTCTTGTGAAATCTGCCCTGGGTGATGACATAACCATCAATCATTTTGTTTCTACCTTCTAATCTCTTCTTACAAGATTCGTAGTAAAGATCAATTTCCTGTATGGGAAAAAATCTGAAAAAAATATTCTGTAAAGTATGAGCCACTGTGACATGATCATTGGTTAATGCTTGGCCAAATAAAATTCCTGATTTGGATTATTAAAACCTGCACCAACAAATCTCACTTTCAAATCTTCGCATAATCTCTTCATTAACCGATAATACGCTCCCATCTGTGCGGTCTACGAGCTCACAGCAGGGGTCTGAGAAAGATTATATTTAGAACTGCCGCTCCCAGATACATAATGTAGGATTATAATTCAGAAATAAAAAAGTGTTTGATGGCTTCACCATCACCCAAGAAGTGGGCGCGATGGCCTATTGGTTAAACATGTTGGCATCGCAGGTTGAAGAGTCCGGCTCACTTATCCATGCCCACCACTCAACCCAGGGTGTAATAACTTGGGTAGGCTAGGCCGAACAGGAAATGATCTATCTTTCCAGCAATTGTAACCCTGTCCGTCTATAAGTGGCCGCTGTTACAGGGCCTTGGGCAGGGCGATCCACTCTAAGAGGTGGTTGTAAAAAAAATACCAGTCACTGCACTCTAATATAGTGGTTCAGTCCCTTATGGGATGTTTCCTACTCTAAGTTAGAGTGAGAGTGCAGTTGCTGATATTAAATTTGGAAATCACTCTTAGCCCCTGTGTGGCCATTAGTTGGTTCCTTTCAAGCCTTGCTTAAAGTGAATTTCCCAAAATAAATAAAAATAAAATTTAAACTAGGATAAGGGTGGCAGTTTAATCAAAAACCCCTTTGTTCCTTAGTAATCAATAAAATTCTTGATAAATGCCAGATTATTCACTAAAAAAGCATAAATCCAGATTTCTTTTTTTGAAATTTAAAAACTTTTCTCATTCAGTTTGAAATTTGCTTGAACTGAACCCTCTTCACATGACCACTCATGACCAGGCATGATAAATAATAGATCAAAAACTCTTTTCATGCACTTAAGTTGGACAACAAATATTGCCGAACACAGAAACTTGCTTTATATCTTGAGTAAAAGGCCACTAAAAGTAAGAAAAAGAGTAGTAGAGGGTTTTGCCATCACCCAGCGTAGATACCACTTACTGCACTTCCCTATGGCAGTCCAATTCTGTTTGGGATGTTTTTCATTTACAGTGCAGTTGCTTTTCGCTATAAGTTGGTTCCTTTTAGGTACTGCTTCTGGCCTTGCTCAGAGTAAATTTTAATAAAAAAAAGTCTTTATTTCGAATATAGAGTTAATCTAGAATTTTGAAACAAAATAAATTTCATTTTTCGTTTAAACATTAATTTATTCATTTTGTAGTAAAATCATGATATATGCCAAATTTTACGTTGTAAAATTTGACATAAATCATGATTTTGCTCAAAATATGAAAAAACATGGTCAAGTATCAGAAATGTTAAAACAGAATTCTATCCAAAGACTGTTTGAAACTACGGCAAACTATAAAGTTTAATATTAAAATCTTAATTGCTCGTAATTAACAACATATTTAATAATAATGTCGATAATGTTTCCTGTTATAACACTTAATATGATGTCATTATCAGACGGGCTTTAGAATAGTCCTAACGTATTTCCTGCATGTCGTAAGAGGCGACAAAACGGAAGCAAAGAAGTGGTAGATGGTTCTATTATCACCCAGGGCAGATACTACTCGCTGCACTTTTCCATGGTGGTTCAGTTCCGTATGGGGTGTTTTCCGCTCCAAGTTCAGTTATTGGTCCTACATCTTTTAGTAGCTCTTTGCTATAAAGTGGCCGTTATTTGGTTCCTTTTAGGCACTGCTTCCGGCCTTGCTCAGAGTGAATTTCAATAAAACAAAATAAAAGATCATGAACAGCAGTATTTTCACAAATCCAAATGTCAGAGCATTTAGGTAAAGATTTTTTTATCAAAGTTCACTTTAAGCAATGACAAGCAGTGCCAAGAAGGTACAAGATATATTGCCAGCAACTGCACTCTAAAAGGAAAACATCCCATATAAACCTAAACCAACATGGTCGAGTGCAGTGAGGGGTATCTGCATTGGGCGATGATAAACTATCCCTCTCTTCTTATGAGATTACCAGCAAATTATAATAACGTACCAGAACATAGGCAATTAGGCAGGCTTACTGTCTGAGAAGAATATATAATGACGAAAGTAATTTCTCAAGTGAAAGAACCATGGGTAGGGCATATTCTACATAAGTATTTCTATTATTTTCCTAAAATGGAGTTTTTCAAGCAAAAGGTCCAACAATTTTTGTACGTCTGCGGCCTGCAATTTTTTGTTCAAATATATTGTAGTTTCATTTCCAATTCCACCAGCAATGTTTAAATAAACACACAAACGTACTAGATAAATGTGAACTGAAATGATCTATGAGATATTCTCATTAGGTCATGTAATTCTTGACTTTCCAGTTTGTTAGTGTCTCACGCTCGACAAAACATTTTTTTTCCAAGTGTCTGGTAGCAAACAAACTGTTAAAAAAGGTTCAAAATCATCAATACTGCTATGAAATAGCAGTGTTGATGATTTTGTATCTTTTTAAAATCCACTTTTTAGAGTAGATCACCCTGTCCAAGGCCCTGCAATAGTGGCCACTTATAGACGAACAAGGTTAAAACTACTGGAAAGATATGATCTTTTCCCTTTTCGGCTTAGCCTACCCAAGTTATTACACCCTGGGTTGCATGGTGGGCATGGATCTTTTATCCATTCTAAGTAAATGACCTGAACATTCCTGACAAAATTTTATGACGCAGCCTACATGCATGTAAATTAATACCATCATTCAGCAAATTCTCCCTACGTTACATAATCCCCCACAGAGCAATCTATAAGTGACTCAAGCTTGGCAAAACATATTCTGGGACGAATTTCACGACTGAGTATTGATCAATATAATAATATAGTAAGACAGCTTTCTTTAAAAAGGTCAGTAAATATGACTTCCATGAATTTTTCATCACTCAAATGCACGGAGAGGTCAAAGTTCAGTACAATTTCAGTCCGCTCTACCTGTCCATCAACATTACACATTGCCATAAAATGTATCACAGATTGTTTTCAATAAAACAGTGTCTAAAAGAAAACTGACAAACAACTACTTATATAATATAGTATATTTTTTTTATAGCCACTTCTTAGAGTGGATCACCCTGTCCAAGGCCCTGAAATAGCGGCCACTTATAGACAGACAGGGTTACAATTGCTGGAAAGATATGATCTTTTCCTATTCGGCTTAGCCTACCCAAGTTATTACACCCTGGGTTGAGTGGTGGGCATGGATAAGCAAGCCGGACTTGACGGGCTCGAACCTGAGATCTTCAACCTGCGATGACCACAAAATTAAAAAGAGTATTTCTAAAAAAGATATTACCAAAAAGCTTCTGCAATATTCAGCACAGGCAACTCCACTGTAACTAAAAAACAAAAAAT
>OZ023143.1:19409783-19463800 GCA_963675895.2 Styela plicata | reverse complement strand
GAATTATTTAGAAATATACGAAATGAAATTTTTATCTACCAGAATTGATAGACAAAATACTTAACAATCTTAAAATCAATTTTTTTTCAATTTTCACTTTACCATAGTGCACCAGTTCTGTTTTGTATTTTGTTTTTTAGTTACGGTGGAGTTGCCTGTGCTGAATATTGCAGAAGCTTTTTGATAATATCTTTTTTAGTGATACTCTTTTTAATTTTGTGGTCGTCGCAGGTTGAAGATCTCAGGTTCGAGCCCGTCAAGTCCGGCTCGCTTATCCATGCCCACCACTCAACCCAGGGTGTAATAACTTGGGTAGGCTAAGCCGAATAGGAAAAGATCATATCTTTCCAATAATTGTAACCCTGTCCGTCTATATGTGGCTGCTGTTACATGGCCTTGGACATGGCGATCCACTCTAAGAAGTTGCTGTAAAAAAATATATACCATATTATATAAGTAGTTGTTTGTCAGTTTCTTTTAGACACTGTTTTATTGAAAACAATCTTTGATACATTTTATTGCAATATGTGATATTGATGGACAGGTGGAGCGTACTGAAATACGCACTTGAAATTTTTCTGAACTTTGACCTATCTGTGCATTTGAGTGATGAAAAATTCATGGAAGTCATATTTACTGACCTTTTTAAAGAAAGCTGTCTTACTATATTATTATATTGATCAATACTGTGTCGTGAAATTCGTCTCAGAAAATTTTTTGTTAAGCGTGAGTCACTTATAGATTGTTCTGTGGGGGATTATGTAACGTAAGGAGAATTTACTGAATGAGGGTGATCCACTCTAAAAAGTGGGTATTAAAAAGATTCAAGATCATCAACACTGCTATTTCATAGCAGTATTGATGATTTTCAACCCTTTTTAACAGTTTGTTTGCTACCAGACACTTGGAAAAAAAAGATTTTGTCGAGCGTGAGACACTAACTAACTGGAAAGTCAAGAATTACATGACCTAATGAGAATTTCTCAAAGGTCATTTCAGTTCACATTTATCTAGTATGTATTGTAGAACATACCATGTACGTTTGTGTGTTTATTTAAACATTGAAATGAAACTGCAATATATTTGAACAAAAAATTGCAGGCCGCAGACGTACAAAAATTGTTGGACCTTTTGCTTGAAATACTCCATTTTAGGAAAATGGTAGAAATACTTATGTAGAATATGCCATGGTTTCCCTTTCTCTTGAGAAATTACTTTCGTCATTTTTTTATTCTACTCAGGCAGTAAGCCTGCCTAATTGTCTATGTTCTGGTACGTTATTATAATTTGCTGGTAATCTCATAAGAAGAGGAATTTTACAACGTAAAATTTGGCATATATCATGATTTTATTACAAAATGAATAAATTCGCTTTTAAACTAAAAATGAAAATAATTTTTATTTTCAGAATTCTAGAATACGTGACTATTCGGAATAAAAAAAAATTTTTAATTTTTTTATCGAAATTCACTCTGAGCAAGACCGGAAGCATAGCCTGAAAAGGACCAACTATCGACCACTTAATTGCAAAGATCTACTAAAAGATGTAGTACCAGCAATTGCACTGTAAACGAAAAACATCCCAAACAGAACTGAACTGCGATAGTAAAGGCCCTGTAAAGCGGCCACTTATAGATGGACAGGGTTACAATTGCTGGAAAGATATGATCTTTTCCTGTTCGGCTTAGCCTACCCAAGTTATTACACCCTGGGTTGAGTGGTGTGCATGGATAAGTGAGCCGGACTCTTCAACCTGCGATGCCAATATGTTTAACCACTAGGCCATCGTGCCCACTTCTTGGGTGATGGTGAAGCCATCAAACTTTTTTTTTATTTCTGAATTATGATCCTACATTATGTATCTGGAAGCGGCAGTTCTAAATATAATCTTTCCCAGACCCCTGCTGTGAGCACAGATGGGAGCGTATTATCGGTTAATGAAGAGATTATGCGAAGATTTGAAAGTGAGATTTGTTGGTGCAGGTTTTAATAATCCAAATCAGGAATTTTATTTGGCCAAGCATTAACCATTGATCATGCCACAGTGGCTCATACTTAATATTTTTTTTTAGATTTTTTCCCATACGGGAAATTGATCTTTACTACGAATCTTGTAAGAAGAGATTAGAAGGTAGAAACAAAATGATTGATGGTTATGTCATCACCCAGGGCAGATTTCACAAGACCCATTTTACTATTGTGTTTCAGTTTTCTGTGGGATGTTTTTTGCTCACGATGCAGTTGCTAGTAAATAAAGTCAAGAAGTTTTTGGAATATTTGAATATTTCTGACCATCTGAGTTACATTTTTAAGATATGAAGTAGTAGATAGTATGACTGTCACCCAGGGCAGCTACCAGTCACTGCTCTTTATTATAGTGGTTCAGTCCTCTTGGATGATTTTTACTCTTGATGCAATCGCTGGTAAGGTCAAAACGCATTGAGTTTATTTGGAATATTCAAGCAATTCTATCAGCATAAGTGGTAGATAGTTTATCTGTCGCCCAGGGCAGGTACTAGCATGCATGGCCAATACCGAATATTTTACCATTTCGAATACATTCTGAAAAAATAATTTCGAATATGAAATATTGAATCCTAAATTCAGCCATGTTTTTAATGAAAAGCAGAATTCTAACATTTTAAAATAAAAATAAAAATGCAAATTCCGGAAATTTTTGACCATTGGTACCAATTTTACTAACTATTTTCTTTATTCTGTGAAACTATGTCAATTTGGAGAACAAACATGATTTTTTTGTTATTTGTGTTTGGATTTATGTAATAAAAATGCACTTTTCATATCCCACTATTCTATAACGTATCTGAAATCTAAAACTTTACTTTATCGAATGTCTTCATTTTCGAATGTATTCGATTCGTTTTGGAAATCCCTGGCTACCAGTCGTTGTACTTTATCGTAGAAGTTCACTTCACTTTTGAATGTTTTTTGCCTAAAAGTCTGTTGCTGGTATTGGAATCTGTGGTAGGTCTTTGTAGGTCTTTACTGTAATATATATTGCTTTTAGTCACTGCTTCGGTGTTCCATACATCAAATTTCAATAATAAAGAAAAATTTGAATATTTCGACTGTATAATATATATTGAAATCTAATATATATATATATATCATTCCTAAATGTCGATTCACATCACAGACTGATATGTTGTAATTATTGATTTATTGTAATTTCCCAAATTGATTTTCCGTTATCATTTGATCTTCAAATTCATTGAAATTTAAATTAGTTATTTTTAGCAAAAGATGATATTTACAGTATTTTGAGAGAAAATTGAAATTGCTTTTAATCAATTTTCTAGTAGGTCTGGCTATTTTGATATTCTCGTAAACAGCAAATTCTACATAAAAAAGAGAAGGCATATCGAAGGGGCCCTAATCTTTGTTTACTTCGGGTTTCTGAAATCTTCATATTATTTTCTTCGGATCGACATAAAGGCTTCAAAACCATCAACACTGCTATTTCATAGCAGTATTGATGATTTTGAACCCTTTTTACAATTCAGTTGCTAATAAAAAAACACATTTAATAAATCTCCCCAAAAAAGTCATGGAATATTGTCCATTTGCTTCTGATGGAACCCATTTCCTTCAGGTGTCCAAGTAGCAGAGTAGCTACATGTTTGAGACTCGCTTATACGATTGTTTATTTAAACATTCTTGATATCCTCCAATTATGATAAAATTTTTTTAACATCAAGCACCACAGTGAAATAAATTTAAAACCTTCGGTATTCATTTGTGGAATACTCAAGTGTAGAAAAAGTAAGACGTGCTCTCGTACAGAAATCCTTATTTTTGCATCATTGATAAGACATGTTGTTATGTTGTTATTTTTGCATTAGCTTGTCCTTATGTGAGTCGAGTGCTGCTTTGGTATTTGATTGTTTTTGTTGCAGCATGGAAGTATCCAAGTCCTGTTGGTACAGTATTCCTAGCATATTTCCTTTGTATCTTGTTGTAACATATGCATTTGAGTGGATGTTAGTTGTTGTAACAGGAATATAGTGTTTCATTGTTTTTATTACGTAAGAAAATAATCTGAAGCCTTTTTCGAAACATATTTTGTTAAGTATGGGATAGTGTTATATTGCACTGCTGAGGTGCGGCCCGTCTGTGTCACATGCTTGGCAAAATTGAATTTCTGATCTTTTCTGTTCTATTTATTATGTTTTCTTATTCAAGCTTGCATCATAGTGAGGATCATTTATGAATTACTAAATTGTGGATTGAATCGAATGCTTTGACAGTAATCTGAATTTTTCAACTTTAGACCAGAATACCGGCTACTGATATACTTAGGCACCTGAAGGTTATGAGCCCTATAGAGGAAAATTTCAATGATATATTGCTTGCTAGATGTTTTTTTGAGTGTCTTGTAGGAACCAAACTGTAGAAAAAGGTTCCGAATGATGGTTTTGAAGCTTTTTTGTCCATCCAAAAAAATGTCATGGATATTTCACAGACAACCGAAGAAAACAAGATTCTAGATCACTGTTTCAGAAATAATAAAATTAGTAAAAGAAAAATTCAAAATTAGAACATTTATATTCTTTTCAATCTGAAGGTATTGTAGAATAAAGATCTCTCTTTAAAAAGTTTACTATTTGGCGAACAGGCTGATGAGTAATGTTTTATTTAGAGCGACTCATCAATTTATCGAGATTACTAATACAACTGGGTTTTCCATTTGATGATAAATCATCAATTTATCGATTATGGGCTACTGATGGATGGTGTTATGATTGTTTGGTTCATCTATGGCACATACTTGATACACATACTTGACTTCTTACCGAGGAAATGGTAAATTACATCAAATTTTATATGTATATTTTGATTATATTACGAACAAACCGAACAATTTCAGAATCGAGCCTGCCTGTGGATTCTATCACATTATTTAAAGAAGTATTTTTATCCTAAATATATATAAGAAATCCCTAACCGCAAATATTTTTCTCATACATTAATTTGTCCAAACCTCCCTGATGTGTTGGGTCGCCATCTCCTCTGGGAGATTCCATGCTTCACATAAACCCATAATACCGAACAATCTCGGAATTGAGTCCGTTGAGTAATGTTTTATTTACATTGACTCATCAATTTACCAAGATTACTAAAACAAATGTTTAGGTTAGGAATCAGCTAGGTTTATCCATCTGGTGAATAATCATCGATTATGGGCTGCTGATGGATGGTGTTATGAAGGCTTGGTTTATCTATGTTACATGCTTGATTGATTATGTGGTGATTTAGTATTCATGTTATTATGCCCAATGTTACCATGAATGTTACTTTGCTGAATAGTTTTTCCTATGGCCTAGTTGTTATTAAACATGTTGACATCGCAGGTTGAAGATCTCGGGTTGGAGCTCTGTGAGTCCGGCTTGTTAGGGCTCATTAATCCATGCCCACCACTCAACCCAGGGTGTAATAACTTGGGTAGGCTAAGCCAAGCAGGAAAGATCATAATTATCTTTCCAACAACTCCTACCCTGTTTGTCCATAAGAGTTTGCTGGTGCAGGGCCTGGTCATGGTGATCTACTCTAAGAAGTGGCCGACTCATACTCATTATTTTAACTATAAGGCTTTGTTGTGTCTTGGAATCATTTCCTTGTTATTGAAATTTATCTTGTCTAACGTGGTTTACTGGAAGATTGGTCAAAAAATAAAAAATAAAAGATCCGTCAAAGATTTTCTTTTATCGCGCTTGAGCCACTGATGGATCACAGCGAGGAGGTCACCAAGGTTGAACTTTTTTAGTGCTGGCATTGAAATATTATACAAATAATATTCAAATTTCACTTCAGTGTTAAATTTTTTTTATTTTCGTATCAATGTCCTTACCTAAATAGATACTCTCAATGTGTGCAAAACAAACTATCCTATATATTTCCCTGATTATCTCAGCATCAGCCAAAACCAATCGAATGATTTTTGTGAATCGAATATTCAGATAATTGTCTTGTATCAAACAGACAAAGATTTCTTTCCTAAAAATAGTAAAACATATCAAAGTTTACATGTGTTTTTTTGAAAATTTAACTCTTTTGATTATATTGATTATGATTTCTAGAAAAATGGGACCGCACAATCTGAATCCACAAATTATCCCTGTATGAGGGGATTCAATTGAAACTGAATAATTTTTTCTAAACTAATTGAATATTCGAATAATTGTTTTACGTTAAATGAAAAGGTTTTTCACTAAATGATAAAAACACAGTAAAATATACATATATATTTAGTAAAAAATTATACATTTTTGATTCTGTTGATTGAACCAGAAAATCTATCAATTCACGAATCGATATTTTATATACGATCAAAATACTCCAGGCAGCCCTGCTAAGCATTGGACAATGCATAGTTAGATTAGGTAAAATTTTATGAATCTAATAAAATTTATGTGTTAAAAGTTCTAATTGCTGTTCTGGTATCTGACTCTAGTTACTACAGTTTACTACTGTTGGAGTTTATTAATCTTAACAATTTAATGATGATGACAATTACTGAGGTGAATTGATGTCGTCGTGGGCAAATTTCGGCATTCGTCATGGCCAAAGTTATAGACACACGGGAGGATACAATAAAGATACCACATTACAGAGTTATCGGGAAAGCAAATATAAACTAAAATAAAGTTTAAAAACGTGTCAGAGAATAAGTCTTAAGGAGAGATTCAAAAAGAGTAACACGTGTTTGCTCACCTCAAAAAAAAATATACATTCAGCCAATTAAAGGAACTGAATTTTTTAAGATCATGATATTGTGATTTGGACTCAGTTATAAAACAGAATATTCTACTATTTCGAGTACATTCTGAAAAAAATAATTTCGAATATGAAATATCGAATACATTCCAAATTCAGCCATGCTTCTGATGAAAGTTATCGTTCTTATTTTTTTAAAGAAGAATAATAAATTGCAAAATTAGAACATTTTTGAATATAGTTTTCAAATTTTATTCATTTTTTGAAAAATTTCGATTTGGTGAGCTTATACAAATTTTTCTGTTAATTCTGTCTGGATTTCTGCAATAAAAATGACATCTTTATACTCCACTATCCTAAAATATATCTAAAATCAAGAATTTTACTTTCAGACTGTGTTCATTTTCGAATATTCGATTCGATTTTGACATCTATTTGAACTATAACCCTAATAAATCTTAACATTTATTTTACAGTTTTTATTAACCTAGCACTAAATTACTATTGTACTTAGAAAGATTGACGCTCTAAAATTCAAGTTTTATTGATGGTTTTATCACCTGAGCCCTAATGGAGTTTTGAGAACGTGCAATAAAAATATTCTGAAGTTGAAAAGGGAAGATATTAGGAGTTTTATTGTTTCGTTGGAATTGTGACTGGAAGTAAATATGTCTGTTGAAGATCCTTTCTTCGTTGTTAAAAGGTTTGTTTGCCTTATTTTATTCTTTTGGTGTTGGAGGGGGTGAGTTTTTCACCAATATGGTTAATAAAAGATATATATTTTCTAAAAAAGCATCAGAAAATTTTTTTTCTCTTTCTGTTTGTTTGTTTATGACTTAATCGATTCTTCGATGGACATTCATTTGTGCTTTGTTTTCTCAATTATATCTTCTATTAGGGAACGTAATCTAGTAGATCAGAATGAATCAATACTGAAAATTACACAGGAAATGTGTCAAACGAACCTTAAGGATTCAATATTTCATCTTTGAAATGAATATTTAAAAATATTATCATGATTTCATCAAGAGTTATTAGTACGAGGTAATTTGCAAGACTGGTTCTCCATATTATAATGTCAACTTCTGGAACAAAACTCAAGTTCCATTTTTCATTTTTGTGTTTGAATTAAACCTGACCAAGATCTTGTATTAATCAGGGTGACAGAATGCCATTTATTCCGGATGGACAAAAAAGCTTCAAAACCATCAATACTGCTATTTCATAGCAGTATTGATGATTTTGAACCTTTTTTTACAGTTTTTTATTGCCACCCGACACTCAAAAAAAGACATTTTATTCTTCTATAGATATATCACAATATAAATTTGACCAAATTTTCTTCTGATAAATACCCATTTTCTTCGGGTGTCTGAGTACCTGACATTCTACCACTCTGGTAGAGTGAGTAAACCATCCACTATCTCTTGATCAGTCTCCTTTATATGTTCAGCTTTAATAGACATCTGTCTGGGATGGGGATTCTTCAGTTCCTATTCCTCCATTCCATGTATTTGCACTTTAGTGGTTTCAGGAAACTTTTCAAGTATGATTTGTCTCTTGCAGCCTTGCTCTGGGCGAACTTTGATAAAATAAATAAAATCTGAACTAGGTGTAGACTTCCCCTTCATGATTTTTCATTAATGACAATGAAGTTACATTTGTGCAATCTCGAGTGAGTCCAGCTCATGTCCACCACTCAACCCAGTGTGTAATACCGGTGGTGGGTTGAGCCGATCAAGAACAGATCATATCTTTCCAGCAATTCTAGCCAGCGTGATCCACTCTAAGATGTGGCTTTAAAAAAATATATATATATTTAAGCAATTGTTTTAGAATACTGTTTCTCAGGTGTTACTTTATTTTTTGTATCGATTGATCGTTATGCTTTACAATCGGCAAAATATCGTCAAAGTCATTGATTATCTGAAATATGAAATAATTGTGTGTAATTCTCAGTGTGTAATACCGGTGGTGGGTTGAGCCGATCAAGAACAGATCATATCTTTCCAGCAATTCTAGCCAGCGTGATCCACTCTAAGATGTGGCTTTAAAAAAATATATATATATTTAAGCAATTGTTTTAGAATACTGTTTCTCAGGTGTTACTTTATTTTTTGTATCGATTGATCGTTATGCTTTACAATCGGCAAAATATCGTCAAAGTCATTGATTATCTGAAATATGAAATAATTGGATTCTCTTATTATTTAAACTCAGGTCTATATTGACAGAATCTGTTTTTTCCAGTTGTCCAAAATGTTTGTCCTTTCCTTCAGACGAATAAAAATTTCAAAATCATCAACACTGCTATTTCATAGCAGTATTGCCATTTGCTAAATATTCTTCTGATGGAATTGCTTACCTATCTCTTCTGGTGCTTGAGTTGCTGACATTCTGTCGGTCTGCTTAGTTCCTTCAACAGCTCCAATCTAGATCGCAGCCCAATGCAGCATTTTGCTCCAAATAATTGAACATTCGTGATAATTGAAGAAAATTTTCTATGCTGCCTATTTTTTGATTAAAGATATTTAAAATAAATTCAGAAAAAGAATAATAAAAAAAATCCAATATCCTCAATTTGGGAGTATAATGAGGAACCAAATATCTATTTTTACATGTTCATTATTTTATTGATATTAAAAAATTATTTTTCTTCCATATTAATTAAAAAAAATCTAGGTATGGTAAAGAGAAAGGAATTGGACTAATAAGATTGAGTTTTTTATTGAAATTCTCTCTGAGCAAGGCCGGAAGAAGATGCCTAAAATGAACCAACCAACTAACTGACTTGATGTAATACCAGCAACTGCACTCTAAACGGAAAACACCCCAAACGGAACTGAACCACCATGGTAAAGCGTAGTGAGTGGGATCTGCCTTGGGCGATGGTTAAAAAGAAGTAGTTAATTTAAAATTAAAGTTTTCTGGTATTGGAGTATCTTTTGATCAGATTAATTAAATTTTGCTCCTAATTCAAAGAACTTTATTTTCTTAGGAAAAGAACATTAAAGTTTCGGACATCCGAAAGAAAATAAAATTTATTTTTAAACCGCATTGTAACCCGGTATCTCGTTAATTAAATTTTTTTTTTGATCAATTCCTTAAGCACCCTACGTAAATACCATACTAAATATTATTGTTATTCCTGCGCGCGGTCATTAAATATTTAATGATTGTCATTTATTTATTTAAGAGTTTGCAAAGTTATAAATAACATTATGTGACGCAAGTTATGTCGCCGATATGGATCAATTATCCCAAATGATATTTAAATTATTCTTAAAATAGCATAAGTTTCAGCGGGTATGGGCCACTGATGGATAATGTTGGCCTGGCATGCGTGGTCCGTCTGTGGCTCTAACTTAAGTTAACTGACTTAGGTGGTGCTTAGGATATCAGTATGAATTTTTCACTTTGTGGGTGTCAAGTTCAAAATCATCGGTAAGGCTTTCAATTAGCTCGGCTTATGAGTCCAATGAGTTTTTTGTCGCTTTATTACAAAGGAGACTTAAGACTTCATTTTTTTGTAAGTGATACAGTATATATCATGCAACACAGACTCCGACACCTGAACAGACACTTGAAGAAAATAGCCTCCATCAGAAGAAAGTTTGTGGCAAATGTTCAATATTTCATGATACATCTGTGGCTAGACGATTCAAACAGTCTCTTTTTGAGTTTTTAGTAGCAATCAAACTGTTTAAAAGGTTCAAAATTATTAATACTGCTATACTACAGTCTTTATGGTTGTTAAGCTCTTTTGTTTATCCGAAGAAATTGGTATAAACATTTCAGATACCCAGGAAAAAGAAGGTTCTGTTACCCTGATTTGCTCTTTAATAAATAAATTTTCTTTTTTTTCCTTTTGTATGTGAAGCAATACCAGCATATTCTACGAATCACGATTTAGCTGGAAACCTACGTCTCAACTTACTGAGCAATGTTTATTTTAAGTCTCCATTATTGGTTTTCATTCAGGCGTAACAACATTGCCATACTCAGCAAATGTTTCCATTCGTTATTACAGGTCATTTATTCCTAATGACATTAAACTATTCCTGAATTGAAATGCCAAGAGCAACAATTGTTCATTTGACATTAAATAACGATAACCATGGGGGGTGTTTTATTTTAAATTAATTTTTAAGTTTGTTGGTATTATGGCTGTCTTTATGTTTTGGTTTGAATGGTATTCAATATATAAATAGAAAAATGTCACAGTTAAAATCTCAGGAATATTAAACAAATTGCTGATCTTTAAATGCATTTTTCCCACTTGACAGCAAAATCATGATTTATATAGCAAGTTTTTTCAACATGAATGTGGCATCTATCATGGTTCCATTGTAAAATAAATCAATTTAAGAATAAAACAAATCGAAGAATAATCCAGAAAAAAAAACTGTATTAGTATCTGACTGCTCAGATGTGGACACCCTACAAATAAGTTGTTATGAATATTCACTCAAAGTATCATCTTCATTACTGTTACCCCAGCTTTTAGGATCAAGATACAAACTGATCCTGTTGATCGATCATGTATGATTCTGATGCGCTTAGGATGCTCATTTCTGTCATCCTGTTTCGGCAGATGTTTTGAACATGAATCTTATTGATTTTTGTGAATTTTACTCGCTTTTGTCTGATACAAATGCTCATTTCTGTTAATCAATCTTTTGTCGAATTGATCGCGCCCGTTTCGAATGCTCATTTTTGTTAATCATTCTGTTTTGACAGATTTTTTAAACAAAAATTTCGTTGATTGATGAAATTTAACATGTTGATGTTCCCATTCATCATCATGGGTCAAGTTTTTTTCCCAACATCCCCACTCAAAAGTATTGTGTCCAGCACACCAACTTTTAGAAATAAGATATAGAATGATTTTGGTCGAATTGATCATGCCTGTTTCACAAAAATTTCATTCGTTTTGTTGAAATGTAACATTGTCATGTGTCACTTGTTTCTAATGACATTTAACTATTCCTGAATTAAAATGCCAAGAGCAACGATCATTGACTTGGCATTAAATAACCATAACCATGGGGGGGGGGGTTGTATTATAAATTAGTTTAACTTACTGTATCTTTAGAATAATGTTTCAACGCTTTTGCTGATATTTGACCATATTTTAACTATTTTGCTGTAAAATCATGATTTAGGTCAAATTTTACAATGAGTAAATTTTAAAAAAATCTAAAAAGAAATGAAATTTCCTTCATTCAGAAGTTTAGAATATTCAAAAGTCAAAAAAATTTCAAAATTGGAACATAAAATTTCACATAAATCATGACTTTACAACAAAATAGCTAAATATGGTCATGCTTCCGGCGCGAATGCTACTTTTAGAATCAATATAAAAACCGATTCTGTAAAATCAATCTTGTCTGAATCAAATGTTCATTTGTGTCCTTCGTTATGTTTCAACAGCGGTTCTGGGGAACAATTTCATTGATTATGGTTAAATTTTACATGTTTGGTATTTTAAACTGAATGTCAAATTTTATTGATTTTACTGAGTCGAAAATGTTGACTCTGAAAAAATCAATTTTCTTAGATTTGAAATTGATTTGTTTTATTGATTTTACATTTATTTGTTGATTATGTCTCGTAGTGAGTTCGGAAAGGACAATAACGGTGACGTTTTTCCATCAAAGATGTCAAAAATTAAATGAATATCCCTAATGTTGTAAATAGATATATTGGATACAGTAAAATTTATGTTTTACACATATATTTACATTATTTGTCTATAAAATCTTCACATTGGCACACAATCAATACAGACAAATCGTTGTTGGGTTTTGCATGACTTACCCTTTTATATATAATTGTTTTTTATTGAAATTCACTTTGAGCAAGGCCAGAAGCAGTGCCCAAAAGGAACCAACTAACGGCCACTTGATAGCAATGATCTATGAAATGATGTAGTACCAGTAACTGCACTCTTAAATGGAAAGCATTTCAGATAAATATTCCCAGCAAATCTTTAGGACGTGATAGGGATTTTTTTGTTATCTTGAGGGAACGGACAAGCCAGGAAGGGCTCACCCAACCTAGTAAACCACGACCTCGCATGCAGATGCCAGCCGTTTACTAAGTTTTCCTTTACTCGGGCGTGATTATTGTGAACCATCAAGCACCAGTGAGGAGTCCAGCAATCTTCTGCGTATAATTTTGCACAGGATTCAAACCTAGGGTGATTAGAGGTGTGTTGCTTCAAGCATATTCCCTACGCTTTTATCAACTGAGCTGATGAAGCAACAACTTTCGAGCAAACTAATTTTGAAAAATGTTTTTAATATTTCAATCTCCTTTTTTCAGTGAAGTGGAGAAGTCTGTCGATAACTGTCGAGTTATGCAAGAGAGATGGCGATCATTACTCACAGATGGAAGTTTACTCAAGCGTGACCAATACGAACGAATGACTAACGATTTACGAAACAGCGTCCGGTCAATTGAGTGGGACTTGGAAGATTTGGACGAAACGATAGATATCCTTTTTTGAAAAATTTATTTCAAGCAAAAATATTTATTTCTGATTTTATTTGGAACCTGTGCCAGGGTTTAGATGGAAAGAATGAGTTCAAATTCGCTTTTTTTGCGGATTTGGTTAAAAATAGCTGTTGAGCCATTTTTCAGCAACACAAAATTACTACTGGCAAGGATTGAACTTTCTATTGCTGTTCTCCATTTGTAACCTCTAAATTTCTGGTCAGTTTTTAACTACGGATTGAATTTAAAGAAACCGAAAATGAATAATATATTCTCCATATTTAAATTTTGCAAAACAAGAAAATTTGAATATAAACGAATGATTACGGTGCATATGCACATAACTATACAGTGTTTAAATAGGGAGTGGTCGATTCATAGAAACCGAAAATGAATATCGTAATCTTCTAGTTTAATTTTAACAAAACAACAATTCCGTTATAAATTAAACACGATACACTTGCTAAAAACATACAAAACCCCATGACCCCATCATATAAAATTTTTATTCACGAAGCTTTCGCTAGAAAATATTCCAGCGCCGTCGAAGCTAGACTATGCTCTAGCTAAAGCTTGGTAAAAAAAACTGTTATCAAAAGCCAAGCGAACTTATAATGCCACAGATTTGGTGTCCTGTATGTTAGGAATTTTGAATTTCCCCAAAGTATTTCCTACGTCGTACGGGCCGATTACAAAAAACAGAAATGGTAGATGGTATTATATCCACCCAGGGCAGATACCACTACTACTGTACTTTACTATATATATCAGATTTAAGTCATATTTGGGATATTTTCCACTGGAGTGCAATTCTTGGTACGACATTTTGTAGCACCTTATTGTCATTGCGGGATTGTCCGTAATCATTCCGGGATAATTCCTCATCCATGATGACCACCTTTTGTGACTCACATTGTTGAAGGATAAATCCAATGTTTCGCACTGATTGTCCCTCTAAACCGGATGCATTTACGCTCTGAACGGGCTAAGCAAACACTGATTATGATATTCAAGGATGCTTGAACTCATTTGGGGTTTTATTTATAGACTTTAAAGCGGGTGGATTTGGGGGCGTGAATGGATTAGGGATGTATTGTTTTATTAATGTTTTTTTGAAAATTTCACCAAAAATTTTTTGAAAATATTTGGACAAGTGTTTTTTTTATCCAAGAAGTTCAAGGGTCTTTCTCTACATACAAACACAAATTTATTTCTGTAACGTTTTGTCCGACCAAGGTCAGACTTCGTCAGACAAGCATTTTCAACAATAACATTGTTGAAAATGCTTGTCTGAGGAAGTCTGACCTTGGTCAGACGAAACGTTACAGAAATAGATTTGTGTATGTGTTCAGTCACAATTGTCAATGTTCAAATGCTCCAGTATATTTCGTTTTTTTTTTTTTTTGATAATTTTTTATTTTTGCTTTCACCAGTAAAATGCGTCAATCAGATTCTGACACCTAAAATATAGTTTTTGGTCATTCCAACTTATGATTGGTCCAATTGAAATCTGAAATTTTATTTCGTCAAACATGGCCACAGATGAACCGCGTCTGATCGAAATAAAATGAAATTTATTTCACAGTATACAATTAACAATGTTTACAATAATATCTGGCGTCTTGCTATTGCATCCCGTGTGGAACATATGAGGAACCGATAAGGTTATCAAGCATAGTTCCAATGTTGTGGGTTATGGTGCCTCACCCAAGGGCACCCCACATGTTTTGCTCATTGAAGCCTTTCTGTATGTCGTTCTTGGACATACTTCGATGGGGTTTGAACCCAAGTCATCCGTTGAAGTAAATTCGGCAGCTATTGTCGGTTTCATCATGCCACCGTGATCCATCAGTGACACAAACTTGCTTTGACAAAGTTTTTCTGATCGGGTTAACGTTGTTGTTATTATTGTCTTTCGAAACGTTGACAAGCATCGATCGTTTCACTGAGTGAGCAAATGGTCAGAAACTGTGAATAACCATGGTGGCAAACACCACAATGATTTCAGCGTTAATTCAAGACCCTTACTGTAGTTACTTTGTTAATAAAAGACATCAATACAGCAGGTGTTTGCCCTAAATATGATTTCCCGTGGGGGATATAGTTTTATATCAGTATAATTAACACCGTTTTAAGTGCAAAAGTTGTTGAAACTATTCTCAGGAGAACGGAGATATACTTTTCGGTGATGAGAGAATATATAATAACATATTCTGTATAAAGTGACAGAATTTTTTCTTCTGCTATGAAATAGTGTTTTTGGTGGTTTTTTTTATTTATCCCAAAAAAATGGAATGAACATTTCGGACACCTGAAGAAAAACAATATTCTGTCACCCTGGTAATGCTGACTTACTATTTATCCATCTTCTAAATCTTTGTGTTTGTGGATCATCATCCATTGAATCCATCCATCCATCATCATCCATTGAAACTTTGAATTTGTCTAGTTAATCTTGCTACCGTATCATTGCATTCAACGTATAACATACGTTGAATGCAAGGATACAGTAGCAAGATTAACTAGACGAATTCAAAGCTTCACACAAATTTAATTTTATTTCTGTTGACATCTTGCAGTGATAAAAAAAAACAAGAGGATTTTGATAAAAAAATTGTTTTATTAGAATTATTTTGATTTTATACTGTGAACAGATTTATATCAATATTTGCCCAAAAATTACTCATTCAACGGAAACTAATGTTGATTGAATGAAACATTATTTATTGTAGATAAGCAAATAAGACCTGTCTATGTTGCAAAAAATTATCAAAATATTTGTTTTCAATTAATATTCACTTGTAGAATTTTAATCAAACACTCTACTATATGTATTTTAGACAATTGAAATTTCTGATTTGAGTGTATTTGGACAATTCTAAAACAATCTGTTGCTTAATGATAGATGTTGGCTATCATGCCTGTTTGTTTTAACAACTGAAATCATTAACGCAAATATATTCATTTTGAGAAACACGGGGTTATCCAATAGATAAATTAAATATATTTATGATATATTTAATGTGCGCGAAAGGTCAATTTTCAAAAATTCTGTCATTTTGTGCACAGATATGACTCATTGTTCATTTTTCTGAAATGTTGAAAAAAACATTTCGTGTTTTTTAAATTTTGATGTTTTTCATCAAAATTTTGGATGTTATGGTATGTAATGTACAAAATTAGTTGAAATATTTGAGTTTTTCATTAATTCCCTGATATTTTCTTCGATATTTTGTCGACTGATAGGTAGGACTGTCTTTATAATTTTCAATATTCGATATATGAAGAGGATATTTCAACAATTTGAAACAGCCAACTATAATTTTGCCATTTTTGTAGGAAAGTCAATATTATTACTTTCAAATTTGCAAGTGATGTATCGTAAAGAGAGGGAAACGCATACCAATACAAAATATAATGAAAATATGAGCAATTAGTCATGTTCCCTACACCAAGTCATCATATATCTCAAATTTCACAACGTTATTTTTGTTTTTCCGTAATTTACCATTGTCAGCGAATATTTTTTCAATTTCGTATTAAAAATAGTAATCGATGTTGCTGGAGCCCTGAGGGTAAATCTATCCAACGGAAATGGCTCGTCAACCACATATTTGCCCAATCAGAAATCTGATTTGAAATAATGCTATGTTCAGTTTGCTCATGGTCGGCTTAACGGGGGACTAACTATGGTACTTTTCCTGCTCCTATGCCTTTGCTTAAGTGGATCCGTACGCTAAAAGCAAGGATGCTATAGAAAGAGAATAAATTAATAGACAAGAGGTTCAAGAGTCTTTCAGACGCACATACACAAATTTATTTCTGTAACGTTTTCTGACCAAGGTCAGACTTCCTCAGACAATGAACGTTTCGTCTGATCAAAGTCGGACTTTCTCAGGCAAGAATTTTCAACAATGATCATTGTTGAAAATGCTTGTCTGAGGAAGTCTGACCTTGGTCAGAAAAACATTCAGACAAGCTTTTTAAAAATGTGACAAAAAGGAATTAACATGCAATATAATGGGAGAAATGCTTCAAAGTAACAATTTATTGAATCAGGTAATAAACAGTCGAGTGAATGGAATTTACATGCAATATAAAGATCCTTCGTACAGATCCGCAAAGACACAGAGAAAGTATAAGTAGTTAGCCCACGTCCGCCAGACCGATAGTAAAGTTCATTTTTATGTCAATTTTTCAACACAAAATTTGGCATGTATCATGATTTCACTGCAAAAAGAATCAATTTAAAAATAAGCGAAAGAAAATTATGTTTAATCGGCTCTAAAATACCCGACTATCTGGATAAGGATATCACTGGTTACGGATGGATTGCAATGTCATGGTTATTCATCCATGGTTTATTCTTGATTAAACAATAAAAACGGTCTGTATTCATTTGATTGGAGGTACTCATCTTGAATATCTGAAAATTAGTTTTATAGTGAAACCGAGATTTATAATGACAAAGTTGACTTGGAATCCTGATCTTGCTTCCCGTCCCCTAAAATACTCTCAAGGATTAGGAATCACGAATATTGTATGTGGTGTTTTTTTGTTTCGTTCTGATCAACACTGAAAACAGACATCTAGGATTTTTATGATTTCCAGTTTGTTTCCTTGAACCAGTTATTTCCAGTTGTTGAAAATTATTAATGATTTATATCAGCGTAATCAGCATAATCTTTTAAATCATGACTCTAAGATGGCTGGTAAAATTCTCCTAACGCCTGCCATCTGTTCGCAATCGTTTTGTGCCGGTATTTATGCCGGCATAAATAATGGTTCATTTAGGTTAATCTATCATTTGTGATGGATGTTAAGCAGGAATCACCGATAGATTGAGTCGATAAGACACAGTACAGGGTGAAGGATTCCTCTTTTCCTTTAGGTGTGTTAAAACCATGAAATCTTTATATCGTTCTTTCCGATAGACAAAAATATTCAAAAATATTAACACTGCTAGTGTGACGTCAGATTAAATGGTGACATTTAATTTAGGGACGGGATTCGGTATTCTGCATTCAGTGTTAGTATTCCGGAACGATTCCAGAGAAATATTCTGAATTTCCCTTCCCTGCTTCTGGTGTTTTCAAAACCAACATCATGTAATCGTACATTCAATCTTATTTTGACAACTAACACTGCAATCTTCCCTAAGCGGGAAACATCCTAAATGGAACTGAACCTCGATGGTAAAGTGCAGTGAGTGGTATCTACTCAGGGCAATGGTAAAACCATCCACCACATATAATTATATCATATATTATAAATTTTAACCAGCAACTGCACTCTTAAACGGAAAACCTCACAAATGGAACTGAACCGCTATGGTAAAGTGCAGTGAGTGGTATCCTCCCTGGGAGGTGGTAAAACCTATATCTTTGGATTTAAATTTTTGGAAGATTTTCCAATCCCAATAGAGCCATCATCATCATTTCTTCCGGCATATATTGACAACCAACACTGTTAAAGTTGACACTTGGCATGAGTGGAAGTGGCCAATACATCATTTTTTGAAATGACACCATATTGTAGTGAGGGTTTCTGTTGCTTCGGAAAATTTTTTGACCAAGTATGAGCCACAGATGATCGTGCCTATCAAAGCACGATCATCTGTGGCTCATAATTGATAATAATCCAATAAATGGAACTGAACCCCGATGGTAAAGTGCAGTGGGTGGTTTCTTCCCTAGGCGGTGATAAAACCATCTATGTCTATATCTTTGAATTAAAAATTCCAAAAGATTTTTCAATCCCAATAGAGACATGTAATCATTTCTTCGGGCATATTTTGACAACCAACACTGTTAAAGTCGGCACTTGGTATGAGTGGAAGTGGCCGATAAATCATTTTTGGAAATGACACCATGTTGTAATGAGGATGTCTCTTGCTTCGAAAAACTTATTGATCAAGTATGAGCCACAGTTGATCGTGCCTATCAAGGCACGATCATCTGTGGCCCATACTTGATAATAGTCTAATATTTGATTAGTTTTAGTATCTTATATTGTGAAAACCAATTGAAAAGTTTCCTTGTCGTAGGTCAATATTGCTATTGCTTGCTCAGCCGAGGTTTGTGTGTGAGGTCGTTATTTTCCATCGTTGAATTGACCGATTGTCAGTTGAAGTACGACATGTAAAACTTTTTGCATTATTCATTTGGTGATCAATCTTTGTACATTTGTGAAGAGAAAATGGTTTGGAGAGACGACAGAATCTCTTTTTGTTTTGGATTTCTAAAGGTGCATGTAATTTTTTGAATCAACATAGCCATTCCACAGCTGTTTTGGTGATTTTAAGGGGATTTAATTAATTTTAACATTTGTTATTTACCCGAAATAGGTGTTACAGTCGTTCTCTCTGAGTAATGTTTTTGAATATTACTTTATTGGTGAATTTTATTTTGATGTGGGGGTTGTTCAAAATGTTAGGAGGATTAGGGTTAGGAATTCATTTTTATCCCGTGGGAGAGGAAAGCAGAAAATATGGCTCAACCATACGGCGAACCACGACCTCTCGTGCAGACACTAGTTCCGAATCGGGGTGAGGGTTTTGGCTCAACATTTACTCATTATTCCTGTGCCTGGTCATGGGTGGTGTAGGAAGCCCTAAGCAACGCTTATGTGAACCGCCATGCACCGATGAGTCCAGCACACCTCTCGCATATAATCATTTCTAACGGAAATCGAACTCAAGGCACTAGTGATGAGTAACTCGAAGCGTATTCCTAAAGCCTTTACCAACTGAACTAACCGGGCACCCAATTCGATTAACGTCCCACAAATTTATATTTTAGTCAATTTGATTTCTTGAGAAACATGATAATCCAAAAACCTTCACCCCGATTTGGAACTGGTATCTGCACGAGAGGTCGTGGTTTGCCATATGGTTAAGCTGTATTCTCGGCTTTACTCTCCCGCAGGATAAATATGATATTCTATCCTATTTGAGATTTACAGAATCAATTAACAAAACATTTGAATATTTAGGGAATGTGCAGTTTTTTGAGTTTTGTTTCGTTGATATCTTGTACTATCCCTGCCACTTTTTCTCTTGCAATCTTGGATCCGTGTGTGAGAGAATTCACAAGGATACACGGATGAGATAATATCAAGCATATATACAAAAATATTGTGTTCTCATTCAACAGAAATATTAGTTTATTGTAAGCTTTCAGTAGAACATAGTCTATCTTCTTCAGACAAGATTAAAATGATTAATTTTGTCTGAAGATGTTAGATTAAGTTCCAACAAAAGCTTACAATATAAACTTTTATTTCTGTATAATGAGGACATAATGTTTTTGTATGTATTGCCATTTGATTGATTTTTTTCCAAAGACCATTTTATTCAAGTTTTCGATTATATTGCATCCTGCCAGTCTTATCTTTATTTTATTTATAGCCACTTCTTAGAGTAGATCACCCCGTCCAAGGCCTTGGAACAGCAGCCACTTATAGATGGACAGGGTTAGAATTGCTGGAAAGATATGATCAATTCCTGTTCGGCTCAGCCTACCCAAGTTATAAAACCCTGGATTGAGTGGTGGGCATGGATAAGCGAGCAGGACTCGCCGGGCCTCTAACCCAAGATCTTCAACCTGCGATGCCAACATGTTAAACCACTAGGCCATCGCGCCCGTTTTAATATCTCAAATAAAAATCATTAATTCCACAGACCAATACTCTCCCTTAAAATAACCACCTTGTGATATATCATTATCCCAATTAATTCTGCCGTTCAAATTATACAGCCTTATTTCAGCGGATGATAATTATCCTTTGTTGTTGTTAAAGCGTCACGGCCGTTAATAATTATTTATAAGTGTTTGTTCAAGGGATAACAAGGTGGCAGAATCGTGGTTTTCTTCGGGTGTCTGAAATGTGCATATCATTTTCTTCAGATGGACAAAAAGCTTCAAAGCCATCAACACTGCTATTTCATAGCAGTATTGATGATTTTGAACCTTTTTTTAACAGTTTGGTTGCTGCCAGACACTCAATTTTTTTTAATCCGTTGCCAGCCACTTATACTGTATATCAGGAAATATTGCTCTTTTGCTAAATTTTCTTCTGATAGGACCCATTTTCTTCGGGTGTTTGAGTAGCTGACATTCGGTCAGTCTGGGATAAGATGGTATACATTATTGAGAATATCGATAGACATTTCCTAAATATTTGGAACTTTATGTAAATTTAACACCTTTCTCAAACACTCTTTTTCTTTCCTGATCGATTTATTCATTCTCACTTATGAAACGGTTTCTAGATCATTCGTAATTTTAATTTATGTTTAATTGAATATGCTAATTTAAAAAAAATAAATTGAATCTGAGAATTCAGATCGTCCGATCATTTGCTCGTATGACCTTCTGACCATGTGATTTAATCTCGTACAACGTTTAATTGTTAAATCCCTTGTTTCCTCCACACTGTGGGCTATTTTTTGTGTTAGAATAACTCACCCTGAGTGTGTTCATTTTTACGTTTGTGTGATTTGCTGCAACAATTTTACTCATTTTCACAGCTAAATCATGATTTATGCCAATTTTTATAAGTAAAATTTGACATAAATTATGATATAACTGCATAATTTTGATTGTCCGGAATTTCAAACATTGTACGTAGGATATTTTAGCTCTGAAACAATATCTGAACTGAAAAGATCTGATGGCCCTATGATGTTTGGTCATGTTATCTCCTACAGCAGATCACAAAAGTTCCATGTTTTCCCTCCCCATGGGCTGTGTTTAATTGCGTAATAGGATCCCTCCTTTAAGTGTGTCCTTTGTTTGTTTACATGTTTTTTTCTAATTATAAATTGAAAGGGAGTTACAGTCCTTGTTTTGGGAGTAGTTATGTCTGTATTTAATGAATTTAATAAATTTAAAGATAGGATACATCATAATATGGGCTTTTAGTCCTTTTAGAGAGTGATTGTGTTAATATTCAATAGTGAGGTGAAGGCCTTGTGGTTGAACATGTTGGTAATGAAGGTTGAAGATCTCGGGTTCGAGTCCGGTTCCTTAATCCATGCCCACCACTCAACCCAGAGTGTAATAACTTGGGTAGGCTAAGCCAAACAGGAAAAGATGATATTTTTCCAGCAATCCTAACCCTGCTCGTCTATAAGTGACTGCTGGTGCACAGCATTGGGCAGGGTAATCCACTCCAAGAAGTGGCTGTAAAAAAAATATTGTCGGAAATTTCATCATATCAAGCATGAGCCAGAGAAAAATGAAGTCTTGTTTTTTTTTTCGCTTGACATGTTCTTCAAACAAACCCAATCAGAGTTTGTATTTTGTCAAGCATGAGCCACAGATGGACTGTAAATTGTATCGTATTATTGTAAAGTGAATTCCAGAAATATAAAAACCCAAACTGAGGTCAAATCACACAAGCACTATAACTCTCGATAGCTGTTGACAAGGTCCTTGTGAAAATGTCAGGTCAAGTAGGAGAGAGGTTCTCAGAGTTCGATAAAACAGTTAGGAGTTATTAAGGTGTTTTAATGCCTATTTGTCCAGCTGTACCTAGTTCTATTTGAATCTGCAGAGAAAAAAGTCTGATTAAATCTTGTGGCCGCGATGGCCTCGTGGTTAAACATGTTGGCATCTTAGGTTGAAGATCTTGGGTTTGAGTCCCGTAGAGTCTGGCTCGCCTACGCATGCCCACCACTTAACCTATGGTGTAATAACTTGGGTAGGCTAAGCCGAACAGGAAAAAATCATATCTTTCCAGCAATTGAAACCCTGTCCGTCTATAAGTGGGGCAGAGTATAACTTGGGCAGAGCGATTCACTGTAAGTGGCTTTAGAAAAAAATATCCTATCAGAAGCAAATTTACTATCATTGACTCTCCCGTTCTAACAGACATCAACCAGGTGTTTTCCCACGGTGACCGAGATGTTCATGTCATTTTCATCAAATGGACAAAGAAGCTTCGAAACCATCAACCCTGCTATTTCATAGCAGAGTTGATGATTTTGAAGCTTTTTTTTTGCACACCACACACTCAAACGAAGACTTTTTTTCTAGCAAGATTTATATAATGAAATATTGCCATCTGCTGTGTTTTCTTCGAGTGCAACCTATTTTCTTGGGTGTGTGGGTAGCAAGAGTACCTGTCATTCTGTCTGTTTAAAGCCCTGCCTAAGTTTTAGTTTATCATTAAAGTTACGAAGTTGAATTGAAATTTATTTACCGTATTCCATCTACATTTATCCTTGACTCCTTTCATCACGAATCGTTGAAGCGAATCCACGAAAATTCAAAATCAGCGGTGCGGAACTTAAAGAACGTAAATCTTTCATTTCTTCGACTCGTAAAGTAATTCACTCAATGAGAGATGAATTATCAAGTCCAGAAGTGAAAGCCAAACTTGATGATCTATCAAGAAAGGTAGGCGAGTTTTATTCAAATGGGATTGCTTCTTAGTTCTATTTCTGACTCGGTGTTTTCAGTTTATTACATCACATTCGATGGTCATTATTGAACACCACACAGTATTGATGATTTTGAACCTTTTTATATAGTTTGTTTAGTATCTGACTCTCATAAGAGAGACATTTAAATCTTCTAGCCACGGATTATCACGAAATAAATTTTCTTCTAATAAAACTAATTTTGTTCGTGTGTCTGAGTAGTAGAGCAGCTGACATTCTGCCAGTCTGCGTTGACCCACATTTTAAAATGAAGCTCTGGTTTTAAAACCGTCACATAATGTTTATATTTCAGAGTTTATTACGAAACGGAATTCATAAAAACGGTTATGGGAGCCACAATGGGGGAGGTTACGTTAATCATTCCACGGTAGACATCGAGGGAGATGACAACGATCGATTCATACAAGACACACAACAACAACAGAGGGTGAGCATGAACCTGAGCTGAAAATTTTGCCAACGTCTTTCGTTAAGTTTGAGTCACGGATGGATCTTGTCGATGAGACGCGGGACAACTGTGGCTTATGCTCAGCAAAGAAAATTTTTGATTCACTGATAAATATTGTCGATGATACTCATGCTTGACAAAATTGTCGATTTACCATTAGATCTTGTCGATTAGATTCTGTCCATCTGTTCGGTTATTCGAATCGATTCAAAGTACAGATTATTCAAATCAACTGTGAATCGTTAATGGAAACAAAAATTTGCTAAATTAAGTGAATGAATATTTCATTTTTTAACAACAAAATGCATTCGATTTTGGTCAAAGTTGACCAAATTGGAGATATTGTGCTTTCATTTTTCACTGCTTTTTTCCATGCCATCGACTATAGGCTGATGCAGCCTCGTCCGTGAGGTTGTTTCGTCAACAATTGTTTCTGAAACTGAAAAAAATCAACACATCCTAATTTTGCTCCATGAGTCGAGGTTGGCTGAAATCATATCATCATATGCATGTTAAAATCAGAATCGAATCAAAGAATTTTTACGAATTTAAGCAAATATTCCAATCAGAAGTATCACCGTATGATGAATAAACAAGAAAATTTTCTCAGAAAATTGTTAGCAACATCAAAATTTACATTCATTCCATAAAATTATATACTTTTTTGAATATGTTGATTTCGAATCGCTGACTAAATCAAATCGTATAATTTATGATTCGCACATCACGAATTGAATATTTCGGCAAGCCCTCTCTATGATTCGAAACTTGAGACTTGGAAAACTTCCAGATCTTTCTGTATCCGATCAACTTATATATCTCTTATTGCAGTTACTGATTGAGCAGCAAGATGACCAACTAGATCTCGTGGCCGACAGTGTAGGAATCTTGAAGAACATGTCAAAGTGAGTTTTATAGACCCTGGTTGATACCCTACTCCACTGCTGATATCGCTGAAGAGGAATTTGAAATTTTTGGCAACCAGTGATCAAATTTTTTTTTTTTCAATTGCCACTTTTCGGGGTGGATCACCCTGACCAAGGCCCTGTACTAACGGCCACTTAAAGACGGTTAGAGTTGTTCGAAAGATGTTATCTTTCCTGTTCGGCTTAGCATACCAAAGTTATTACACCCTGGGTTGAGTGAAGGGCATGGATTAAGTCAGACTCGCTGGGGCTTGAACCTGAGATATTCAACCTGCGATACCAACATGTAACCCACTGGCCATTGCGCCCCAACTTACCATTGCCCAGGACAGATCCCACTTAGTACCTTATCGATTCAGTTTTGTATGAGCTGTTTTCTGCTTTGGGTGCATTGGCTGGCTCTACATGTTATGTAGCTCTGCATATCTTTTTCAAACATTGATAGTTTGGAATAGAAAATCATGATTTTCATTCCCATTCGACCTTCCAGATCTATTGGAAATGAACTGGACGAACAAGCCGTTATGTTAGAAGGCCTCGGACATGAGATGGAAAACACACAATCACGGATGGACACTGTACTTAGAAAGATGGCAAAAGTAACTCATATGTCGAATGGTAAGATCATCTTGTTCAACTACCTGGGGTGGGGTGCCCGGTTAGCCCAAATGGTGAAGCGTTGGGAATACGCTTCGAGCTTCGCATCTCTGATCGTCATGACGCAGGTTCGAATCTCGTCTGGGATGATGACTATATGCTAGAGGTCTGCTGGACGCCTCGGTGTTTCACGTAAGCGCTGCTTACGGCTTCCTCCAACAACCAGGTCCATGCACAGGAAAAATGAGAAATATGGTAATCAAAAACCTTCACCCCGATTTGGAACTGGTATCTGCACAAGAGGTCGTGATTCGCCATATGGTTAAACTGTATTCTCGGCTTTCCTCTCCCGCAGGATAAAAATGATATTCTATCCTAACTTGTACAAATTAGTCTCTGTGCATGCGGGCTTCAAGATAATGCTACATGCTGTTAGGGTGGAAATAGGATAGGATTTCATTTAAATTCTGTGGGAGAGGAAAGCCAAGAGTTCGGTAATCCATATGGCGATACCAGTTCGGAATTGGGGTTAAGATTTTTGGCTTGTCATATTTTTAGCTTGAAGCGGATTGCCAGTGCTTTACCGATTGAGCTAAGCCAGGAACCTGGAATTTTGTTTCGTCTGGAACTTTTATGTCATTTTCTTCCAATAGACAAAAAAGCCTCAAAACATCAATACTGCTATTTCATAGCAGTATTGATGATTTGGAATCTTTTTTTACAGTTTGTTGCTACTAGTCCGATTTTTTCCTTCTATTCTGTCCGAAATTTTTCAATAAAAATGACTTATTTTCATTTCCCTCTATTCTGGAATATATTTCATCTAAAATGACGAATTTTACTACTCTGTATTGAATATGTTCATTCCTGAATGTATTTGAATAGTTGGACATCCCAGGTTGAGTGGTGGATATAGGATTAATGAGCCGGACTGGTAGGGCACCAACCAGCCGCGATAACCACTAGGCTATGTCGCCTACGAGTGTGAATAATCCACGTTATTGGAATTGATCTAAGCTCAAGTCGGAAGCGCGAATAAAGGTAAACTTATCACCTCAGCCGAGCAACAATTGCTGAACAAAACATTGAAGCTTTATTTTCATCATATTTATCGATTCTCCTGATCATTGTCAGTGGTGTGAACAAATTACTGTCAAAATTACATTTTTACTTTATTTTCTATCATTCCATCAGATCGTCGTCAATGGTGTGCAATCGGAGTTCTCGGAGGATCAATGTTCATCGTTTTTCTACTCTTCTTTCTAATTTGATGAAATCGCTCTAGCAAAATGTTGTCAAAAACTGGATATTGTCCTTGATACAAGGAACAAACAATTTAAGATCGCCAGACTGAGGGGTCGTAACCAAATCGAGAGACTTTGCCTGGACAGGGCATAAACTGTAACTCTCTAACGCTAAATCTTGCCAAATGTGTTAATAAGAGTCGAAGACGAGACGCTGCGCCGCTGGGGCTAACTCCATGAAGATAATGGGGGCCCTGGCTCTTGCTAAATATTATTATATAGAGCTGTTCGTGTTCATGCGTGAATTCGCTACCGGAAAGGATTGGCTGGACAGGTATAAGCTTATTGCCAAGACGACTCGGCCAAATCTACGGGTCACCAAAGCGTACATCATTAGATTTTAGAATCGAATCGAACAATATTTCCCAATCGATTTCGATACAAAGTATTATTATAAACAAATATAGATGCCATGAGCACGGGCCACGGATGAACCGTGCCATCAGTGGCTCGTGCTTCACAAAAAGTAAAATTTCAAATTGGGAAATGTCCCAACCAATATAGTGGAATAGCCGTTCAATACTGGTGGTCAAGGAAATGCAGGAAAATCCTGGCATCCGATTAAACTTTTGATTTTCTTTATTCTCGTTGCAATTGTAGTTTAGTCAGC
Source organism: Styela plicata (assembly GCA_963675895.2). NCBI lineage: Eukaryota > Metazoa > Chordata > Ascidiacea > Stolidobranchia > Styelidae > Styela > Styela plicata. The sequence continues at coordinate 19,436,235 of OZ023143.1, read as the reverse complement.
ATAATCAGGATCAGAAATATTTATTTTCCTTTGTATGGGTACAATTCGGACAATTTGCTCTGTATGGGTACAATTCGGACAATTTGCTCTGCATGGGTTCAATTTGGATATTTTACTCTGTATAGGTTCAAGTTGCAATATTTTGCTCTGTTTGGGTAAAATTTGGAATAATTTGTCCTGTCTGGGTGTTATTTGAGACATTTTGCTCTGTATGAGTACAATTTGGAATATTTTGCTCTGTATTGTTACAATTTGGCATATTTTGCTCTGTGTGGTTACAATTCGGAACATTTTGCCCTGTGTGGTTAGTATTTGGAACATTTTGCTCTGTATCTGAACCCTACTCCTGGTGGTGGTATCTGACTTAAGTCATGATTTTGCTGCAGCGCAATATCCGCACCCCATACACGGCTTAAAAATATTTCTGATCTAGTATTTTATTTTGGTGTGTTGCATTTTTATGTTTGTAATGTCATAAACGTTATTTTTCAGTTCCATTGTTTTTAATTTCACGCTTCACCGAATGTATGTTGATATTCTTGTTTTATTTTTTTTCTCATTTTCTGTTGAACTTTTCGATGAATTCTGGACTGTAGCGTTTGACTCCACTAAACTGGCAGAATGACAGATACTCAAACAACGGAAGAAAATTTGGCAAATGGGCAGGATTTCATGATATATCTGTGGCCGGGGGATTTAAATGTCGCTTTTTGGGTGTCTGGCAATATTTATGATATTATCTCTCGTCAGAAGTTAACGTATCTCTTTTATAGTGCCTGGTATCTACCAAACTGTACAAAAAAGTTCAAAATCATCAATACTGCTAGGAAATAGCAGTGTTGATGATTTTGAAGTTTTTTGTCCATCTGAAGAAAATAGCAAAACCTTTCAGACACCCGAAGAAAACCAAGATCCTGGAATGATTCTTGAAATGTTTTTTCTTAAAGGGCAATCGCTGGTGGTACGCTGATCTTTTGGTAGCTTTTTGTCACTTAAGCGGCTTTTAATTGATTCCTTTTAGGCTCTACTTCCGGTCTTGCTTGTGAATTTTCAATACAAAAGAAAATTCTTTGATCAGAACAAGTTCTTCCAAGCATCCATCAGTGACTCGGCCGGCAAAATAAAATTTTGGATTAGGTATTCGGTCGATGCAATGAGGATAACCAACTTGTTGCAGATATTTTGAAACTGGTTGTCAGACATTGATAAGGAAATATTTCAGTATGTCTTCTCCATGTGTCATGAATCACCTAGAGTAGTCGTAAATCAAACCCCAAATTATCGAACTGATTAATTTAAAATTCCATTTTGGGCCTGTTTAAATCTATATTATGCTCATGAATTCGGCCAATTTATTGTTGCGGATTGTTGTAACACCTGCAACTGCACTCTAAATGGAAAACATCCCGCACGATAATGACCCACCATTGTATAGTGCAGTAAGTGGTATCTGCCCTGGGCGATTTTAGTACCATGTACCATATCTTTGCTTCCTTTTAGTCGCCTCTTACGACACACAGAAAATATGTTAGGACCTTGCTAGCTGAACGAAGTGGATATCACAGCTAACTGTCATCACAGTTACCATACATGGGCCAAAGATGGATTGTGCCGATTAGACATGATCCATCTATGGTACATGCATGATAAAATAGTAAAATGCTTTTATTTTTCTACGCTAAGTATCAATGCACCATTTTGTCCTGTTTTTGTGTTTTTCGTTCGTTATTCCATTTTTTTTTCCTGAATCATGTAGATTCTATATTTTTATTTAATTTTATCTAAAAAAAATGCATCAAAAATGGTGATGAGCCCAAAATTTTGGATTAAGTTTTGCTCGATAAAACATGTTTAATCAAAATATCTCTGATTTGTAAACGTACTTGAAGAAACAGAATTAGGGCTGGGCAGAACCAAATCATTTAGAACTCGCAATGTCCCGTTTTCACTATCACAACTTGTGTCCATTTTGAAAATTAATAAATGCATAGTTGATAGTGTAATTTCAATTCGCAGTCCATGTACAAGGGCAAAAATTTTCATATTTTAACAACAAAATACAATCGATTTGGTCAAATTTGACCAAAATTGATTGCATTTTGTCGTTAAAAATGAAAATTATAGTTTATGTAGAAAGTTTTTGTTCCTATGAACTATTCACGAACGATTTTGCTTCGAATCGTCGAATCGAATTACCCAGCCTAAATACAATAACAACCACTGAAATATCAACCTTTCCTGCATTTTATGAAACCAACTATTTTTTGCTTTTTCATTTTATTGCCAAAATGCCATTTTCTGTGATATGTATGAATTCCTTTTTTTTTTCCATTATTTTAATGTTGTTTTTATCTTCACTACTATTATCATCAGAATGTGACCTGATCAGACACCCGATGTAAATGGCCGTCATCTGAAATAAACGGGGTAAATTACAGGTTCCTCAACCAACCAGGTCCATGTGCAGGAAAATGAGAAATACGATAATCCAAAAACGTTCACCCTGATTCGGAACTGGTATCTGCACGAGAGGTCGTTCATATGGTTAAGCTGTATTCTCGGCTTTCCTCTCCCGCAGGATAAAAATGATATTCTAAAATAATAGTGTAATTGTTTTTTTTCCATAGTCACCCTGTGTGACATTTAAGAGCCTTTATGATCCGGCCGAGGCTATCAAGTTATTCCACCCTTGGGTATTGCACTTGAACAGTAATAAGATCGAGGGGCTCTCTTGTGCATATAGCACCACTAAAATTGTACGAAAGTCCTAGAAGTCCTTAACGCTCCGAAATTAGGGGTGATTCTTCAGAATTAGGGCTTGGCAATTCTGTTCAGTGATTCGAATCAATCCTAAATTGGTCACAAAAACTTGCTAGCTGAACGAAGTGGATTTGACCAAAATCGATTGGATTTTGTCGTTAAAATAAAAATTTTAGTTCATTTAACCAAGTCCTGGTTCCTATGAACGATTCACGATTGATTCGAATAATTTGTGCTTCGAATCACTGAATCGAATTTCTCAGCCCTATTTACAGCACAGAAAAACCTTGTGAAAACATATTTTGTCAAGCGCGGGTCTTTCACTCGGCACGCCGACATTCGGCACATACTTTAGAAAACAAAATTACTGATTGAGCCCTGATTACCACTGACTTTATGCTTTTACTAAACTATCCCTCTCAATGCTCACATCCGAAAATGACCCACTAAAACTCTTTTTAAGGACTGTCAAAATTGATCTACAAGGCACTCACATCACCAGACATCTATCACGAAGGTTTCTTTGTCCCTTTTCCTGCATTTCATGTAGCTCTGTACACTTTGTTGGCGTCAGGAGAATTTTCAATTATGAGCTAGGGCTGGGCAAAACCGAATCATTTGGAATTCGAATCTGATCCGAATAATTTTTTCGAATCAGATCGAATCACATTCTTTTTAAATAACAAATATTCCATTTTTACTATTATAACTTGTCCCCATTGTGAAAACAAAGAAATTAATAGTTTATAGTGTATTTTCGATTCACACTAAGAGCAGAAATTTTCATGTTTTTACGAAGAAATATAATCGATTTTGGTCAAATTTGACCAAAATCGATGCATTTCGTCGTTAAAAATGAAAACCCTAGTTTACTTAACAAGTTTTTGTTCCTATGAACGATTCGCGATTGATTCGAATCAATCGTGCTTCAAATCGATCGAATCATCGAATTGCCCAGCCCTACCTGCAGTCTTGCTCTGAGCGGATTTTAATAAATGTGAAGAAAAATAACTGTAGGAAAATACAGAATATCTGCCATCACATTGCTTTCATCCTACTATCGCTATGGTTTCTCTCGTTATCAGACGATAAATGTCCGAATTTGTTAATGTTGTTTGTTGATGCGCGACTGCTTTTTGAATCGTTTTTACTGGTACATGAAATATACTATTGTTCAAGTTTCTATGGTGTGTGAATAATTGGCGTTAAGACCACAATACAAGTGAAGTTGTATTACTGATGCATTCCGTTGTGTTTCGGGTGATAAAATGAAAACGGCAATACATGTCTGCATTGCTTTGCGTTACCCGTGTCCGCATGAGTACAAAGCACAAACGCACGCAACGGAAGGAGTACTTTCCATTAGCTTGCGCTTGTGTAAAACTGAAAGGGTAAAATAAAACAAACCTAGAAAAATGCAAACGTGTAGAACGACCTTCAGACTGGCCACTTGCATGTGCGGCGTGTTCAGAACACCGGACGAAGAAGGGACAATTTGCGTTGTCCAAATACGACGTCATTTTGCCGCAGGTAAAAACTTCTGATCAAAAATGAAAAACGGCCAGTTTTATGGTGCTTCGGGGTGAAGCAAACCAAAATTAGTGCTGGGATAGGGTGAAGATGTTCAAAATTGGATCTGTGAGCATGGGGGTGTTCAAATGTCTGAATGAGCTTCCTCTCTGAAGGAGCTGCAGAAAATTCGATTTTTTTACGTTTTTGCGCACTGAAATTATATCATTCTGTGACTTTTTTCGATAGGGAAAGAAAGATACGTTGCATTTTTGGCTCTGCAACACCGAGTCATTTGGAATCCGAATCTGATTCGGATATTTTTTTCGAATCACTGACTCCATAATAACAATTATCCCTTTTTTACTTTTAATATTATTGTCTCCATTATGAAAAGCGATCAAGTTATATTTACGGAATACTAATATTAGCTTTAACAGACTTAATGCGATGTATTTTCAACTACACTCCAATCCAAGAGCGAAAATTTTCATTTCAACGACGAAATACAATCGATTTTGGTCCTATTTGACCAAAATCGATTGTATTTTGTCGTTAAAATGGAAAATTCCGCTTCATTTAGCAAGTTTTTGTTCCTATGAACGATCCACGACAGAATTGAATATTCAGTACCTTTTTTATTGAAATTCGCTCAGAGCAAGGCCACGGGAGAAGAAGTCACTAAAGTGCAAAGACCTACATGAAATGCAGGAACAGGAGGAGCTAAGGAATCCCAATTCCTGATAAATGTCAATTAACGCGAGTTTTGAAGCCCTGTAGACCTCGAATTGTCGACCCCCAGCTGCATCATAATCGAAAATAACCAAATTGCACGCTAATCACGGCCTCCCGTGCAGATACCAGTTCGACGAGGTCACATGGACCACTGTGCGACCTTCTTGCATATAAGCCAACACCGACAGGATTCGAACCTGCTTATCCTCCCAAGAACAATTAGGGATGCAAAGCCCAATGTTTGTTTCTATTGTTTTGCAACATGGGTATTAGAGTGCCCGGTTAGCTCAATCGGTAAAGAGTCGGGAATACGCTCCGATCTAGGCATCCCTGGTCACGACGCAGGCTCGAGGGCTTCCTCCACCAAACAGGACAACGCACCGGGCAAATGAGAAATACCATAATCAATAAAAAAAACCTTCACCCCGATTCGGAACTGGTATCTGCACAAGAGGTCGTGGTTCGCAATATGATTAAACTGATTTCTCGGCTTTCCTTTCCCGCAGGATGAAAGATACCTGGTTATCTTGCCCTCCACGTCTTAGTACAAGTTGAGACCACAATACAATGTTGCGTAGGTTGAGTTTTCCTAGCTTTTTGTATCATCTAACATTGCATTTTACGCTTGCTGAGCACGCTTGTTAACGTTTTCCAACACAACCCAACGGTTTCTATGCACGTGTATTGTTTAGTAACTTCCAGGTAAACGTACATTGCTCACCCAGTCCTCGCCATTGCCGCAGCGGGCGTCTCTCATAGCTCGCTGAAGGTTGTCGTAGCAGAGTTTTTTATTAAATTTTTTGTATTGGATCACTTCAATTTTTATCATGGTTGTTGAAGTCAGTAAAGATGGTCAGTGCAATACCTCACTGCAAACACTGTCAATGTAATCACTGCAAATTACCGTAACAAGAAAACGAAAAAAGGGGAAATGCTGTCAGGCCAGTAGCTGAAGCAGGAAGTGGACGACTGGACTCTCTGTGGATATCACGTCAAAATGGACGGATTCAAATGATGATTGTTTAGACTATGCACATCCCTATGAATTATGTGGAAATTTTCGATCACGAAAAAAAAGTGTTGTTGCTTGTTTGCTCTGTTGTTTGCTTGTTTACGAGTGTAATTGCATCACACGTCAATGATAATAATAATTATTACCGTATTTCTGCGTGTGTCTTGTCACATAATGCACTGTGTTAACAGCTCCACAGATCATTGCAAGCAAATTGTTTTAATTCATCACCCCCGAATGGCAACACAATCGCGCAAACGAAGATACACCCGGGGTACTATAACCGTGTGATTTCTATTTGTGTTCTTTCCATTTTTTTTTTTGGTAGATGGCATGGCAAAAATCGAAATAAACTATACTATACTGTATAGTACTATATATTTATTTTACCATTAAGTGCCCTTGACCGTTGTGGGGAGGCAAAGTCGGTTGCTCTAGACATTTCTGAAGCATTCGACAGAGTTTGGCACCAAGGTCTGTTGCAGAAAATTCAATCGTATGGGATTTCTGGTCAAGTTTTTTTTCAATTGTCGAATCTTTCTTATCCAATTGCAAGATTAATGTTGTTTTGGACGGACAACGTTTACGAAATTATTCCATTTTATCCGGTGTCCCTCAGGGTTCGATCCTTGGTTCAACTTTGTTCTTGACATATATTAATGACCTGCCCGATAATTTGATATGTGATTTGGTTATTTACGCTGATGATACAACTCTATATTCTTGTCCCAACGAAAAATCCCTCCCGGAACAACGTCTAGCTCTCGCAAAATCGCTTGAGTGTGATTTGGCCTCAGTAACTAATCGCGGTAACACTTGGCAGGTAACTCTTAACTTGGAGAAGACTAAAGTTTTATCAAGTAATCGTTACACTAATATGGATGCAACCCAAATTTCATTATCTGGTGCTGTTCTGGAGGAATTCTCAAATATTCGTCTCGTTGGACTCACACTGTCTAAGGACATGAGTTGGAATGAGTATGTCACGAGTATTGCTAAACAAGCCTCGATGAAAGTCGGTTCTCTATATCAAGCTCGCCATTATCTCACTCACGAAATCATTCTCCATTTGCACAAATCATTGATTCGACCCTGTATGGAGTATTGCTGTCACATTTGGGGCAGTGCCGCTGCCACTATTCTTAACATGCTCGACCGTATTCAACGGCGTGTGATCAATATGATTGGCCCTAAACTTCCTTAAGATCTGCAAAGTTTGACAAACCGCCGCAACGTTGCCTCGCTATGTCTATTTTACAGATATTATAATGGTTATTGTTCAAGGGAACTTTCTGCTCTCGTTCCTCTGAACAAAATGTTTAACCGACACGATTGGCTACCAATTCGCACCTACTCACTGTGGAGGTTCCACAATGTCACAAACACTTTATGCAAGAAGCTTTTTTCCAAGAATCTCTAAACTTTGGAATTCCTTGCCTTCTTGCTGCTTTCCAGATAGTGTTGATCTACAAGGCTTCAAAACTCGCGTTAATAGACATCTATCAGGGACGGGGGTGCCTTAGTTCCTATTCTTGCATTTCATGTAGCTCTTTGCACTTTGGTGGCTTCGGGAGAATTTTCAAGTGTGATTTGTCTCCTATGGCCTTGCTCTGAGCGAATTTCAATACAAAAAAGTACCTGATCGAAAAAACTAGATATCTGGTGTATAAATAAAACAATGTCAATCATATTTATATCTCAAAAAAGGCTTTCAAAACAGACTATTTGAAGATGCTGATACCTCGAATTCAGCCAAGCAGCAATTACCTAGTTTGGTGGAAATTTCGTTTTACTCCACCTAGTTTAAAGAAATAACCAGGTTACCATTACTAGCATTGTGGCCTTAAAGCTTGACGATGTAAAACTCTTTCGACCCGAAACGAAGGAAGTCCAAACAAACCTTCGCACAAGATGTTTTATATATAAAATTTAATATATATTTACACGTATAAAATCTTCACATATTATTTAATAAGTACCATGCACGAGTAAAATTGACTTTCTAAACAAAATTTAGGGCTGGGCAAACCGTATCGTATGAAATTCGAATCTGATTCGGATGATTTTTTCGAATCGAATGCAACCACTGATCCCACATATATAACAAAAATCCCAATTATAATATTACAACTGGTCTTCATTATGAAAATCAGAGTATTTATAGGTTATAGTGTATATTTTCTATTCACATTTAATGTCTAAGAGCAACAATTGTCATATTTTAACGACAAAATGCAATCGGTTTTGGCCAAATTTGATTAAATTTTGCCGTTAAAAATAGAAATTTAACTCTATTTGGCAAGTTTTTGTTCCTATGAACGATTCGTGATTGATTCGAATAATTTGTGATTCGAATCACCGAATCGAATTGCCCAGCCCTAATAATAATTATTAGCGACAAAATTTACATAAAATCAACCAGCTTTGTGAGAAAAAAATAATCAGATTAAATAGCATATCAATTGTTGTTCGTTCGCTCATAAAAATTCACAATAATAGGATAAAAGTAAAAAAAATGTTGACGATGCGAATATTTCTCATATTTTTAAAATTGTACAAATTGTAGATTCGGGAGATGATCAGAATTCAGTGACATTGATACGTTGTCGTCAGTAACGTTAATAATCGTTTTTTACCTCGGAAACGATTTTTAGTGATTATATAATTTTCTGAGTATTTAGAGGGATCGGATATTGAGTATTTATCTTCGTCTATGAAACGACCTATTAGCGCCTTTTTTAAAATGTTGCGAAATATTTCTTTAAAAACGTTGATAAAACATTGTTTTCATGTCACCAGTTGTGCATATCGCACAAAAATATCGTCCTTCACTTTAAAAATATGGATCAGAAGTCAGAAAGATGTCGCCTGTGTTTTTTTTTTTCATTTTGTTGACGCCAGTGTGTCCATAAAAACAATATCTTCGCAATATTTTTGTTTCAGTCAAAAACGCTGGTGGTCGACAACGCAGTACAATGGAGATTTCTACCTGAATTCCTTCGTGAAAATGATTCAGCAGCGGTTCACTCAGTCGTCGAGTTCTGTCAGAAAAAATATGAAAATAAATGAGGATATGAACAAACTTTTACCTTGAAGACAAGATAGCAGAGCGAAATGCTTCAGCAAAGGAAGGGGTTACGATTAGGGCTGGGCAATTCGATTCGGTGATTCGAATCGATTCAAAGCACAAATTATTCGAATCAATCGTGGATCGTTCATAGGAACAAAACTTGCTAAATAAACTAGAATTTTCATTTTTAACGACAGAATGCAATTGATTTTGGTCAAATTTGAACAAAATAGATTACATTTTGTCGTTAAAATGTGAAAATTGGTGCTCTTAGACATACGCTCTGTGAATTGAAAATACACTATAAGCTATAAACTTCTTCGTTTTCACAATGGCGACAGGTAGTAATAGTAATAATGGGTTATTCGTCATTCACATGGAATTAGTGATTCGATCCGATTCGAAAAAAATATTCGAATCAGATTCGAATTTCAAAGGATATGGTTTTACCCAGCCCTAGTTACGACACGATTATGTCAAGCCACGCCGTCTCGTGCAGTGATCGACCGATCGATAAGTTCTTAGCCTTTTTGCATAACGAGCACTAACCACTCAATCGAAGATTTTACTGTATCATGCATGCGCCACAGATGGACCGCGTCTAATCGACGCGATCCAGCAATGACGCATACTCAACAAAAGATGATCTGACCAAGTTTTTCTGATTGGACGAGGCATGGACATAGTCAATGGAGGAAGCTTCAAACATACGCACCAACTAAGCCGACGGGAAGACCTGTCTTCCCATATAGTGTAAAAATGCTCCCAAATCGCTGTTTTTAACAGTAGAACTACGAAGTCCACATTTCGGTTAGGGGTTGGCAAAACCGAATCATTTGAAATTCGAATCTAATTCGAAAAATTTTTTCGAACCGGATCGAATCACTAATTCCTTGTTAATAACAAATATCGCATTTTTTCTATTACACATTGTCCCCATTTGTGAAAATAAAGAAATTTATAGTTTATGGTATATTTAAATTTGACCAAAATCGATTATATTTTGTCGTTAAAAATGAAAATCCTGGTTCACTTTACAAATTTTTGTTTCTATGAACGATTCACGATTGATTCGAATTAATCGTGCTCCGAATCGATTCGAATTACCCAGCCTAGTTTCGGTAGAATACGGGCTGTTGATGGAACGCGTCCTTTAAGTTCCTTCCATCAACAGTTAATTCTCGGCACAAATCACATCAAAAGGCGGTTCAAAATGTTGGAAATATCCGATTATTAGACATGAACGGATGGCTCATGGTATATCTAACGCATTGCCTACAGAGTCAACAGATCAGCCTTTTTTATAGCCATTCTTGGAGTGGATCACCCTTCCCAAGGTCTTGTACTAGCGGCCACGGTACTAGCGGGTAGGGTTGGAATTGCTGGAAAGTATGATCTTTCCTGTTCGGTTTTTATTACACCCTGGGTTGAGTAGTATTGAACACTGTGTAGATTTTAGGCGAAATTATGTCTGAAGTACAACGAAGCGCAACAAAATCAGGTTGAGTGCAACACAATTGGGTTTTTTACCCCAAAGTTACCTCGTACACTGTAACAGGGTACAGGGTAGAAGATGAAAAGTACAGTAAATTTACTGACCATTAGCAGTAATTGCATATTTTCAAAGTACAAAAAAACGCCATGTTGATGAGATTTATGCCAATTATGGGCTGTTGATGGACCGATCGTTTCATCAATTTTGCCAAAAGTGTCAATTTTGAATTTTTTTCAATACCGCCAGGTAAAAATACTGTTAAAAACCATTGTTTTTGTTGCATTATTTTTACAGTGTAACTATTGACATAAATTACGGTTTTTCTATCCATGCCTGGTTGGACTTGCACAACCCAACTAAATTACCCCACTGCGCATGACTTCTTGAGCCTGTGTTGCGTTTAAGGCTTGGCAAATCTGAATCTCATTCGAATAATTTTTCGGACCGCATCGAATCACTAATTTCATGTAAACAAAAAATATCATATTTTTAATATTATTTTTTTTTTCGAATTATTTGCTATGCCCATTATTATTACTGCAATGTGTCTCCATTGTGAAAATCGAGAATTTTATAGTTTATAGTGTATTTTCGATTCACACTGCCTGTCTAAGGGCAACAATTTTCACATTTTAACGACAAAATTGACGAATGGTCAAATTTGACCAAAATCGGTTGCATTTTGTCGTCAAAAATGAAAATTTTAGTTTATTTAGCAAGTTTTTGTTTCTATGAATGAGTCGCAATTTGCTTCGAATCGATTCGAATCATCGAATCGAATTGTCCAGCCCTAGTTGCGTTTAGTACGGAGTTGCTGGGCCTTCTTTATTCGATGACGTTTTTGTTTATTTTTTGTATTTCCTCTTTACAATAGGTTGCTGAATAAATGCTCTAGAAAATAGAAGCCATCTCTCACCTATGACAGTCAGAATAGCTTTACTAGTGGCCATTCCCTTGCTGTTCTCAGCCTTGCACATATATTCTCCCATATCATCGATGAAGCTCTCGTTCATGTACAACGAATACTGGGTTCCTTTGTTAATGTATTGATAATCCGGACTGTTACGAATGACACGGTTGTTGAAGTACCAGGTAACCTATGAGAAAATAAAGGATTTTTTTTTGTTCAATTTGATTAATTCTGTAAGCAGACAGGGAATACCAGGAAGCCCAGAGGATAGTTATGTTCTATTTGGGATGTTTTCCGCAGAGAAGGGGGCCAATATAAAAATTGAGTCAAATTATGACATCATAATTGGAGCCGCAGGCTAAAATTCTGAGTTTAGATTAGTATTTTAATCGTAGATTGCTGTAAAATACTTTAAAATTCACACCGATGGTACGAACATTTCCCTCCAAAATGATATTTCTGGATGAACATTGGAAGAACAGAAGAGATAACTCTTGCGCGCCGACAGCACGAGTAAAATTGAAAGTCCTTACATCTCTGACTTCGAGACACCTAAAATGCCACACTCGGACGTTTGGTCGACAAGCAAGGCCATGGCATTCCCCATTCTCTGAATGCGCTAAGGAAAAAACTAGCGGTGGCTATAATTCCAAGAAAAAAATATTTTAATCAATCTTACCTTCGGATGTGGATCAGCGTGTATTACAGCATCAAATCTCACAGGCTTCCCTTCGGTCAAAGTAACGTTCGATAACGTCTCAGTGAACCAGGGAGCCCCAGTGTACCCAGAGTCAGGGCTGCTGACGTCATCTCGAGTTGAAGCGGGTTGACGATCTGTTGTGAATTTAATAGATTATATAAATCTCGAATAGGGCCGGGCAATGCAGTTCGGTTATTCGAATCGATTCGAAGCAGAATTTATTCGAATCAATCGTTCATAGACACAAGATCTTGCTAAATAAACTAGTATTTTCATTTTTAACGACAAAATATAATCGATTTTGGTCAAATTTGACAAAAATCGGTTACATTTTGTCGTTAGAATATGAAAATTGTTGCTCTTGGACATGGGGTGTGAACTATACCTTACTTACACTAAACATTACCTATCTATGCACTACTTAATTTTCTCAATGGAGACAAGTAGGAAAAAACGGGACATTTGTTATTTACATGAAATTAGTGATTCGATCCGATTCGAAAAAAATATTCGAATCAAATTCGAATTCTAAATGATTCGGTCTTGCCCAGGACTAATCTCGACCTCTGATACAGGGTTCAAAATTGCCTGTTTTTTAGAAAGGTGACTGACTAAAAGGAAGCTAAGAAGTGGTAGGTGATTTTACCGCACTGGGCAGATACTCATTATAGATAGATGGATTTATTTCGACCTTCCCGTCGTGAATTCGTGAGCAATTCGATTCCGTGATTCGAATCGATTCGAAGCACAATTCATTCGAATCAATCGCGTATCGGCCATAGAAACAAAAACTTGCTAAATGAAAAGTATTTCTCATATTTAACAACAAATGCAATCGATTTTGGTCAAATTTTTTGACCAAAATCGATTGTATTTTGTCGTTTAAAATGGAAATTTTCGCTCTTGGAAATGGAGTGTAATTGAAAAACCATTACTTTTAAGTCTGTACGATCTCGTTTTGTGTACCCCTATGCGGCGCGATCCATCTGTGACTGATTTCACAATACAAATTTTCGCTCTTGGAAATGGAGTGTTATTAAAAATACATTACTTTTATTTAAGTCTGTATAATTCCGTTTTGTCTACCCCTCCGCGGCGCGATCCATCTGTGACTCACACTTTGGAAAACTGCGTGAATTTCTATTCGACAACTTCAGAGACCTTTTGAAAAGGACAGAGTAACCTACATAACTAACAACTGACAAATATACGAACCTCCCTCAGATTCCGACCCACTTTCTTCTTCTTCTTCCTCTTCTTCTTGTTCAACATATTCAGCATGATTCTGTAAGGATGAAAACTGAATTAGATATGAATTAAAATGTTTGGTTTTTAACAGGGCATTTATTTTAGGCATTTATTTTTTGAGACGTCGTCGTCAACCACTGCCAGCGCATCGCATACTTTGAAGACCACAATAGACGTTAATGTAGGTCATATTTTTCGTCTTGTTTTCTTTTAATCTTGCGTTTTACGCTAGCGCAACGCTGCGTCATACTTTATTTTCGTTTTTTCCAATGCAGCCGGTTCAACGCAGCAGAACGGTTTGCTAAGTAAGCCAACGGAGAGTGCTCGTTTAGTTGCGTGCGTTTGTGCCTTATAGACATGTGAATACAATAAACGGAAAAGCAATGCGAACCGTTTCCGTTTTGTTACTTGAAACGAGGGCTGGACAATTCGATTCAGTGGTTCGAATCGATTCGAAGTACAGATTATTCGAATCCATTGTGAATCGGTAATAGGAACAAAAGCATGCTAAATGAAGACAATTTTTTTGTTGATTTTAACGACAAAATGCAACCGATTTTGGTCAAATCGGTTGTATTTTGTCGTTAAAATTAAAATACATCACTTTTAAGTCAGTTTATGCTAATATTCGTAACTGTATATTTCCTAATCATCATAAAGGAGACTCTAATAGTAAAAATGGGATATTTGTTATTTTTATGAAATCAACGATTTGTTCTGATTCAAAAAAATTATAATAATCATGTTCGAATTCCGAATGATTCGGTTTTGCCCAGTCCTACTTGAAACGCAACGAAATGCATCGGCGAGATAACTTTACGCGTATTGTGACTAGGTCTGGCAATATAACAAATGTCCGATTTTTGCTATTACAACTTGTCTACATTGCGAAAATCAAGAAATTTATAGTTAATAGTGTATATTTTTAATTCATATTCAATGTCTAAGAACAACAATTTTCATAGCTTAACGACAAAATATAACCGATTTTGGTCAAATTTGACCAAAATCGATTGTATTTTATCGTTAAAAATGAAAATTCTAGTTGATTTAGAACGTTTTGTTCCTATGAACGGATAAACAATTGATTCGAATAAATTGTGCTTCGAATCGATTCGATGCCCAACCCAAATTGCGGCCTTAATAACGTATTCTATTAACACGAAATGTCCGACGGAGCGAAGCGCTTATCTAGCAAGACTGAAATCTATCTGTCGTTGCTGAAAGTCACTGAACATGAGTACACTGAGAGAGAGAGAGTTAAAGAGTTAATTACTCTGTGAACCAGAAAACAAAAACAAGCATTTGCATGAGAAACGATGTCGACAAGAGTTTTCGATAAACATTTATTTCAAGTGCCTTTTTTGTTAACAGCGCAGATTTATCTCCGACAATCTGGATACACTAAAAAGCTTTAACTTTTTGTCCTGACCAGAAAGCACATTTTCAGTTCCAAAATCCGAATTGAATGATTTGATTCGATGTTCAATCCGACAATGTAGCTGTCTGAAGATGACTGGAAAGATATGATCTTTTCCAGTTCGGCTGAGCCTACCCAAGTTATTACACCCTGGGTTGAGTGGTGGGCATGGATGGATAAATATCGAACCCAAGATCTTCAACCTGCGATGCCAACATGTTTAACCACTAGGCTAATAGATTATGAAACGTTACCCCTGCGCTTTACACAATGCAATACAATGGTAATAAAAACAAGTATAAAATAACATGTATGCGTGCATTTGGGCCTCCGAAATTTTCATATTTAATAAATAAAGAAGGTGATGTCTTCCACCACAAACCTCATAATCCTCCTCTCCACTTTCCTCGGTATATTCGTCGGATGAATAATATTCTCCTTCTTCTCCGTATTCATATTCTCCTTGCGCTCGAGCAAGTTTATCTTGAAGAATTTTCAGCTGGAAGTGAAACAAACGCTTTATTATGAATTAAAGAAACAGATTAAAATCATTGTGATACTCAGGCTGTATTGAACCGCGGAGATCAAATTGCAATCAGGCGGTGCAGGAAATTTCCATAAGGTTGAACTATATTTTTTTTTTATATTTCCAAGAATTTAGGGGGAAATGTTCTTGCGCGTCTTGGGCGTTCTCTATCTGACTGATTTATACGATCTTTATAACTGATTTTTTTTTCAAGGAAATTCACTCAAAGCAAGGCCGGAAGCAGCTCCCAAAGGAAAAGAACCAACGGCTACTTATAGCAAAGAGCTACTAAAAGATGCAGTACCAACAACTGAACTCTAAACTGAAAACATCTCAAACAGAACTGAACCGTCATGGTAAAATGCAGTGAGTGGTATCTGCCCTGGGCGATGCCATCTACCACTTCTTTATCTGATCTGTGTCAGTTTGGGGTTATGGCAGACCATTACGTTAAATGATACGACCTGTACATATATATGCACACCTTTGGCGCCTCAGTGACATGATCCACACATGATTCGCGCTTTGAACAACCTTTTTTTATTTCAAAATTCGCCCAAATCAAGGCTGCAGGAGATCATACTTGGAAATTCTCTTGAAATCACTAAAGCGCAAAGACCTACATGAAATGCAAGAATGAAAACTAAGAAACTTTCCTCCTTGATATATTTAATTCGATTGCAATTTTCTGCCCGAGATATCTTTTTTTACAGCCACTCATTGGAGTGGATCACCCTTCCCAAGGCCCTGTACCAGCGCCCATTTATAGACGGGCATCTTAGCATGGGGCGATCCACTCCACCTAACACAATTTAAAAAACAGTTTACCCCCGTTTCAAGATATTCTTACCTGTCTCTCTTTTGCCAGGAACATTTCCTGCTGTTCAACGGTCATTCTGCAGAATTTTGTTTCCATGATTCGTTTCTGTTCAACTTCACGTTGGGCCTGGAATAAAGAAGGATTATCCTCAACTGTAACTAAATCATTGACCTTTGACAGTAATTTTTTCCTCGCGGTATTGAAAAAAATTTTAAAATTGATATTTTAGGCCAAATGTAGGGTGCGTTCCATCAACAGCCCTTAATTGGCATAAATCTCACCAACATGGCGTTTTTTTAACTTTGGAAACACGAAATTACTGCAAAAGACCAGTAAATTTACTGTACTTTTTTACAGTGTTGTGTTTCTATTTGAAAAAATTAAAAAGTCACGAATTCTTTTGACAAAGCGGTCAGAAGCCTCCCGCATATGACTTCTTTCTTAGCTTGCAGCAATTTTTTGTGTCGGTGATTCGAATCTTATGAGCGAGAGAATTCTGAGCAATTCGCCGACTGATTCCGTAAAAATAATAAACATCCCATTTTCACTATTAATTTTTGTCTCCAATATAAAAAAAAAAAGAAATTTATTGTTACGAATTATAAATATTAGTATAAACAGACTTGGAAGTATTATATTTTCAATCACGCTCAATGTCCACGGGGAAAGTCTTTATGTTTTTATTTATATGATGACTCTGGTTGGGCATTTCGATTCGGTGATTCGAATCGATTCGAAGCACAATTTATTCGAAATAATCGCGAATCGTTCATAGGAACAAAAATGTGCTAAATGAACTAGGATTTTCATTTTCAATGGCAAAATGCAATCGATTTTGGTCAAATTTGACCAAAATCGATTATATGGGCTGTTAATGGACCGCACCTGCGCGTTGCGCTCCTCCAAAACTCCATATTTGGCCAAAAAAGTCAATTTTGAATATTTTTCAATACCGCCAAGTAAAATTACTGTCAAAAACCAGTGATTTTGTTACATTTTTTTGTTACAGCGTACGCTATAGAATAAAAAAAATGATAATAATATACCTGCAACACTGCTTGCATTTGTTGTCTGACATTCAATTTACTGATCGGTCGATGGAGCTTTGGTTCTCGGGAGATTTCGTCATCTTCACTGTCGCTGCCACTCTCCTGGAATTAGAACAAAAAATCATTGTTGTGTGATGAGCGTGGGTGACTCGTCTATCACTTCGCGTTAGTAGTTAAAAGCGAGGATACTTTGAGTAACTACATTGTCACAAAAAATGCAACAAAATCACTGGTTTTTGACAGTAATTTTACCTGAAAAAAATCAACGTTGACTTTTTTAGCCAAATGTGGGGTGTTGATGGAACGCACCGCGAAGGTGCGGTCCATCAACAGCCCATAATTGGCATGAACCTCATCAACGTGACGTTTTTTAACTGTGAAAATATGCAATTACTGCGAATGACCAGTAAATTTACTGTACTTTTGTTACAATGATTTATATCAACTCAAGCTTTGTATGTTCATGAATTGTTTGGTGTTCAGTGTGCAGTTTCTGGTTTTGTGTTTGAAAACACACCTCACACTTGATCGACTTTGCTGATTCTAAATATCTACACTGCAACAAAAGTGCAGTAAATTTACTGGTCATTTCCAGTAATTGAATATTTCCGAAGTTAAAAAAAACGCCATGTTGATGGGATTTAGTCCTTCGCGGTGCGTTCCATCAACACCCCATATTTAGCCAAAAAGAGTAATTTATAAGTTATTTGTAATACTGCCAAATAAATTTGTCAAAGACAAGTGATTTTGTTGCATTTTTGTCACAGTGTACGTTTTACTAAAGAGGTTCAAAGTCTTCTCCACAACCACAAAGTCTTTTTTTAAGTTACATGCTGTCGGTCCAAAGTAATTTAGGTAAAATTTTAAGAACTCACAGGATATTAAAATTGTTTTTTTTTGCCGTGAAAATAATGTGGAAAGAGTAATTGCGCTGTTGGCGAAAAAAAATTGACTCCTCAATACAACTTCATCTTGTCCTAGATCAGTGGTTCTCAACCCTTTTCTTTACATGACCTATTTCCGTTGCACAAAAGTTCTGTGGCCCAATAAGTTTTTATGAAAGTAAGAATCTATAAAATAGGTTTAGAACAAAAAATGGCAAAACGCATTTTAAAGCAGATTATTTATTCAACCGGACGCATTCGCAAGCCTGTATGCACCGGGATTAACACTGTGTTCCAATCAAATCAAAAAATCTCAATTTCTGCCCCAAGCCATTATTGGTCTGTGGCCCACTTCAAAATGTTTCAATGGCCCACCAGTGGGCCATGGCCAACTGGCTGAGAACAGCTGTCCTAGACTATTTCATTCAAGAATTCTTACATAAACGACCCACCTGAGCCTCTCTCGATTCCTTGAACATTCTTCTCTCCTCTGCCAGTTCTCTCTCCTTTTCCTCTCGCATTCTTCTTCTCTCTTCTTCTTGTCGCATCTTAGCGATCTCGTTAAACTTCGTAAAACTCGACGATAACTTCTTGGGCCGAGGTTGTTTCACTTGTGGTGACGGAATTTCGGATTTTTCTTCTTTATCGCTGTCCTGAAAATAAGAAAGATATTGTTATAATTCGAACAGAGCTGGCAGTAAGTAGGCTATTATGTGCTAAAGGCAAAACAAAAAATGGGCCGATTTTTTTCCTTTTCTGCAAATTTCGCAGTGTTTTTTTATAGTCACTTCTTGGAGTTGATCATTAAGACTATTTCCCTGTACCAGAGGCAATATATAGACGAACAGTATTAGAGTTGTAAAATAAAAGAAAGGTATAAGGAAAGATATAATCCTTCCGGATCGGCTTGGCTTAGACTACTCGTAATCACACCCTGTGGTGAGTGATGCGCATGGACTAACGAGCGCACCCCCCGAGAGTCGTACTTCAACCTGCTATGACAACACATCATAAATCGTGCATGACAAAACGAAACATTCAATTAGTTTAATTAAAGTCAGGCAGATTGAAAGTCTAAGCCGGATACTGCATATCACGTTTACTCAGGTCAAAAGGTTCAATGAAGCAAATCTAACAAACTGTCAAAAATTGGTCACTGGTGGTCGCTCCGCCAAGGTGCGGTCCATTTGTGGCTCATTTTTAACAAAACAAAAGTTCCAATAAAAATGAACTCACATTCATTTGCTTTCTTTCCTCTTGGAAACGTTTCAACTCCTCTTCCATAGCCCTAATTTTTCTCTCTTGCGCTTCCATGCGTTCTTTTTCGACTCTCTGTTTCTCCGTATTCTCGAAGTTGGTCAATGTTGAACAGAGTCTGTTTGGCGAAATTTGTTGGACTCTGACGCTGTCGGTAACATCTTCATCCGATGTTTCATTCTATGATTATAAAGAAAAGATATAGTTTGCTTAAATTTTATGAACATCTTAAATACGTCAATGTTTTCAAAATGTTGTCCTGTATTTCGTCATCTTATCAGTTATTTCAATAAAACGTCACGAATCTATAGTGCTGAAAACTAGGACTCAAATTCAAACGTATTCGATAAAATGTAACTTCAGGAACTGCATTTCAAACCAGTGCCAGACCCCAGGTCTTCTTTGTCTTCTTCTTCTTCGTTGGGATTCTTATTCGCCAACCTTGAATGGAACTCAATTATATTCCCTCTCACAAAATATATTGTTTCATCTCCCAGTATCTCCCAAGTATGATTTTTACTTATAAATTATATGTTTCACTCATTTTCCCACTCTAAGAAAAATTATCAGTGTCCACTTACCTCTTCCTCTTCCTCCTGGATTCTCTTAGCTTCAGCGAACAATCTTTTCTCCTCCTCGAGTTGAGCTAGCTTTTGTTGATACGCTTTGTTTCGTTCCTCTTCCACCCGTTTCTTCTCAACAACATCAAACTCAGTAAAAACCTTAGAAAGTTTCTGTGGAGCTCGACGTGTGCGAGGGCTTCCTTGAGAGTCGTCATCTGATTCCACGTTTTTGGCCTGGAAATAGAGTTTTAATTTTTACTGGCGTATTTAGGGCCGGCATTAGCATTTCCAGTTATAAATGTTATTTTGTCAAGCATGAGCCACTGATGAACCGCGCCACATCAGTGACTCATACATAACAAAGGATGCTTTGGCAAAACTTTCCCGTTGAGTTAAGCCCTATGCTATGATACTTTCCTCAGCCCCCAAAGGAGCCCTGTAAGCCCCCCAAAATTTTGAAAAATTTACGCTAACGCAAATTCTAATATTGATCTGCTATCAGATTTTGTAATCTTTTGGAATTGTAGTTTTGTTTGAATTATGTTAGATATTTAAGTTAGTATGAGAAATTGTTTCAAAATATCATATGTTCAAATTCACCATCATTTTCTTCGCTTCCCTGAACATCCTTTTCTCTTCCTCCAACTTCATCTGACTTTCCCTCTTAATCTTTTCCCGTTCTTCTTCTTTCTTCCTTTTTGCCATGACGTCGAATTCAGTGAAAGATTTATCGAGTCTGTTTGGTTTCTTTGATGATTTTTCAGTCAATTCAGTGGTTTCGGTTTCTTCTTCATTTTCTTCTTGTTCCTGCATTGAAAAATTGAACTGAATGTTTATCATCTTTTCCGTAGACTCGAGAGTTATTTCACCAGGACTATTTCAACGTGTAGTATAAAATATATAAACGAATATAAAATATCCGTTAGTATCATTGAATTTCTGTTACATTCGCTGTTTGATGTATTGTAATTTAATTATTATTTAAGCGTAATATGTTAATGCATCGTTTGTTTGTTTATGAGTGTTGATAACATGCATAGTACTATTGTTTTTATATGTTTCTGGGAGGTCTGGAATTAAAAGTACTCATTCAAAAGTATGATCGACTCGAATCATTGCTATTGATGGGACGCTTAGGATTAAAACGATTTTCAATGTCAGTGATACTCTAATTAAATTTAGATACGAGACAGATGATTCCAGAAAGACCGAAAGCGATAGATTCTGAATCAATCGCCATAGTAGCGTAGATAGGCGAAGGGACAATACGGAGCCTCTGATCTTCAGTTATTCAATTCAAACTTCACAACTAAGCAAGGATTTTTGAATTTGTGTAACAATACGGCATTTGTTGATGTGGAATGAGATTCCGGACCAAGTTCAGTTCCACTTGGAATGTTTTCCGCTTGGAGTGCAGTTGCTGGCACTACATCTTGTAGAGCTCTTTGCTATTCAGTGGCCGTTGGTTGGTTCCTTTTATGCTCTGCTTCCGGCCTTGCTCAGAGTGCATTTACATAAAAATTCCTTTTTGTTGTCAGTTGAGGATTCCATCTTCAGATTCAAAGTCTCCAACCGATTAGTATGCAAATCCACTTTCAATACAATAAATCAGATACTCATTCTAGGGATTGGACGAAGGCATTAGGGAATATTTTCGCTGAATTGTACATCTATTTTAAAATCATTTTATCAGCAAATCAGTAGTTTTATTTATTTTTATTGAATTTCACTCTAAGGCCGGAAGCAGGACCTAAAAGGAACCTACTAACAGCCTCTTAATCGCAAAAAGCTACTAAAGGATTTGGAGTCAGAGGCTGTACTCTAAGTGGAAAACATCCCAAGTAGAACGAAATCGCAATAACAAAGCGCAGTGAGTGGTATCTGCCTTGGCCGATGGTAAAAACATCACCACATCTTAAGTAGGAACTGCTAACGGAGCGCACTGTGCGATAGTGAAAAACACATACTTTCTGGCAGGGGAGGAACGAAACGGCCTTATAAATATTTCGATAAATTTGTTTCTGATCAAATCAGATTTGATGTAAAATGCTTCAGTTTGATATTCGAATAATTGAAAATAAATATCCAAAAATGACAAATATAGACGACCCTGAAAATCTGTTCTCTACCTTAATTTTTTCTCGTTCTTCCTCGAACAATCGTTTTTCTTCTTTTAGCAATCTTGCTCTTTCTTCCCGTATTCGCTGTCGTTCCTCTTCCATTTTATGTTGAGCCATGATATCGAATCTCGTCTTTGCGTAGTCTAGTCGGCTTGGTACACCACCAGGTGACGCTGTCTGTAAATTTTGGGGTGGGGAGGAAGATGTTAGTGAGTGTGAGAGAAAGAGAAAGCATGCAAAGAGAGAAAAAAGAGAAGTAGATGGTCAAGAGTGAATAGTTAGTATGCAAAATATAAGCCGAACTTGTTACCTCAACAGTTATGACTTGGTATTTTATAAAGCATGAGTCGCAATTGGATAGCGGATCGGCGGCGCATGCGCAACGAAAGATGTTTTGCACAAAAATAGTTGATAAGAGGCGATTGATTTTGCCATCAAGGTTATTTTTCAAAAATTGATTAAACACTGTTTAAGATTTTTTTTTTTGGCAAGTTTGATTAGAAATAGGAGACGAAAAATAGTGAAATACGGTGTGAGACGGGAAACCTGGACAGAAAAGGAAGGAAATGTTATGAAGAAAAGTTCAGATGGGAAAGAAACGACAGGTGAGTACTGTGAATTATTGAAACTTTGAGTGAAAAGCTGAGTAAAAAGAGAAAGAGTAGGAAACGTGAACAGGAAAAAGAAGATATTGTGAAATATGGTGAATGAGATTTGTTTGAAAACTAGAAAAAGTGAAAATAGAGAAAAATATAAAATGTGAATATTGAATTGGATTAAAAACAAAAAAAATAGGAAGAAAAGCAAGAAAGAATACAATACAGTGTTTTTGTACTATTCTGGTAACGCTGCGTGAAATATAGGGTGAAAAATAGACCTTAGCACTAAAAAAGGATAAAATAGAAAGAAGATTAATTGTATCCGTTGAAATTGGCAGGAGAGTGTGAAGAAAAGGGTTTGGTGATTGAGGAAACGGAATATTGAAAGTAACGCAATAATAAGTCTATCGAAACGAATTTCTCTGTGGTGGAATTAGAAAAGGAGAGAGAGAGAGAAGGAATAAGAAGAGATAGGAGAGATTAAAGTTGGGGGTAAAGATAAGAAATAGGTAGCATTGAGATGAGAAAAGAGAAAGATAGAAAGGATGAGGAGGAATGAAGGGGAGAGTAGAAGAGGAAGAGGTAAAAAAAAGAAGAAAGGAAGAATGAAGAGAGAGAGAGAGAGAAGAAAAGTAAAATGAGGAGGGGAGAGAGAGAAGAGAGAAAAAAGGAGAGAGAGATTGGAGAAAAAAGAAGAGAAAGAGAAAGAGAGAAGAGAAGAAAATAGAGAAAGAAGAAGAAAGAAGAAGAAAGAGGAAGAAAAGAAGGAAAAGAAGAGGGAGAAGAGAAGAAGAGGAGAGAGAAGAGGGGAGAGAAAAGAAAGAGAGAGAAGAAAGAGAGAAAGAGAGGGAGAGAAAAAGAGAGAGAAGAAGAAAAAAGAAAAAAAGAGAAGAAAGAAGGAGAAGAGAAGAAAGAAAAGAAGAATAAGAGAAAAGAGAGAGAAGAGAAGAGGGAGAGAGAGAGAAAGAAAGAAGAGAAGAGAGAAGAAAAGAGAAAGAGAAGAAAAAAAGAGAAAAAGGGGAGTTGAAGAAGAGAAGAGAGAGAGAGAGAGAAAAAGAAGGAGAGAAAAGAGGGAGAAGAGGAAGAGAGAAAAAAAGAGGAGGAGAGAAGAAAAAAGAAGAAGAAGTTAGGAAGAGGAAAAAGAAGAGAGAGGGAGAGGAGAGGAAGTTAGAAAGAAAGAGAAGAAAAGAAGAGAGAAAGAAGTTTAAGAAGAAAAGAGGAAGAAAGAGAGAGAAAAAAAAGAGAAGAAAAGAAAGAAGGGGGAGAAGAAAGGGGAGAAGAAGGAGAGAGAAAAAGAGAGAAGAAGAAAAAGAGAAGGAAGAAGAAGAGAAGAAGAGAGAAGAGGGGGAGAAAAAAGAAAAAAGAAGAAGAAAAAAGAAAGAAAAGAGAAGAAGAAAGAAGAAAAGAGAGAAAAGAAAAGAAGAGAGAAAGAGGAGAGAAGAGAGAGAGAAGAGGAGAGAAAAGAGAAGAAAAAAAAAAGAGAGAAGAGAGAGTAAGAGGAAGAAGGAAAGAAGAAAGGAGAGAGAGAGAAAGAAGAGAAGAGGGGAGAAGAGAGAGAAGAGAGAGAGAAAGAAGAGAGAGAGGGGAAAGAAGAAGAAGAAGGGAAGAGGAGAGAGAAAGAAGAGAAGAAAAGAAGAGAGAGAGAAAAGGAGAGAAGAAAAGAGAGAAAGAAGAGAGAAGGAAGAGAGAGAGAGAGAAGAGAAGAGAGAGGAAGAAGAAGAGAGAGAGAGAGAAAGGAAGAAGAGAAAGAAGGTAAGAAAAGGAAGAAGAGAAAGAAGAGAGAGAGAAGAGAGAGAGAGAGAAAAGAAAGAGAAGAAGAAGAAGAAGAAGGAAAGGGAAGAAAAAGAAGGGAGAGAAAGGAGAGGAGAAGAGAAGAGAGAAAGAGAGAAGAGAGAAGAAAAAGAGGAGAAAAGAAAAGAAGAGAGAAAAAAAGAGAAGAAGAGGAGAAGAGAGAGAAAAGAAGAAAAAGAAGAGAAGAAGAGAAGGAGAGAGAGAGAGAGAAGAGAAGAGGAGAGAAAAAGAGAGGAAGAGAAGAAAGAGAGAGAAGAGGAAGAAGAAGAGGGGAGGAAGAAAAAGAAGAGAAGAGAGAAGAGAGAGGAAGGGGAGGAGGAAGAGGAGAGGGGGAAGAGAAGAAAAAAGAAGAGAAAAGAGAAGAGAAGGGAAAGAAAGGAGAGAAAAAAAGAGAAAGAAGAGAAAGAAAGAGAAAGAAAAGAGAAGAAGAGAGGGAGAAAGAAAGAGAAGAAAAGAGAGAGAAGGAAGAAGAGAGAGAAGAAAGAAAAGAAGAAAGAAAGGAAAGAAGAGAGAAGAAGGGAAGAAGAGAAAAGAGAGAAAAAGAAAAGAAGAGAGGGGGGAGAAGAGAGAGAAAAGGGAGAGAGAAGAAGAGAGAAAAAGGAAGAAAGAGAGAAGAAAGAGAAGAGAGAGAAAGAAGGGGAAAGAGAAAAAAGAAAAAGAAAAAGAAAAGAAAAGAAAAAAAGAAAAGAAGGAGGGGGGAAAGAAGAGAGAGGAAAGAAAAAAGGGAGGAAAAAGAGAGAAAGAAAGAGAGAGAGGAAGAGAAGGAGAAAAAAAAGAAGAAAGAGAGAAGAGAAAAAAGAGAAGAAAAAGAAGAAGAAGGAGAGAGAAAGAGAGAAGAAGAAAAAGAAAGAGAGAAAGAAAGAGAGAGAGAGAGAAGAAGAAGGAGGAAGAGAAAAAGAGAAGAGAGGAAGAAAGAGAAGAAAAAGAGAGAAAAAAGAAAAAGGAAGAAGAAAAAGAGAGAGAAGAAAGAAGAGAGAGAAGAGAAAGAGAGAGAGAGAGAAAGAGAAGAAAAAAAAAGAGGAGAGAGGGAGAAGAGAGAGAGAAAGAAGGAAGAAAGAAAAAGAGAGAAAAGAGGAAGAGAGAAGAAGAGAAAGAGAGAAGAAAAGAAAGAAGAAGAAGAGAGAGAGAGAGAAGAAAAGAGAGAGAGAGAAGAGAGAGAAAGAAAGAAGAGAGAGAAGAAGAAAGAAAGAGGAGAGAGAAGAGGAGAGAGAGAAAGAGAAGAGAAGAAGAAAAAGAAGAAAGAAAGGAGAGAAGAAAGAAGAGAGAAAAAGAAGAAGAAAGAAGGAAGAGAGAAAAAGAGAAGAGAAAAGAAGAGAAGGGAAAAAAAGAAGAAAAAGAGAGAGGGGGGAGAAAGAGAGAGAAAAAAGAGAAAAGAAAGAGAGAGGGAGAAGAAGAAGAAGAAAAAGAGAGAGAGAGAGAGAAAAGGAAAGAGAGAGGAAAAAAGAAAAAAAAAGGGAAAAGAGAAAGAAGAAAGAAAGAAGAAAGAAAAAGAGAAGAGAGAGAGAGAGAGAGAGAGAAAAAAAAGGAAAGAGAGGGGAGAGAAGAAGAAAAGAGAGAGAGAGAAAAGAAGAGAAGAAAAAAAAAAGGAGAGAGAGAAAAAAAGAAAAGAGAGAGAGAGAAAAAAGAAAAAGAGGAGAGAAGAAGAGAAGAGAGAAGGGGAGAAGGAGAAGGAGAAGAAGAGAGAGAAGGAAGAAAGGGGAAGAAGGAGAGAGAGAGAGGAGAGAAGAGAGAAAGAGGAAGAAAAAGGAAAAGAGAAGAGAAAAGGAGAGAAAAAAAAAAAGAGGAAAAGAAAGAAGAAAGAGGGAGAGAGAGGAGAAGAAAGGGGAAAAGGAGAAAGAAAGAGAGAAAAAAGGAGGAGAGAGGAGAAAAAAGAAAGAGGAAAGGAAAAAGAGAGAGAAAAGGGAGAGAAGAAAAAAAAGAAAAGAGGGGAGAGAGGGGGGGGGGGGAGAAAAAGAAAAGAAGAGAAAAAAAAAGAGAAAAAGAA